>CM033648.1:16418228-16541580 GCA_019512145.1 Engystomops pustulosus
TGGAGGTATCAGACCAGACACACCAATGTCCATTCATTAGTTGGAGCTTAAAAGTGACACCTCAGAGAAGGGAATCCTTTGTCAATCAGTCCAGTGTTGGTACTCCAGTAACAGTTCGTCGTCTTTCAGAACTTTACTATTTTACATGTTGAAATCCATGATATCATGAATCCCCATACTCATGAGCTGGTTCGGCCATAACTGGAAGGTCTGAGCAGCATTAATCTAAAATTTAAGTTTTTACACCACTAAACTAACGGCACATTTAGGCAGGTTTTGAAAAGCCTTAGTTAGAATTCCAGTTTTAGGTTAAAACCCATTTACATATTTAATCACCAATTTACCTAATCTAACAATAAAATCCATCATTATAAACCAGGGACAACTTACACATAGATCCAGGCACTGTGACTGTGGAAATCTTCTTACATTTGTAATACACGCCTCATTCCTTCTAATATCAACTTCTAAAATTATAATAATAAGCCAAAGGGATTCTGGGGCATTAAAAGTATCCGATCAGTGCTGAAGCTTCACAGGCTCTTATACTGTGCAGGAGCATATCTCGACCCCTGTTCCCTCCGCATTTCCCCCTCCCACTGTCTGCTGTAATCTCACACAATGGAAGGTGGAGGTGTTCCTTCACAGTGTAACAGCTCGTGAAGCTACAGTATGGAGGGGTTCTGGTGAGCAACACACAGAGCCTTTCAGGATCATTATAGGATCTTTTAGAAGGAAGGAGCCATGGATAAGGAATATAAGCAGATTACCACAGTCACTGTGCCTGGATCTATGAGTAAGTGTTCCCATTTTTTTCATGCTTGTTATCCATGGTAGGATTTTTCATGTCCTACATGAGTGTGCTTTTAGTTTAGTGGAACAAAACCTGGAGATCCTTTAATTTCTGCAGCAACCTACTTTAAATATTTCTCATATGAATACCAATAGCGTAACCTTGCGTGCATTGATGTCTATGGGGAACAAAGGGTCAATGGAAGACCTTGATGTGAACTAGGCTTTATATGTATGCCTACTGTTAAATTGTAAGAGGCAAAAGAGACTTTCCCTGAACTTCCATTTTCCTTACAGGAGATTTACTTTGAAATACTTTGCAGTTTCTTACTGAGGTTGATTTTTTATCATGTTGTTTTCTCCATTCACTTACCCAAAGGCTTTTAAAATCCTGCGAGTCGCCCTTGAAAACTGACATCACTCTGCAAGACGTGTGACCTATCATCTTATCTGAGCTCCCACAGTGTACGGCTCTACGATAACCATCTGGATTTTATGTAGCTTTGGTCACTACTGTTTCCAGATCATTCAATATAAGTTTTGACTAAGTTTTTCAACACTTTTTGTTCAGAAGTTTTTGTTCAGAAGGGAAATGAGGTAACACTATAAAGCAAAAGCTGGAGGTATCACCCTGTGTAGTGAACAGGCCAGTGCCACAGGGAGAGAACAGGTTTGTGGGGATAGAAACGTTCATTACATTCGCACAGCCAGATGGATTTCATTAGTGTGAGTAACTAATACGCTGAGCCCTTGCTGCGGCCTGTTGAAGGATACGTTATTTCTACTGTGGGAATTTACATTAAATTGTTTAATGCCTATTGAATGCATTTTATAATGGTCAAGCTGTGCAAGTCTATATTTTACTGACAAGCCGGCGCAGGGCACAAATGTGCTGGGCTGGATGATCTACAGGAAACTATCATTAAGAATTCATTATAATATAAAGCAGAAGGTTCATAAAACTACCGTATAACTCTACGGGGGTCATTTATCATCGCCTTTCAAACGGAAAACTGGTGTAAATTTTTTTCCCCTTGCTGAGCCTCTTGTAGCCTATTTATAAGATGTTGGCGCCACAATTTTGGTGGTTTTCCAACATTTATGACTTGTTCTGTTTTTGGGCGCAAAATTGTGTTGCCACTTGAGAATCCAACATTCTATTTTTTTTCGAGTGTGTTTTTTTTAATAAAGCAGCTATAAGCAGGTCTAGGGAGTTCTATTTCACCTTCATGAATGTGGAAACAGTTCCTAATCTTTTGTCACAATGAAAAATAGACCACGTTTCCAGCGCCACCCTGCACCCACATTGATAAATGCCCCAATATGAATCTATACTAACAGAATTATTATAATAATTAGTAAAAAAAATCTAAGGGTATATTCCAATGCAGCATGTTTATTGCACCAATTTCCATGACTGTCCTAATTATAGTTCAGGCCAGCTTCGGCCAATCCTTAGACCACGGGGCATTACTTGTCATGTTACGGGACGTGGTGTACTGTGGTCCAAGTGGGGCCTTTGACCCCCGGTGTTGGTGAACAATGCAACACAGGAATTGGGAACCCGGCCCAAAGGGAGTATTCCAGCATTCTTGGGAAAACCCCTTTGGCTGGTGGTAGGGGGGTCATTTAAAAAAAAGTGTCTGGTACTTCTGGAAGGGCTGTGGGTCACATGCAAACTTTGGCCAATCTTCAGTCCACTTGTGACATAAGGAGTGAAGTTTTGTGGTCCATGGAGGCCACTGATTAGCCCTAGTAGTTCCTGTGAACCCTTGTACTTCTGGATGTGTGGATGGGATGAAGGTGTCGAGGACCAACACAAATATGGAACTGGGACCCGACCCCCAGGGCTTTAAGGCCTCACACAATAATTGCATCAGATAGGCCACTGCGATCAGATGCGGGTCAGGAAATTATATTAGGCAGGCACTGAAAATACTGTCAGCTGAGCTTGCGGACTTCGACGATTTTTATGTAATGTGTACATAGGGCTTCAGATGAAGGAAATCAAATGGAGATAAACCCCAGTGCCCTGCAGCACTTCTACAATACGGTTTACACTAGGAGTATGCAGGAAATACTGCATGCTGACAATAATTTGCTAAAAAACTTTTCTCTTAATTGTTTTATTGGGCTCCTTTTTTTGTTTTGAATAAGTACTGTGCTGTATAGAAATCCTCTAGGTTTTTGGTAGTCAGTGGAGGAACTCTCTCTTGCTTCCTATATGCCATATGATTCACTGTAACTGTAGTGAAGAATAAAACACAAGGGGCACATAACAGGTCAGTTTATGGTGATAGCTATAATAAAAACCTAATAACCTTACCTCCACGTATCCCTCAATCCCATCATGAATGACTTGTCGCATACTGGCCAACATATTTTCTTCCACTTGCAAAAGCCATTTTTCAACCATGCCCTAGAAAAGAGGCAAACCAGCATATTATAGCGATATACCATGATTCTCATTCACTATGATCACCTCAGAGACCTATCACTCATGTCTGGTCCCGTCTGATCCTTTGTGTTGTATATGGAAGAACAATACCTTCAGGAAAGACCTGAATAATTAATCTAGTGAGGATGGACCAGCGGCGGCCATACAGGCACATCTGTCTTCATGAATGATGCTTACTAGCCCAGGCTCATTATCACTGGCCCATTACTGATGCTAGGATGGAAAGGTGCAGACAGCAATCTACAGTCTCCAGTGACAGGTATGTAGATGGCTAAGAACAAGGAAGAATATAATATATACATATTTTGTCCGGATAAAATCTAATGAATTGTCATATTTTGTCATCATCAAAAAAACACCAGAAACTATTACATCAACAGAGAATAATATATATACATAATACATATAGGAGATAAATGTAAACTACATCTGTCATGTACATACTGCACATAGGAAATAAAATGCTGAACTTCATAAGACTTCACAAAACTTGCAGTTTCTACCCAGGGTTGAGGGTTATAAATTATATATCCTTTCCACACTGAAAACAGTGACATTTCAGTCTAAAATTACTCTTCTCCCAAAGGTAAGGTAAGTCATCCCAATTCACTGCTAATATTGACAAAAGTAAATGGATTGTACAGATGTATATACACTAGAAGATCATTAAAATTATCTCATTTTCTAGAATGCAAATGAACCAAAACATTAGCCCCGTTATAGAATGAAGCATATATTTTTTAAAAATAATATAGCAAATAAAATAGAAATATTCAAATCACTCCCCCTTTCTATCATAAACATGTTAGGTATTCCTTATTCCAAAATGCTCAATCAATCAAAATATAAAAATAATTATCTCATAAAATGAACATGATAATGAGAAAAAAAAAGTTCCAATGCCCTTATCAACACTTTTTAGCCATTTTATCACCCATGCAATATTTGAAAAATGTTTTAAAAAGTGATGAAAAAGGTTGCACATTTCGAGAAGAAGAGATTTGCCTAATTACATTGCTGGCAAAACTGCATTCACAAAATGCATGTGTTAACACAATATTAACACATGAATTAACATAGTGTTAAAAAAAATGCATGCATTAATGCTTGGGCTAACACAGCGTTAATGCATGTGATTTGTAAACGCAATGTTGACAGCAATATCAATAGGAAAATCACCTCTTCTCAGCTGTTGTGATGCATTTGAAAACCAATGCATTAACGCCAAGTGTGAACGCACCCTTAAGCTGCTCACACACAAGCGAGTGAGTGCATGCTGTAAGATCCAGTCCGAACGTTGAGCAACCAGAACTAAACTCCTCAACATGTCCGTTCCACTTGGGTTGTAAGTATTTGGGACGAATGTTCCACTCATTAAACATGTAAAAATGTCAGTTGGGCGCATCACACTTGCTCACATGTGAGGGGCTCTACCCAAGTATGAACAGGATTTTGTGACAGTATTAAGACATAAATAAAACTATATACATTTCTTATATGTGATATTATACTGGAGCTACAGATAACAGCTCTGCCCTAATGAATCAGAGCTTAAAACACAGACAGGCAGAAAGCACCAAGGAAAATAAGTAGAAGATAAGTAGCTGCTATATGTATAAGTGCAGACAGTTTTGTGCTCATAAGTTGACATTTATTTAAATGCATTTCAATCAGCAGCAAGGTCAAGCAATCCGCCCCCGCAACGTCCTCAATGTAAGATGTGCCCACCACCAATGATTCCAGCTCTGAAGATGTCTTTTCTATATAGCAGGTTATAATACTCCTCTTTTAGTATGTAAACATAGTATTTCACTTAACATTGGAGAGGACATTTCTAATACTTAACAAGCAGTGCGCAATGCAAGAGCAGATCATTTATTAGCCACAATCCTGAGAGCAGGATACAAGATAGATTTATTTTAGTGCCGGCTATAAAGTAAAGTAAGGCTAATAAGGGCAAAAGGATGGAGAAATGGAAGCAAATACAAGTAAATTACTTTAGCCTTTGCCGGATAGATCTTCTGTGTTAAAGGGACGGTTTCCATCTCGGAGCTTATCATCCCAGTGATCTCCAAATCGTCAGTAAATTCCAACTTGGCAATCCCCTCAAAACACTTCTTCAGGTGAGGTTGTACACGTAATGGATCCTTGGTTTCGGATAGAATTTCAAGGAGCTCATCATTTGAGAGGAAAAAAAACCTTTTTTGAAAGAAGTAAACTAATTAGCAAAAACATGATGTTTCAAAGGAAAGCTGCCATCAAAATCAAGCAGGAAAACCAGGGACACTTACTCATACATCCTGGCAACGTAACTGAAAATCGGCTTAGATTTATTATCCACCTCCTTCCTTCACAAAACAACTTTTAAAATTAAGCTAATGAGCCAGGACTCTAAGGGTGTTACCAGAGCCCCTTGGTGCTGTTACACTGTGCAGGATTACTTCCCCCTCCCAATGGGGGTCATTTACTAAGGGCCTGATTCGCGTTTTCCCGATGTGTTACCCGAATATTTCTGATTTGTGCCGATTTTCCCTGTATTGCCCCGGGATTTTGGCGCATGCGATCGGATTGTGCCGCATCGGCGCTGGCATGCATGCGACAGAAATCGGGGGGCGCGGCCGAACGAAAACCCGATGGATTCAGATAAACCGCCGCGTTTTAAAAAAAAAGGTTCGCGGGACTCGCACTTACCTTCACCAGGAATAGGCCGGTGAACTTCAGTGCATTACAGCGAGCCTCGGCGCACTTCAACACAGCAGCGCCACCTGGTGGACGTCGGAGGAACTACCTTAGTGAATCGCCAGAAGACCCAAATCCACCGCAGAGAACGCGCCGCTGGATCACGAATGGACCGGGTAAGTAAATCTGCCCCAATGTGTGAGATTACTTTAGGCGAAATGAGGGGAAGTGCCGAGGGAGAAGGGAATGTGGGAGACAGTGTAACAGCAGAACAGTAGCCCTGAAAGTCTCATAGAAGTGAATGCAGAGTACATCGGGCACAAGTACCTCCAATCTAAAGTATGTGACACTTCAGTAGACTTTCATTGCTCCATTCTGTCCATCAGAAGGGACCACAGTTATTGTAGCAAAATCCCTTTAACAAATGTTTATCACCATTGTAAACACTATGGGGCACATTTACTTACCCTGTCCCCGGACTTCACCTAAAGTGCATTGTCTGACGATAATGCACTGTGCCACGATTCACTAAGATCACACACCCGATATACTACATGTGTCGCTTCCCCGCTCAGGTCCGACAGTTTCCCTTTTTTTTCCTGGTGTGTGTAAGTGCTTGATCGCGGGACACAAATTGAATGTTACATCCCGTGCTCAGTCCGAATCAGTAGGATCGTCCGACGGCCCGCCCCCTGATTTCTGTCGCATGAAAGGCAGCGCAGCTGTGCCAAAATCCAACTGCGTGCAACACAATCCCTGGTTAAATACCTGTCACAGTGGTGCAAATCCGAAAACATTGGGAAATCCGACGAAAGTGTGGCTGTGGACCCTTAGTAAATAAGCCCCATTCTGTCCGTAAAAATCCAAATGGGTACTTCTTTTTTTAGTGCTTAGTTGCATTATTTAATGGCACCATGTGATACACCACATAATGTTTTAAAACCATTTTCAAATGTTTTTTTGTAGATAAAAAATGGTAAAACGCTTTGCCACCATCTTTTTTTGGAATTCAATTTTACAAAGTTCCCTATGGAAGTATTTCACTGTCAACCTGCAAATTAGTACAAATTGGGAAATACCAAATTTATATAATTTTTGGTGTTCCTTTTGCTTTAACAAAATGTCTGTTTTTGTTTACCGTGTTCTGATACATATCTGATACATTTTCTTTTGTTTTTCCATTGATAAAGTTTTAAAAAAAAATAATATATAAAAATATAGTTATAATATAATAATAGGATGTATGTGTTTACCAATACCAGCTATGCTTACATTTTTTATGATAGATGTAAAACTGTGTTTAACTTGTATATTTTATGAAAATGTGTAGTTTTTTCAGTCCCTCAGGCCCATGGGTTTTAGACTGCATTTTAAAAACTAAGCAACTCTTTTCAACCCCATCTTTATATACTTTATAAATATTTTATCCGAGAGTATATACAAAATCTTGTTCTCTTCCAGATCAATCTGATGTCTCCAATCTGTACACAAATGCTTCCTCGCTGAATAAATTTACCCATGAACTGAACTTAAAATCCCCAATGTGAAAAGCCTTCATCTAAAATGCTGATTGTTCTGAATATAAATATCAAAATCCAGTCAAAATCGCTAAGGAAAAAGGGTGGTCCGAGACATGACTTCATGCTGTGCAGATACATGTATTTTTAAGTTGATAATCTGCGCTGCAATTCCTGGTTGAGTGTCTGTACCTCTGGGGCTGACACTATACAATTTCATGCATATGTTAACGTCCCCTGTGCTGCCATATGGTTCCCCCTTTGAATAGGCAATAGTGTCTCTGTATAACACTGGAATCTCTGCAGAATCTTATATCACGTATTCCCATCACAGATCTGTAGTGAAGGTTGGGTGCACTGTAACAATTTATGAGTATTACAAAACAAGTTCTTGCAACAAATGAAGGCTGGAATAGTGAAAATACCCTGGAATATCTGTGAAACCACCCAAATGAGCTATATTTTGTGCTGGAAACCCTTCATGTTCAACCTTTGCATTGCAGTGCAAAACGCCACGGATTATCCACCTATGAATTTCCAGCTATCCTGTAGCAATAATAAATCAATGAGTTTTCTGAGATTTTTATACTGGTAACCAGTTGTATCACAAGGATAAGTCACCAATATCTGAGCAGTGGGGGTCCAGTTGAGCAGCTGATTGAAGGAGGTGTGTTGCATCATCTCTATTATATACAGTAACAAACATAGTGATGTACATTGTAATCTGCTCCGCTCCTCCTGCTCAATAACAGGCTGCCTGCAGTTAGAACACTGGCCCACATTTATCAAAAGTAGTGCACTATATGCAGTTTGCCTCTGTAATGTGCAGGGTGCTCTAAATTATTGAATACTGATGCACAGTCTTCATTAATATGGTGCACCCTGCACTGCGTGCACCAACTTTTGTTTTGGTGCAGCTTTAATATACAGCGTGTAACACAATACTGTGGATTTGCTATAATGTTGCGCACATAGAACACAATGGCCCACATTTACTAAAAACAGTGCAAACCTTTGTAGAATGCAGAGGCTCCAGATTCATGATTTGTGGCGCCCATTATTAATGAATTGGGCATCCCCTGCCCTGCTCCAAGAGAGTGCTCCATTTTTTTGTGTCGCACGAAGCATAGAGCAGCCTCGACACAAATGTGGCGCAGACACTTCTTAAATACCTGTGCAAGCAGTTTACACCTAAAAGAACGTGCAAAGTCCGACATAAAACTGGCGCATGGCCGTTAGTAAATGTGCCCCAATGTACAATCAACTAAGCTCCTCCTGTTCTATAACATGCTGCATGTAGATATGGGGGTCATTTATCTTATCTCTGTCATGGCTAGTTTTTGCCAGGCGTTTATCCGTCTGCTTCTTTGGTAATTTATCAATCTCACTTTTTCCTTGTTACAAATGTCGCAAAAATGTCTCAAGTCACTTCTTTTCATTTTTTTTTAGTCTTTCTTAAATATGGTTTTGTCTGGAGTTTTTTGTGCTAAAAAAATTTCGCAATTAGTAGACGATTTCAGATTTCAAAAATTACAATGCGCTAAAAAACTGGAAGAAAATGAATAAATGACCCCCTATGCATACTCTGCTCAGCTCCTCCTGCTCTATAACATGCTGCCTGTAGATAGGACACTTTGTACACTCTAATCAGTTCCTCCTGCTCTAATACATGGTGCCTGCAGATAGGACACTATTTACAATCTGCACAGCTCCTCTTGCTCTATAACATGCTGCCTGCAGATAGGACAATATGTATAATCTGCTCAGCTACTCCTGCTCTATAACATGCAGCCTGCAGATAGGACATGTGTACAATCTGCTCAGCTCCTCGTGCTCTATAACATGCAGCCTGCAGATAGGACATGTGTGCAATCTGCTCAGCATCTCCTGCTCTATAACATGCTGCCTGCAGATCAGACTGAACGTTCATGTAGATAGGTTTGCAGGGATCTCTTCTGAGTGTTCTTTTGAAGCAACTACAAATAAGAAATGGTGGGTTGATGTAAAATACTGGAGTAAAACTAGCCAATCTGTGGAAAATGTAAAGAAGTGTAACATATCTGTCAGGATGCACCAAAGCTATCAAACAACGTGCACCACTGAGCCCAATCCAAAGTCACTTTAGCCAGTTTCATCGAGTATCTGTTCTGTCTGCATGAATCTGCTTTGTTTCCTGGCTTCTGACTGAACTGCCTCTAGCACATAACTACATCTCAGTAATTCAGTTTTGCTATGTGATCACAGTGAGAGCAGGGAAATATACTGGTGCTACATAAATGGAAGCAATAATATCCACAATGTATTGATCCTTCCATAGAGATGTCTAGTCTGTGATTTCTTGCTGGAAATCTCTGAGGGTAAGGACTTATATGAAGTGTTTGTTGCTCTCCGGCATTTACCTTGGAAAAAATAATCTTTTCTTTTCCAAATACGAATTCAATCCCTTCTGAATGTCTTCCAGGAGGATATTGGATTCCTGAAGCCTTTCTAACATGTTGGGCTGTTTGGTGGCGATAAGCACTCTGGTATCTTTAACCTGATAAACATTAAGGATCAGTAGTTAGGAGAAGGTGTCATTGTGTGAAAAGCAATGTATTATGTTATATCTAGAAGCATTGCATAGGCTAACTTGGCCCTAGGAAGATTAATCTCTTTGGGCAAGGCAAGAATGAATGGGATTAAAGGGAATGGAAAAGTAACTGGAAAGTAATAAAAAAAAAAACAAGAAAGATTACAATTGTGATCGACAAGTAATTGTGCTACGTAGGCTGCTACAAGAATGGAGGAAAATGGAAAGAGATAGTACGTATATGAGGACCTAAAAGAAAAATTAATTAATACATCCCCATTACTTTCTGGTGTCTGACATACACTGGAAATGTCTAAAGAGGCTCTTTCAGCCAATCACTGGCTGAGCAGGGTCACTGCTGAGGACACTGATTGGCTGATATGGAAGTTCAAGGTGCTTCCTGTTTGTGAGTTGATAACAGGAAGTGGAGAGGAGAGGGGCTTGGGCAGCACCTGCAATGACAGGGGATGGGGGAGACGTAAGTATACGTTTGAAAACTATCTTGCCAGTGGGAAGGGGGGCAGTGAAAACAATAGAAAAAAACTTATCCTTACCCCTCAGGTGCTCCTGTTGTCCCGCGCCACTACTCGTGAGTGCCGTGCCCCTATTTGTTTACAGAGGCAGGTGCCCCCGCCCGACTACTTAACTACTTACACTCACCTTGAAAGTTATGCTGCATTGTGCAAGTAGGCAGAGTAGGACAATGGGAGCATCGGAGGAAAGGATAGATTTTTTGTTGTTTTTGCAGCCACAGGCCACCCGGACAAGGCCTTTAAGAATCCCACACAGGCAGATTCAAATTTCTGGTTTTGTGGCTATTGTTTTTCTTTTGTATCTTTTTTATGCCATGTATGTATTAATGTGCAGCACCATGGAATTAATGGTGCTTTAAATAATAATAATGATAGTTTGTATTTATTATTATATTTTTTATATTCCAGGCTCTCATGTTTAGTTCTTTTATACATATTCTAATTTTCTTGGATAAAAAATAAAATGTATTTTGAATAGTTGTTGTTGCCTTAAGCCTTTGCTTCGGTTTAGGAAGGTCACAACTTCTCCGGTGAACTTTATAAAATGGAGACCACGTGGCAACTATGAATTTATTAGAAATAAAATGAATGGTATTATTTATAGACCTTAAAGTAAATCTAGCATCAAAATCCATCATGATAAACCTGGGGCACTTAGTCATAGATACAGACAATGTGATTCAGGCAATCTTCTATATTTATTATATGCCAATGAGATAAAAGGGCTCTGACGGACGTTTTAACCCTGGTATTGTAATTGTTTATGTTGTTTATGTTTTGCTCTTTGCAACCATTTAGACATCATTATAATGTCCATTAAACTCTTTAATTTGTTGAAATCTAACATTTCAGTAAAAAAAAACCTCAACATTTTCTGTAAATGTTTCTTTCCTGGAGTGAAGCACAGCAGAAAGGGGTGAACCGGTTTTACTATATTTATACAAATGGAAGAACATTGAATATCCAGACATAATAATCCATTAGTGATGATGGAGGAAGATAAACAGAGCTAGCCATGTGCCTGTGGCTCCCGCTCTCTGGGCTTAATGCTACGGTGGATCACATTGATCAAAGTCACGTCCAGTTATGTGCTGATCCGCAAAGAACACAGAAAAATAATGGTGTGTAGCTTGTGCTCATTTCTGGACAATGAATATGATGAATGGTATAGCTTTTTATATTTATAGGATGTGTAAGGTTTTCTAGACAGTGTTAAAGCACCTTTACATACCGACTCTGACATAAGGTCCTTCCAGGTGCTGTCCACGATCCCGAATTTCCGTCCTTCTTCTGGCATTTGCGCTATTATATCTTCAGAGCTGAATATCGGCTCCAGATAGAGCCAAGTCGCCTGGCACTTTAACCAGGAATCCAGAATATCTTGAATTAGGACCAATGTTTGCTCCCACTCCTGTCATAGAAAGAATTAAAAAAAAATATTTTATATATGTATATTTTTTTTTATTTTTTTTTTTTTTAATTTAACAATATAACTAAAATGTTATTCCATAAATTAAATTTCATATATTTATCTATATAAATGCACATAGATAGACAATAATTTCAAGAAAGTTTGAATATTGTTGCTCTTTAACATTTGCCAACTCTATTGTTTGGATAAGATGTCGAAAAGCCCCACCGCTACTGTATACCATGTTCTGCGCTGAGCCGTATAAGACGTAATTTGGCACCTGCAGACAGATTTTAATTGAAGTGAAATTTCCTAATATGTTTATGTGCTATAAATATAGATTAGATGATTAATCAGACATTCACAGAACTAATTAAAGCACATAATGTACTCATGGTAAGGATAAGCTCATAACCGTTGCAAATTCCTCTTACCCGGGATTCAGCTTCAATTGGTTTAATGAATGGCGAACCACACATTGTTTGGGTTTTAATGATGTGATCGTCGAGCAGTAATTGGATATCATCAACAGCCGACAGGATGCTTGTATTCTGTGAGAAGCAAAGGTTACATTAATGTTAGTGGGTGTTCTTGCTACGTCACAGGCGGCTCATGTATCACAAGCCATCAAGTAAAACACAAATTTGGCAGCATACCCTTTTGTGGATCCAAAGGGATTGTGCCAGATTAGAAAAGCGTTGCTGCAGTCCATGGGTGGGGTAGGTATTGTCCCTCAGCAGGTTTTGGTAGAAAGCAGTCATGGTATCTTGTACAACGCATTTAAAGGTGTTGATGCATCTGGTTAACCCTTTCCTAGAAGGGCTTACTTTATCTAACTTTCCTTTTTGGGGAAATTATGTGTAGACTATGGGGCCTTGTACTAAACAATTTCTGGCACACGCCATAGAATTTGTGACTTTTTGGCCCTTTTGAGCCTGCATTCTGTCAGGAAACAAGGTGGGCCAGGGGAGCGATATCTGGGCCAACCACAAGAACACACAATGATGCAAAATTTGAATGGAAAAATACCAATAAACATTAGACATAAGTAACAGGGTACAATGGCAAAGAAGAGTAGGATGGGATAGCCACCCCCCTACAAGAAGCCACACCAGGGCCCCTAATCTTTCCTTCCTAATCAGCCAACTTTACTATAACCTGTGTCAAAAAAGGTGTCACAGGTTAAAGCTGAAATATAAGCCAGCTCAGACCATCGTTGGTATACACTTCGTTGATCTCCAAGATCGCCACAAGAAATCCAAAATCATGGGCCGAATTAGCCGTAATGCCATGAACGGGAGAGTTACACATATATAAAGAAATGTAGGCAGAATGGACGTCTTGTTTAATTTCATTTTAATTTGTTGTTTTTGCTATATACGAACAATATAAGGAGTCTTGATAGTAACAATATTTTGACCATTTTTATTAGTCAAAATGGCGATAAGAGAATACACTGGACATATAAGTTATGAATCTAGTGTATTCATGAAGAGAGCATTCCCACTGATAAAAGAGAATGGACTTTTACCTATATGATGTTCACCTAATAAGATAAAAAAATATCCCAAAGTCAGTTTTGCCCGTTGCTGCTAGAAACAGAGCATATACCCACTTTGGTACATGTAGGACAGGTTAAGTCTCTATATATACTCCATCAAAATGGTTAGTCCTAACCAAACAAGTTAGAGTGATATTCTTTGAAAATACAATCAAATAGAGTCTTAGATAACATTAGATAATTTTTAAAAATACAATACAGTTCATAAATGTTAATGTATTATCATGAGCTTGGATAACCCTAACGTAAAAGGGGACCTAAGCAAAATCTGAAATAGGGATGTTCGTTAGTTCCTCTTTCCCTTGATAAGTAAATCATCATTCTACATAAGTTCAATCTTAGCACCTTTTGATTCCAACTATTTCTAAGACATTAATGCCTTTGTATTTTAATATGATGGATCATACCTATAGCATTATGCTTTAATTATGATTATATATTGTATACAATTGCTGAAGATAGGAAAGGACAAAAGTCCTTAGTATTATTTATAGAATAAAACTATAGATATTTGCTAGATGTGTTGTTCCATGTTAGAGAATAAACATTTGAGTTGAAATATTGGTGTTAAATAAACCTGGTGCACACTGAGATCTCTGGAGCATGACTTGATCATCTAAGTGAGCAGCTGCATCCTTTTGGCACGTGCCACCATGGCATCTGCACAGCGCCAATGGACTGGGAGCATCTACATAAACAATGAGTCACAACATACCACAGCCGAAATTATGATTTCTCTACAGAGCCAGGAGTCAGCCAAAGCTGTAAAACTATCAGCCACTTAATGTGCATGGGGGCAGCTGAATTCAGGACGCCTAATTCTTTTACTCTTAGGGGAGAAAAACTTATTCCCTCATCTTTATTCAGAGTGCACTCAAATTATTCCAAGCTAGAGCTTTCACCAAATATCAATATTGTTTATGTAATTAAAAGTTCTAAAATTTTCCAACAAACTTTCTGTATCAATTCCTCATTGTTTTCAAAATCTCTGATTTCTGGCATAATTTACATGACAGCAAGAAGTGATCCATAAAATCAAGAGGAATATATACAGAACGTGTATTGGAAAGTGTATAACTTTACATTACACAAAAATATGTGTATGACCAGCTATAGCCATAGCAGTCCACAGTACAGATAGAAGGAAACATCCTTTCCCCAGGAGGACCCAACACATCTGTACTATGCAAGCGGTCCCCTACCTAAGGACACCTGACTTACAGACGACCTCTAGTTACAGACGGACTTCTCTGCCACCTGTGACCTCTGGTGAGGGTCTCTGGATGCTTTACTATAGTCCCAGGCTGCAATGATCAGGTGTAATGTGTCTGTAATGAAGCTTTATTGATAATCCTTGTTTCCATGACTGCACAAAATTTTGAAAATCCAATTTTCACAGGGAAAGAAAAAAAATCAGTTTTGAGGTACAATTATAAAATTTGCCAGTTCCGACTTCCATAAAAATGTAACTTATGTACAAATCTAAAGAACCTATCCTGTACATAACCCGGGGGACTGCCTGTACTTAGGCTAGGAATAGTGTAATTCTCAATTTTTCCTGTGGTGGCACTACAAGAGGATGGTATACTTGCGCTCAGCAATTACCAAGGACTGCTGGGTGTTGCAGTAAGTGGATGGATCAATTCTTTGTTATGACAAATAGGACTTATCCAAAGTAGATGATCAGCGCATTTAAGTGCCATCCTTGGATGAGCCCCAATCTGTTGGGAAGCGCCCCTTCCAGATAGAGGTGAGACAAACCTAGCTCTGTTCAGGCCAGGACAAGATTAAGTTTGTTGCTGACAACTTTGGATAATTCTTGCAAGCACTGGACTACAGTAAACAACTGAATGACTAAATTGTGGGATAAAAAGTGCCTTATAACACTTTTTATAGGACCTATATAACCAGTGAAGGTATTTAAAAGTAAAAAGTCAAATTTTATAGAATTGATCTAATAGTTCTGTTTTATAGTCAATGTACTTTACCTCTACATGCACTCAAATTGTTTTGTATTCTTCAGAAACATCCCTTCCTCTACTTGCCATGGAGTAAATTTCCCCCTTGAGTCAAAATTTGGCTTACATTGATATATGAAACCAGCTAAACAAAGCAAAGTGCCATTTGCTTTTCTCTAATTCCCCAATCAAAGAACAGAGATCAAGGGTATTATCCATTAGTGGGAGTGTGTGAAGCGACAAACAGAGGCGTCGTGCTTAGAATCAGCAAAGATTAGGAATGTTGAACAAGCTCTTCGCACCCCAATTATTGTAAAGGTGTGTGCCGCGCGGCCAGCAGATGAGAGACCTTTCCAGAAAGGTTTTCTTATGTACTGAACGAAATCACAAAACCAAATACCACGGCTGTAAACAAAATCTGAAAAGCCTTATGGATCACAGCCTTGTGGATATAGTGAAGTGACGGACGATAGCTCGCCCATTGTGAAATCTCACAAAGGAATAAACAATCCACCTATTTTTAGATTTACGCAATGGTTTGTTTTCTGTGCCTTCTCTGCAAAAAGAATATTTGTATAAAGCCTGTTTAGAAACCCATAAATTTGAAGGCTGCCTTTGATGGTAGTAAGTGCCCCCGTCTGCAGCGCCACCTGCAGGATCAGCTGTCACACTACCTTTAGTCAGTAAAAAACCATCAAACATAGCTCAGAAGGGCTTTCTGCATGTCTTGGTAGATTGTCTGATGACATCCAAAATGATGTTATATAGAGTCCCTATACAGCAGGATATCATGCACAGAGTATCTACAATGTGCAAACAAATCACTAGTAATGGACTGTTATAATTACTGTACTTCACAGTATATAGACACAGTAGGGAACACATATGTGATATTATGTGATATGTATTATTTATATTAATAAAAAAGGGCCTCTCATATACTGGGTATACTGTATTGTAGCCAATATGAAGACCATGGCTTGTTCAACCAAAGAGAATCCCCACATAACCCTTTCTGATATTTTGCTCTGGGCATGTAGGTACAAAACAACCTTGGTCATGAAGGACTTTGAAATGATTACAGAATATCTACAGTGGAGCTAAGACATCTGATTTAATTGGGCACATTCAACTACAAAATGGAAGAGATCCGTATAAATGAAGATGCATTTACTAATTTTTAACTGAATGTATAAGTGTAACACTGCAAATATACCATTTAGGATGTGCTAGCAGTATCGCTAAGCCTATCATTCTCAGGCTACAAAAAACAGACCCATGGTGCATTGTTTGCTTCCTGTGTGTAAACAGCCAATGAAAGTAGAAAAGATGCATGAAAAATAGGACCTGTTCAATTGGGTGTTGCTCGGGCCATCGGCTCACACATGGGGCTGTGGAAACCACCTGTGTATGACCTCATGAATCAATAGATCGTGACTTACTGTATCGCGATACTGGACAAAGTTGAAGATCATTGCAGACCACTCTGACTTCATCTTTTCCATGGCTTTCTCCAAAGAATACTCTTTGCTTGCTGAT
Organism: Engystomops pustulosus; assembly: GCA_019512145.1. Taxonomy (NCBI): domain Eukaryota; kingdom Metazoa; phylum Chordata; class Amphibia; order Anura; family Leptodactylidae; genus Engystomops; species Engystomops pustulosus. The sequence goes on from CM033648.1 coordinate 16,435,246, forward strand.
GCTCCGATCTGCTCAAGTCTGCAATTTGCACATTATATACAATATTACTAGTCATAATCTGAATTTTCACCTTTATTACAGATACTGTATGTTCAGTAGAGTCATATCATTTCTAAAAATATAGAACCCTTGTGTTGTGAATATCTGCAGTATAACCCTAACTCTACATTATTATACTGCACTATTTTGATCATCCATCCGTTCAAGTTATCATAAAGGGAAAAATGAAACGTAGCCTTTATCATGTGAAAATGTTTGTGCTCCTTTCCAGATGATCCTTTTTAAACTTTATAGCCGAAGTTGCTTCAGCGCACTGAGGTATGCGCTCGGCGCACCATACGCGCGACCGTGCGCGGGGCTCTCCTTCACTTCCTATGTAGCCACGCGCGCATGGTGTGCCGAGCACGTACCACCGTGTGCCGAAGCAGCCTCGGCTATAAAGTTTAAAAAGTGTTTTAAACCGCGATACAGCGGTTTAAAACACTAACAAAAATAAGTGGTAGGTTTCCTTTAAAGTTGAGCGAATCTTGCCCTTCTGATCTTGGCAGATGAGCCTGAGTTTACCCCAAACTAAATGGCTTCTCTGATGTCACCCATTTTTAATGTGCCGAAATAAATAATTTTGGGTTAATAAGCTGGTACAGAGCAAAAGGCTGCAGCATGAATCATCAACTGCTTTTAATAACTGTGTAATACTTCATATCCTGTGGTAGCGTTCTAGGTACACTAAAAATAGCTTCCAAGTTTCCTTAAGCTACCTACCCTCTTGGGGAGGGGGGGGGACCCTAAAAGAACCTAGTTGCAGGGGGCACACCCTTTGTGATCACTTAAGAGTACTAATCTTGAGACCCTCTTTAGGTTGAAGGATCCCCCCAGATCCTTCAACCCAAAGGGGGTCTCAAGCTTTAACACAAATCTGTACACACATAAGAACACTATTTCAATCTAATTAACTCTAGAAGGAAATTTCTTGCACAGTGTGAGGCCCTCTCAGTTCTGTAATTCCTCCCTGTATAACATACGTTGTTTCCTTTTTGTTTGTGACATTAAAATTTGGATTGTAGAAATGGGACTCTTAGATAATCAAAAATCCCGTTCCTCCAGTTCTTGTGATTACAGAAAGCCCGGCAATGGCTCTGTTACATGCTTCACATGTTAAGTGTGAATAGAGAGTACATGTTAGATAAGGGATTATCAGAAGATGGGCAATTACACATCTTATACTGCATAACCACATGCAGTGTGAGAACTTCAGCAACTTGTGGCCCTTGTATTACTGCTGGGTAATATATCAATGCATACTGCAGAATAGCTAAGCCCCGCAATATAGAGGCAAATATCAGGACGTTTCCAGATGGCTCTGAGTCAACAAACCTCCTCCCGTTGTGGAGGATAAGTCCCTTAGTGTTCTACTTGAAAATTCCCGTCCTGAATATTATCTTTCTGTTTTCTATTCTGTACTGCTGCTTTATAGAGGTCATATCAAGTTTAACATTTATCTCCAATCCACAGGATTTCCAGGCTTTAGCAAACCTGTAAGCCCATTAAAAGTCAAAGTGCAAAAACTAGAGCTGATTCATTGGGAGTAATTTATCATTGTGTTTTTTGTCTATATTAGGCCTTGTTTTGGCGCACTTGTGGTACAAAGACTGTTTTGTGACTTCCATGGCGCCAAATGAACATAGGACAGTGCAAAGTCACGTTAACGCAGACCCTGCTAGCACCAAATTCATTATTTGCATAGACTAGTTTCACAATACGACTTAATTGATGATTTGCGATTTGGTGCTAATCTACGAGATAGTTTTGGCACAAATTTACACCAGTCTCCTCCCAACTTTTGATGCTTTTTTTTGCAACTTTTCATGCGACTGTCGCAAACAATCCACACAGCAAAAAACACTGGCAGCAGATTTATCAAGGGCCAAAGCCCTCCTAAGGATTTAGGAAGTTCAACTGTTATCCTCCATCCCTAGGGGATAAAAATCTTATCCGTGGGGAGTCCAACTGCTGTAACCCCCACCAATCGCAAGAAGGGAGGTACAAATTTCAATTGATGGAGCGGCAAATTGAACATGTCCTGCTGTAATAAATGTGGCGCTAGCTAGAAACACGAACCAACACAGCCTTAAGGTGCACAGTTTTCTAAAGTGTATATTTCCTAAAGTGCACAGTAGTGAATAAAGGGTAAAGACGGATACTCGGCCTGCTGCACCATGTTGGATGTACCTTTCCGTGATTGGGGTCCCAGCAGTCTGAGCCCCACTGAACAGATGGATGGATAGCAATGGATTTTGGTATAAACCCTTTATGGACAAGTGACTTGACTGTTTCCAATTACAACTTGCTGTATTGTTAAGGCTGCTTTTCTATACACGACCATATGGGGGACACATATATACGGCCGACGTACACTCACCGGACACTTTATTAGGTACACCTATCCAACTGCTCGTTAACACTTAATTTCTAATCAGCCAATCACATGGCGGCAACTCAGTGCATTTAGGCATGTAGACATGGTCAAGACAATCTCCTGCAGTTCAAACCGAGCATCAGTATGGGGAAGAAAGGTGATTTGAGGCCTTTGAACGTGGCATGGTTGTTGGTGCCAGAAGGGCTGGTCTGAGTATTTCAGAAACTGCTGATCTACTGGGATTTTCACGCACAACCATCTCTAGGGTTTACAGAGAATGGTCCGAAAAAGAAAAAACATCCAGTGAGCGGCAGTTCTGTGGGCGGAAATGCCTTGTTGATGCCAGAGGTCAGAGGAGAATGGGCAGACTGGTTCGAGCTGATAGAAAGGCAACAGTCACTCAAATCGCCACCCGTTACAACCAAGGACGCACAGTACGTCGAACTTTGAGGCAGATGGGCTACAGCAGCAGAAGACCACACCGGGTGCCACTCCTTTCAGCTAAGAACAGGAAACTGAGGCTACAATTTGCACAAGCTCATCGAAATTGGACAGTAGAAGATTGGAAAAACATTGCCTGGTCTGATGAGTCTCGATTTCTGCTGCGACATTCGGATGGTAGGGTCAGAATTTGGCGTCAACAACATGAAAGCATGGATCCATCCTGCCTTGTATCAACGGTTCAGGCTGGTGGTGGTGGTGTCATGGTGTGGGGAATATTTTCTTGGCACTCTTTGGGCCCCTTGGTACCAATTGAGCATCGTTGCAATGCCACAGCCTACCTGAGTATTGTTGCTGACCATGTCCATCCCTTTATGACCACAATGTACCCAACATCTGATGACTACTTTCAGCAGGATAATGCGCCATGTCATAAAGCTGGAATCATCTCAGACTGGTTTCTTGAACATGACAATGAGGTCACTGTACTCAAATGGCCTCCACAGTCACCAGATCTCAATCCAATAGAGCATCTTTGGGATGTGGTGGAACGGGAGATTCGCATCATGGATGTGCAGCCGACAAATCTGCGGCAACTGTGTGGTGCCATCATGTCAATATGGACCAAAATCTCTGAGGAGCTTCCAGCACCTTGTTGAATCTATGCCACGAAGAATTGAGTCAGTTCTGAAGGCAAAAGGGGGTCCAACCCGTTACTAGCATGGTGTACCTAATAAAGTGGCCGCTGAGTGTATATACATCCCCCATAGACGGCAATTGGTGAACCGCGCCATATATCGCTATGGAGAGGGGCGGGGATGAGCAGCACCCTCCTTTCCCGGGCGGCATTGTGTGCCCACCATGGTATGGTACGCCAGGCACAAAGTCGTGTGAATGTAGCCTACAAAAGGCTACAAATAATGGGAGGAAACTGTAACAATTACCTGTGACATTAAATATCACTCAAAGGTACACATACACAAAGAACTGGTTATACAATGCGTCACTACTTGATGTAACCAACTGATGTAAAGGCAGCAAGTAAATTCCTTACTTGTCTATGTACTTAGACAGTCCATATTCCAGCATGTTAATAAGGGATGTATTAGGCTCTGGGGTTATATCAAATCCTACTATTTCACTGATCTGAAATAAAAGGAAAAAGAACATTTGATAAAATGCTGTACAGCTCCGTGTTGCAAGAATACAATCACCAATACATTATAAAATCACTAATCTATCAGAAAAATGATGATCAATATACACCTGTTCCCAATGACGAGGCTTCATCCCTCGGTTACAGATGACTGAAACAATGGGAAGGTGCACTTTAAACTTCTCAATTTTGAACTTCACATTCTCGGCTACCCGCCTGGGTCCTGGCATGTCTGTAAAACTCTTGGCCAGCTTGTACATGGTTCTCCACATGTTCCCCACCTCCTCTGTGATCTCTTCTGCATTTAAATCTAGGAAAGCCCCTGTAGTACAGGATAAATTACAGATTACAATTGTGTACATAACCAAAAGTTTTGAAAGGATTGTTCCTTTCTTTCTATCTTTAAACAATATACGCTAAGACTCAGCAGTTATGCCATGTTGGCTGATTATCATGTGATAAGTGGGTCCAAATTAAGCAGCAAATATTGAGCACTATGTTGTACTGTCTGGTGTCATTACATGACCAGGTTGTTCTGTGTGTTCTACGCCTTTTTTTGGGAGGGTAGAGGCATAGGGGTAACTATAGAGGTTGTAGTGATGGGACACCATAAGTGAAGGGCCCAGAAGCTGTACTACATGATCTCCATTGACTTTTCATAGATTATGTACAAAAAAATCCTTCAACCTTACTCCGTGCATTGAAATTTATGACACATGCTGCAACATGTTTACTCCTCCTTTAGGAGACAGGTGTCTACCATACATAGAGCTGAGCTGCTGCATGTAAAAAAAGATCTATTAGTAATATGCCATTTCAAAAACTATGGCAAATATGTCAAGATGGATACATCAAGAGGGTTAGACCTCCTGATGTATCTGCAAGCTGTTCTGTGCTAGCAGACAGGACTATGCCAGGCTTGGCATAGTTTTTTCGGTAAAAACCAGTGACCTTTGTGGCCAGAAAACTGACGTAGAAGCACTGATAAATCTCCCCCATAGATTAAATGAGGGTGAGGGGCCTGACGTGCAAATAAACATGGCTGTTACCCATGCAATAATGGGTAATGTGAGCTGCTGAAGAGTACTGATACTGGGGATAGTTATGTGGGGGAAGCTTTTGCCTTACGGTCCATGAGTCTTTAGATACAGCCCTGGGTGTCACTGGGGGTCTTGGGTCACTGCCATAACCAAGAAACTGACATGTGGCTGCAATTTAGTTATGTCCAGGGAAGGTAATTGCTTGTAATACTTGAAGCAAGACACATACAGTATATGGAGGGTTAAGATAGATGGTGCCTCCAGATTGGGAGTAAGCATTGACTAAAGACTCTCTAACTTCTCTCAAAATGGAAGATCAATGTCTAGGAAAATGAGATAAGTGCTTCTTGGATAGAATGGAGATATACAGGGCAGGTTTTGCAGCTGTGTCATCAAAACTGATTGCATGCCTCACTTACTGTTTAACAGATCAATAAATGCATTATTCACTTTTGATCCTTTCCAATACACGCAGTCAGGATTGTGGTATATCTAATCTTTTGTGCTAGCACATTTTGATAGAGAACATCGGAGCTGCCAGACTGAATGAGCTCGCGCTTCTGAATCTGAGAACACGGCGGCCATAAAAATGATCTATTCATAATTTTCAGTCAATGAATTCATGCTGTTAGGTAATTATAATGTAAAAATTTTATTAGAAGAAAGGAGGTAAATAATTGTGAGGATTACACATGCCTAATACAAAAAGTCTACCAGTCTGCATTATATACATACAGCCAGGGGCGGCGAATCGCCCAAGCAATGTGGGCAACTGCAAAGGGGCCCCAGCTAGGGCAGAATGGCTGTCCGTGTGGGTGATTCTTGCAGCCGCCCAAATCACCCACCACAAGTACAGATCTAATACTGGGACGCCCATATCCCCAGCTCAGCAGGACTCTTGTCCCGCTGCCCAGGCTTTTACTGTGATATAGTATGGAGCTGTGACATCTCTGCTCCGCTACAGAAAGCAGGAGACAGAGAGATCTTATTATTATTGTTTATTTATTTTTACATTATGAAGGGGATGCACATTACTGTGCATTCACAGCGTTACAGCAGCAGAGAGGGTACAGAGAGTGAAGTACAAACTATGACAACAATAATATTAGGGATAAATGAACAAAAAGAAAAGGGGGATAAAAAGACACAAAAGAGACAAGCAATGATCGGCAGTTTGATGTTTAGTCTGTGGATGGGACCTGCAGGGACTGGTTAGGTGGGGGGCGCAGGTTACTTCTGTTTGGGCCTTGTTTGTTGAACAGCCTGATGGCAGCGGGGAGGAATGACTTACGATAACGCTCCCTCTCACATTTGGGGTGAAGCAGTCGGTCACTGAAGGTGCTCCCCAATGCCACCACAGTCTCATGCAAGGGATGGGAGCTATTCTCCAGAATAGACTTCAACTTACACAGTGTCCTCCTCTCAGCTACCACCTGCACTGTGTCAAGAGGACCCCCCAGGACAGAACTGGCTTTCCTAATCAGTTTGTCCAGTCTGCTCCTCTCCCTCGCTGAGATGCTGCTTCCCCAACAGACTACACTAAAGAAGATGGCTGATGCCACTACAGAGTTGAAGAAGGTCTTAAGAAGAGCCCCCCGCACTCCGAATGCCCTCAGCCTCCTCAGCAGGTGTAGCCGGCTCTGACCCTTCCTGTGAAGTGCGTTTATGTTCTCTGCCTACTCCAGTTTATTGATGAGGAGGACACCCAAGTACTTATAGGACTTACTGGGGGAGCAAGTACTGTGGGGGACATTATTGGGTGGCTGTAAAGGAAAATTTCTAGGCAGGTTGTGGAGAATATTCCTGGGGGTTGTGAGGACGTTACTGGGGGCTCTGAGGACATTAGGGGGACTGTGGGGCACATTACTGGGAGCTGTGCGGGACATTACAGGGGGGCTGTGGGGGACATTACTATGTCTATATATACTTTGAAGAGACTGCAAACAAATAGAAATAGAATGTGGTTGAAGTAAGGGGGAGATAAGCTGTGACATTATCTATTGTTAGTAGTGATGTAATGATGGGTCAGTGTTATCTATATAGAGGTCATTGTACAGGGAGGGGGAGGAGATAAGCTGTGACATTATCTATTGTCAGTAGTGTGTATGATGGTCCGGTCTGCTTATATAGAGGTCATTGTACAGGGAGGGGGAGGATAAGCTGTGACATCATCTATTGTCAGTAGTGATGTAATGATGGGTCATGTTATCTATATAGAGGTCATGTACAGGGAGGGGGAGATAAGCTGAGACTCATCTATTGTCAGAGTGATGTAATGATGGGTCAGTGTTTTCTATATAAGTTCATTGTACAGGGAGGGGGGAGGAGATAAGCTGTGACATCATCTATTGTCAGTAGTGATGTAATGATGGGTCAGTGTTATCTATTAGAGGTCATTGTACAGGAGGGGGAGGAGATAAGCTTGTGACATCATCTATTGTCAGTAGTGATGTAATGATGGGTCAGTGTTATCTATAGAGGGTCACTGTACAGGGGGGGAGATAAGCTGTGACATCATCTATTGTCAGTAGTGATGTATGATTGGTCATTGTTATCTATATAGAGGTCATTGTACAGGGAGGGGGAGGAGATAAGCTGTGACATCATCTATTGTCAGTATTGATGTAATGATGGGTCATGTTATCTATATAGAGGTCATTGTAAAGGGAGAGGAGATAAGCTGTACATCATCTATTGTCAGTATGATGTAATGATGGGTCAGTGTTATCTATATAGGTCATTGGACAGGAGGGGAGGAGATAAGCTGTGACATCATCTATTGTCAGTAGATGTAATGATTGTTCAGTGTTACTATATAGAGGTCATTGCACAGGGAGAGGATGATAAGCTGTGACATCATCACTGTCAGTAGTAATGTAATGATGGTCAGTGTTATCTATATAGGTCATTGTACAGGGAGGGGAGGAGATAAGCTGTGCCATCATCTATTGTCAGTATTGATGTATGATCGGTCAGTGTTTCTATATAAGGTCATTGTACAGGGAGGAGGAGATAAGCTGTGACACATCTATTGTCAGTAGTGATGTAATGATGGGTCGTGTATCTATATAGAGGTCATTGTACAGGAGGGGGAGGAGATAAGCTGGTGACTCATCTTTGTCAGTAGTGTGTAATGATCAGTCAGTGTTATCTATATAAGGTTCACTGTACAGGGGGAGGAGATAAGCTGTGACATCATCTATTGTCAGTAGTGATGTATGTATGGGTGAGTGATTCAATTTTTAGAGGTCACTGCTCATGGTAGGGAGTAGATGTGACATCACCCTAATCTTTTTTTTATCTTTTTCAGAAATGCTATGCTGGTTGGGATGTTAATGAGGGTGACGTCTGTATAGAAAACCACCACAGAATTAGCAGTCTATATTGAGCACAGTGGCAAAGTGAAAAAATGCAAGATTGGATTTTAGCAAGTGTCACTCAATTTCCTCAAAATATGTTTCAAAACTGAAACTTATGGTAACAAATTAGGTTATTGTTAATAGATATATATATATATATATATATATATATATATATATATAATATAACATTTTCCAACATACCAATGCATTGTTGTTTTGTACCAGACCCATATAGCCGTGTAATGTTGGTACTAGAGATAAGCGAACATGCTCGTCCGAGCTTGATGCTCGTTCGAGCATTAGCGTACTCGAAACTGCTCGTTGCTCGGACGAATACTTCGCCCGCTCGAGAAATGGCAGCTCCCGCCGTTTTGCTTTTTGGCGGCCAGAACAAGCCAATCACAAGCCAGAGACTCTGCACCTCACACCAGCATGACGTGGTTACCCTTACACGTCGATAGCAGTGGTTGGCTGGCCAGATCAGGTGACCCTGGGATAGACTAGCCTAGCCTGCCCGCTGCTCGGATCATTCTGTGTCTGGATGCCGCTAGGGAGAGAGCTGCTGCTGGTCAGGGAAGCGTTAGGGTGTTCTATAAGCTTACTGTTAGGCAGGAGTGATTCTCCAAGAACCCAACAGCCCTTCTTAGGCTACAATAACGTTAACTTTTTTTTTTTTTATTTGCATCTTTACCATTTTTGTGAGGAATTAGCAGGGGGACTGCTACCGTTGTGTTTTTAGCTCTTAGTGGCACACATATCCACCTCAAACACCAAAGTGGGAAAATTTAGTGGGTTGGATTTCAATTAGGCACAGTCTGCCATTTTTTCCTTTTTATTTACGTTTATTTTGTTTTAATAACTCAGCGTCATCTCATCTGGCATAGTAGTGGCTTTCATACTTGGCTAGAAAATAGCCATAGAGAATCCAAACGGCTTACGCCTACAGTAGCTTTATATTTGATTTCTGGTTGATCTCTGGTGGCTGTACTTGCTGCAGTGCATCTACTAGCCAATTGTGAGCAATTTGTAGTGAGACTTGCGACCGCTGTGTTTTGCGCTTAGTGACGCACATATCCATTGCAAAGACCGAAGTGGGAAAATTTAGTAGGGGTTGGATTTCAATTAGGCACAGTCTGCCATTTGTCCTTTTTTATTTTACTTTATTTTGTTTAATAACTCAGCGTTCATCCATCTGGCATAGTAGTGTGCTTTCATACTGGCTAGAAAATAGCCATAGGAGAATCCAACGGCTTACGCCTACAATAGCGTTATATATTGATTTCTGTTTATCTGCTGGTGGCTGTACTTGCTGCAGTGCATCTACTGCCCAATTGTGAGCAATTTGTAGTGAGACTTGCGACCGCTTTGTTTTTGCGCTTAGTGACGCACATATCCATTGCAAAACCGAAGTGGAAAATTTAGTAGGGGTTGGATTCAATTAGGCACAGGCCTGCCATTGGTCCTTTTTTATTTTACGTTTAGTTTGTTTAATACTCACGTCATCTCATTCTGGCATAGTAGTGTGCTTCATACTTGGCTAGAAAATAGCCATAGGAGAATCCAAACGGCTTACGCCTACAGTAGCGTTATATATTTGATTTCTGGTTGATCTGCTGGTGGCTGTACTTGGCTGCAGTGCATCTACTAGCCATTGTGAGCAATTTGTAGTGAACTTGCGAACCGCTGTGTTTTGCGCTTAGTGACGCACATATCCTTGCAAAGACCGAAGTGGGAAAATTTAGTAGGGGTTGGATTTCAATTAGGCACAGTCTGCCTTTGTCCTTTTTTTTTTTATTTACGTTTATTTTTTATAACTCAGCGTCATCTCATCTGGCATAGTAGTGTGCTTTCATACTTGGCTAGAAAATAGCCTAGGAGAATCCAACACGGCTTACGCCTACGTCGCTTATTATTTGATTTCTGGTTGATCTGCTGGTGGCTGTACTTGCTGCATTGCATCTACTAGCCAATTGTGAGCAATTTGTAGTGAGACTTGCGACCTGCTGTGTTTTGCGCTTAGTGACGCACATATCCATTGCAAAGACCCGAAGTGGGAAAATTTAGTAGGGGTTGGATTTCAATTAGGCACAGTCTGCCATTTGTCCTTTTTTTTTACTTTTATTTTTGTTTAATAACTCAGCGTCCATCTCATCTGGCATAGTAGTGTCTTTCATACTTGGCAGAAAAAATACCCATAGGAGAATCCAAACGCTACGCCTACAGTAGCGTTATATATTTGATTTCTGGTTGATCTGCGGTGGCTGTCTTGCTGGCGTGCATCTACTAGCCAATGTCAGCATTTGTAGTGAGACTTGCGACCGCTGTGTTTTTTGCGCTTAGTGACGCACATATCCATTGCAAAGACCGAAGTGGGAAAATTTAGTAGGGGTTGGATTTCAATTAGGCACAGTCTGCCATTTGTCCTTTTTTATTTTACGTTTATTTTGTTTAATACCTCAGCGTCATCTCATCTGGCATAGTAGTGTGCTTTCATACTTGGCTAAAATAGCCATAGCAATAGGATAGCATTGTTTGGTTTTAAAAACTCAAAACAACAAAAAAAAAAAAAACACAAAAAAAGTGTTATAAAAGCTATAACTCTCATTTTTAAAAATGTTTAACCCGCGGGCTAGGGAGAGGACAGGGCGGGACGTGGGCGTCCAACCTACTGCAGGGGTCAGAGGCCGTGGTCCTGGCCGGGGTGAGACACCACCTGCTTATGAGGGAGCAGGGGAACGCCGCAGAGCTACACTCCCTAGGTTCATGTCTGAAGTTCTGGGACTCGTGGTAGAGCACTGTTGAGGCCAGAACAGTGCGAACAGGTGATGTCGTGGATTGCTGACAATGCTTCGAGCAATTTGTCCACCAGGTCATCTTCCCCCAGTCCACCCATGTCCCGAAATCGCCACTCCTCCAGCTCCTGCACCTCCAGCCTCCTCACCCCCCAGTCTGTCTGCGCTGCCCCTCCAGGAAAATTTGGCATTTGACCGGCATACTCTGAGGAACTGTTTTCTTTGGACCCTTCCCACAGTCACAAACCACTTGTCCAGTTGCGTGCTGACATTTTCCGATGCCCAGGTTGTTCCACCAGTCCCAGGTCTTGGTTGATGATGACCTTCTTGACGTAGTGGAAGTGTGTAAAGAGGTGTCCGACGCTGAGAGACACCGGTTGTCAGACAGTGGGAAGTTGTTTGTCAGGGCGAAGTCCGAGGGGGGAGCAGACTGAGGGATCGGAGGATGATGAGTGACAGACCCAAGCTGGGTTAGAGGGGTGGAACAGTGCTCTCGAAGACGAGGAGAGTCCTCGACCAACACAGGTTGGAAGAGGCAGATGGTGGGCCGAGGAGAGGCTGGGCCAGAGCTGGTGCATCACACGCCAAATGTGTCAACTAGTGAAGCTCCCTGCGAGGGAGGGCTCTTGCGCGAGGGCTAGATCTTCAGAAGTCTGGAGGTTCTTTAAGGAAACACCGGATGACCGACGGACTGTGGTGGGCAACATTTGCCAAACCAGGCTCAGCAGGGGTTCCACCACTACTAGCTTAACTACCCCAGTATGGCTCAGGCATATGAATGCTAAACACCCCCCACCAGTGTCAACAAGCCCGTTCACCCCTCCGGCCGTGCACACCACGACCACTGCCCTTCCCTGTGTCAGCTGATAGTCAGCCCCGCCCGGAACCCTGCCACCAAAAACCCAACCCCATCTGCGCCCCCACGATCCTCCCATGCATCCACCAGCGTTCAGCTCTCCCATACCCAAGCGCTGGAGCGGAAAACGCAAATATGTGCAACCCACCGCACGCCCAAGCCCTTAAGTGGCACATCTCCAGATTGCTTAGCCTGGAGATGCTGCCCTATAGGCTGTAGAGACCGAGGCCTTTTCGCAACCTCATGGCGGCGGCCGCCCTCGTATTCGGTCCCCAGCCGCCACTACTTTTCTTCCCGATGTGCCGTCCCACCCGCAACCAGCACGTGTCAGACACATCACCCCCACGTGCCCTGAACCAACCCTTTCTGACAATGTCCACTGACCACGGACACGTGGACGAGTGGTGTCCGGGCAGGCCACTATAATATCGCTGTACGGCACATGGGTTTACTTGGTGGAGCTGGACCGAGTCTGGACCCTGGGGCTGGTCATATACTGCCGACTGCCGAGGATTGGGCGGTGCCTACCTTCGGTCCAGTGTTGTACAGGCCTACTATGCCTCCTCCTCCTCCACCCCTCCTCCACCTCCTCCTCCGACTAACCATCCGTGGGCACGGCGCCATCAGTCGGTAGCTCTAGGCACAGCAGCAGTGCCGTCTGCTAAGCGACAGCAGGCGTGCTCAAACTGCTGAGCCTGGGCGATAAAAGGCACCACCCGCCAAGACTATTACAAGGGCATCACGGCGCAGACTGATCTGTGGCTGGCACCCCCCGCGAACCTGAAGCCGGCATGGTTGTGTGTGACAACGGCCGTAACCTGTTGGCGGCTCTGCAACTCGGCAGACTGACACCATGTGCCATGCCTGGGCCCATGTGTTAAATCTGGATAGTTTCAGCGTTTTTCCTCAAGACATAACCTCCCCAATCGGTCAGATTTGCTCACGACAGTTGCGTCCCATCTGTGCGCATTCAGGAAGTCCCAGCACAGATGCTGCACTCTCAGGGCAGCGGCAAGCCGCCGCCTCCCAACTGCCCGCTCACCGACTGTGTTGCGACGTGCCCACGAGGTGGAATTCACCACTGACCATGTTATCCAGAGTTTACCAGCAGCGCCGAGGCCATTGTAGACTGCCAGATTCACTACTCACCAGAACTGGTAGTCAGGAGTCAGTCAGTCTTCCTCAAGTCTACAATGAGGAGGGGACGTGGATGTCTGATCATCTGTCAGGGCTGAGTAACTTGAGGGAGTCAACACAGATGGTCAGTGGCGATGCCGCCATCATCACAGCCCTCACCATCCCCCGCCTTGGCCTGTTGAAAAACCTCTCGATCAGCATGAAAGTCGGAAGCTTTGCGCTCGTCACAAGAGACGGGGAAAAGATTCCCTTGTTGATACCAAAGCACCCTTAGGTCTGTACTCAGAGCGCAATCGAGAGGTGGACGGGTGGAGGAGGATTGAGGAGGATGAGGAGGAGAATTGTTGGCGATACACAAGAGGGGACCATTGTTGAGTCCTTTACAATGTTCACGTGTATGGGCAGAAAGAGGAGTTGGGGAGTTGGAGGAGGAGGAAATGGACAGTCAGCCATAGTGAGGATGTGAATTCTTACAGCTTGTGGTACTCTGGCGCATATGTCAGATTTCATTCTAGCTAGGCTGCCTACTCCCGCTCCTGCTTCCATCGCTCCTAGAATTTATTCCAGCGATTCCACGCACCGATTACTGGGGGTTTACATCTCTCCCTGGACCCACGGTACACACCAAAAAATCTTTCCTGCTCATTCCACTCTCATCCCTGCAGAGGAAAGGAGTGTGAGAATGCTGAATACCCATCAAGCTGCCCTGGTGCACAAGCTGAAACAGTATTTCCCTCGACAAGCGCTAGCGGCAGAGTCGCGTAGTTCTCTGCGGGACAAGTACGAGGGAGGAATAGGCGAGAGCAGGCAGCTTGTCCAGCAACTGCAAGGTACCTTTACAGGCTTTGCCAGCTTTATGTCACCCCCCCCAGCAAGACACTTCGTCACCTGTCCCCAGTCCTCTGGCAGAGTAGGGCTGATCTTTTACAAAAGAGGTGGTGAGGAGCGGTACTGACCATACCATCGTCCTATGATCACACACGCTCCCTACAACTACTGGTTTCAAAGCTGGACATGTGGCACGAACGAACTGCTGTACGCCTTGGAGGTTCTTCGCCTGCCCGCCGCTCGCATTGTCCCGAGCGGGTTTTCAGTGCAGCTGGTGGCAATCATCACCGATAAGCGTACACGCCTGTCGACTGACACGCTTGACAGGCTGACGCTTATTAAGATGAATAAGCCTGTGGATTTCTCATAATTTCCATCTCCCACTCCACTCGCCAAATCCTCTCCATCCCAGCCCCTGTAAGAAGCTCAACTCAAACACTGAATAATTTGCAATCCACCTCCTCCTTCCTCCCTCCTCTACACGTCCTCCTCCTCCCTCCTCCTCATTTTCCCTCATTTTCCTTCCCCATTTACCCTCACTTTTTCCCTTTTCCTGTTTCCTATTTCCCTTCCACCTCCTTCCCCCTTTCCTAGCCTTTCCTTTTCCTATTCCTCTCTTCTGTCATCCTCCTCTTTTTCCCTTCACGACCTTCCACTGGCTCATTAACACGTGCACATTTTCTCTGTTTTTTTCCATAGGGAAACTTTCCCTCTTCTCTTCTCTTGCTATAGTACTTTACATGCATTTAATTTTCTGGAGGGCCACACCCAGACAACACCGACCCGGTCCTCCTTCTGTTTTAAAAAATTAAAAACCATTTTGGGAGTGCCACATACAGGCATCTCAATCTATATTCCATATTTTTCTCTGGAGGCCACCGACCCGTTTCCTTCCTCTTTTTTATTAAAAAAAAAAAAACAATTTTTTTTTGTGTGGGGTGGGATTGCCCACATACAAGGCACTGCAATTCTATCTATTTTTTCCCTGGAGGGTTTTTTCCTTGAGGGTTTTTTTCTGGAGGATGGAGGAGGGAGGGGGCCCACCTACCACCCTGCTCCTCTGGTTTTGAAAAAACTTTTTGGTAACTTGTGGGATAACAAGCATTGTGCTCTCTACCTGCACGCACACACTGTGGAGCGACGTGCTGCTGCTGCTCATGTCACTCTGTGCCACGGTGTGTGCCTGCGGGCCTCTGCCCACACTGCTTGGAAGTCAGAAGATTAGGGGAGAAGTGGATGGCCAAAGGTGAGTACTCATTTTTTTTAAATATATACAGTATACCGAGTATAAGCCGAGTGGGGCTTTTTCAGCACAAAAATTGTGCTGAAAAACTCGGCTTATACTCAAGTCGTATATAAGGTACTTCATAAAAAACTATAATTAAAAAGCATTGCCCTTATTCCTAAATGGTTCCTCTTTATGGCTGAAATTTAAAAAAATCAGTTTGTAAAATTAAATGAAATTCACCTTAGAGGAGTCCAATGATATTAAAGGAAACCTACCACCAAGGATCTACTGCCTACAAAGGTAGATCGGGTGGTAGGTGCATCTATTGGACTTGAAGATAGGCCTTTTAAGGGCTAATCCTCACGTCCTTGCAATCTTTTTATAACTTTTATTTCCCTAACATGCAGATTTTCTAAAGAGGCTACGGGGGCATGGAGTAGCCGGAGCTGAGGCTACACGATGTGGCTACTCCACGCCACAGTAGCCTCTTTGACCCTTCTACCAGATATCTTTGTCCGTGATGGCTGCTGTCTGCACATGCGCAGAACAGCCGGCCTCCATCTGTACAGTCACTGCTTCGAAGCCGCGCTTGTGCAGATGGCAGGCTTCGTGGACGAGGGTGTGCAGCTCCTCATAGCTGCCAAAGTTATCTGGTAGGAGGATTAAAGAGGCTACTGTGGCGTGGAGTAGCCGCGCCATGTAGCCTCAGCTCCGGCCACTCCACACCCCAGTAGCCTCTTTAGAAAATCTGCATGTTAGGGAAATAAAAGTTATAAAAAGATTGCAAGGACGTGAGGATTAACTACACTCACAGAACACTAAACACACACTACACTCACAGAACACTGCACACACTCACATTGCACGCACTGCACACACTCACCACTCACAGAACACTGCACACTGCACACTCACCCGGCACTGCGTCGATCACAAACGCAGGCAGCTGCGGGCAGGGAGAGTTGGAGCAGGACGGGGAGCAGCAGCTTCGCTGCCCACATGTCTCCCCCGGAGACGGTGCACTCACTCCGGGCCCCTGACACTGATGACTGCCACGTGTCCCGCTGAGCAGTTTGGCGCTGTGATCGCGCTAATGACATTTACCTTATTTGCAGCACGCGCTGAACTGCTCAGCCTGCGCGCTACAGGGAATAATTGCCAAGCGTAACTTTACGCATAGCAATTATTTTGAGGGGTAATGGCGCCTCATCATGCGTCTATGACGCGTGGTGAGGCGTTAATGCAACCTCTGTCCAGCGACACTTTTTTATTTTAAATGCGGCAGTTACTCCGAATCCGTCGGGTTTTTGTTTGGCCATGTCCCCCGATTTCCGTCGCGTGCACGTCGGCGCCGATGCGCCACAATCCAATCGCGTGCGCCAAAAACCCAGGGAAAATCGGCGCAAATCGGAAATATTCGGGTAACACGGCGGGAAAACGCGAATCGGGCCCTTAGTAAATGACCCCCAATGTGTTATTTTGTTATCCTGAGTATATTTAAGGAACTTATATTTAAGGAAACCCCTTTAAGTGGCATTTTAAGTGAGCTGCCTAAGAAGTCCCCTGTAGCTAAGCCAGACTATTATCGACCTGTCTTAGCATCTCATGTCATGAAGACACTGGAAAAATTGATTTTGAGTCATTTGAAGATAGTGACCATATTCGGATGGCTTGCTGTTTGCTTATCAAAACAAAGTTAGTGTGGAGGATGCAATTATTTATCTACTGGAATGGGCATATTATTATGTTCAATAGATAATTAAGATTGGAGGGTGCTTAAAAATTAGGGGTCCAACTCCAAGATCATGTGTAGAATATGTAATCCAAGCACACCAATATGCAATTTATAGGGAACCTGTCACCAAAGCACTAATTTACACTAATAACATGTGCCAAAAGCCTGTAACATGACAAATGCATATGTACATCAGCTAATATCCTCATTATACCAACGTACCTGGCTCCCTGCCAGGGTCCCCCTGAAGTCCCGGGGCTGGGATTCAAATACAAACTGTTGTCTGCTCCTCATCCTTTAGCGGTGCCCACACACTGAAACCCCCCTCCATGTGACATCACAGCAGGCACTAGGAACCATGGGAGGGACGCCTGATTCTTAACTGCCGCCCTTCTGTGACATTAGCTCACCATTGCAAGGCTCTCACTACTCATGTCACAGAGATACAGCTCTCCCCTCAAGCGCCGGCAATGCAGCGGTGAGCTGACGTCACAGAATCAGGCATTCCTCCTAGTGGTCGCCCATCCATGATGTCACATGGATGTGGAGCAGACAACGGTTTAAATTTGAATCCCAACCCCTGGGACTTCAGGGGGACCCTGGCAGGGAGCAAGGTACGTTGGTATAATGAGGATATTAGCTGATGTACACATGCCACAAACATGACAAAAGAACATATGCATTTGTCATGTGATGGGCTTTTGGCACATGTTATTAGTGTAAAATAGTGTGATGGTGACAAGTTCCCTTTAAGGATTTTAACAGGACACAGGGCCAAAATTCATGTAAACTTTTTCGGAAAACGGATACATGAAATGTGTCCTATTAAAATCCTTAAACTGTATGTTGGTGTGCTTGGATAAAATCAAATGGATAATTGACTATTTGACTCTTTGCCTACAGTTAGTATGTATGGGGAGTAGGGTCTCGGAAACTGTAGTTAGCAATGTTGGTGCCCCGCAGGGTACGGTATTATCTTTCTTTCCTTTTTCTTTGTATTCAGCTGACTTTACTCGGAATTGGAATGTAAACTCTTATTTAAAAAGGGTATGTCTAAAAAAATTTTTTCAGAAATTGCGGTCATTTGAGATCTGTAATAGGATACTTTGTATGCATTATCTCTTATATATTTAGAACCCTGAAAAAAAGGGGTTAATCATAAAGGGCAAGTGTAAAGGATGGATTGAGGAAAAGATTTGGGGCCCCCTCCATACAAAATGTACCATATGTTGTGGAGGAGTTGGTAGCTGCATCTGCAGTCTGTTCTATAAGGTGTACTATGTAAGGCAGTGTTCACACCTGAGAAGAAATTTCATAACTCCTCTCCAAATGCAAATCATTCTGCTAACACCTCCCACTGCTTACAAACAGGATTGATTCTAGCCACAAAATTCTGCATGCTTCCATTTATAAATTGTAGTTGGCTCCTGTGCCTCTTGTGAAATGTAAGCGGCACTACAGCCATTGATATCAATGACGGGCTAGCTGGAGAAATCTGGGTTGTTTCTACTGGCCAAGATGTTTTTGAAACAATCTTCGATTAAATTTGACAAATTTGGCCATTACTGTGGGAAATAGTCACAAATGCATCTGGAAATGTATAACTAGATCATCTGTATTGAATTCTATAAGAATATACAAAAGAAACAAGCAGCACACAATAATATCAGTACAATTGTGCCATCCCAGGACCTAGACACAGTCCATGAATTGAAAGAGCAACGTTTCGGACCCTTAAGAGTTCTTAAGAAAGGCTTCAGCCACTTACGTTATGACTTATGATTAATAAAGCATGGTCATTTTTTCACTTTAAATCCTGAAGTGTTGCCTTTTTTTGTTCTCTCTCTCTGACTCTTTCTCGCTCTCTCTCCACCAGTATAACTTTGGCTAAATATCTGATCTTGTTTTTTTGCTCTGCAATTGCTGAACATATTCCTCCTCATTAAAAACTGTAAGAAACCCTCAGCATAGACTTGTCATACCAAATAAGGGATTAGAGGGGGATTAAGCTCTTTATTACAAGATTCTGCAATCAACAAAAGAAATCTTCTCACGTTTTCTGAGACATTTTACTAGGAAATGACAAGAGGTATATAGCAAGTCACTTCAGTCATAAAATCAATATTTGAGGACTGAATGAGAAAGTAAATTTAAAGGAGCTGTCCGCAGTTTGAAAAACTTGGCTTTACTTCCAAAAATAGCAGCAAAAATATGGAGGGGGAGGAGTGCTAAGAGTGTCATTGTGTGTACACAATGTGGCAGATTTATCAATCTGTCTGAAAGTCAGAATATTTCTAGTTGCCCATGGCAACCAATCACAGCTCCCCTTTAAAATATTCATGAGCACTGGTAAAATGAAAGCTGAGCTGAGCAAATGGTTGCCATGGACAACTAGAAATATTCTGACTTTCAGACAGCTAGATAAATCTGCCCCAATGTATCCATCTCATAATCTTTGATCTGTCTCATCTCTCTATGTGTCAGATACTAGTACAATGTTCAGAAGCTAAATGAAAGTGTATATAAACCTGTACCCTGATAATCTAACCACATTTTCAGCTCACAGAACTAGCGGAATCATTAAGTATCTGCTTAGAGAGTCCCCGCCCACACTCTGGAATCTTAGGCGGCATTCACACTTGCGTTGCAGATCAAGTGCAACGCCACAGCCTACCTGAGTATTGTTGGTGACCATGTCCATCCCTTTATGACCACAACTGTACCCAACATCTGATGGCTACTTTCAGCAGGATAATGCGCCATGTCATAAAGCTGGAATCATTCTCAGACTGGTTTCTTGAACATGACAATGAGTTCACTGTACTAAATGGCCTCCACAGTCACCAGATCTCAATCCATAGAGCATCTTTGGGATGTGGTGGAACGGGAGATTCGCATCATGGATGTGCACCGACAAATCTGCGGCAACTGTGTGGTGCCATCATGTCAATATGGACCAAAATCTTGAGGAGCTTCCAGCACCTTGTTGTAATCTATGACACGAAGAATTGAGTCAGTTCTGAAGGCAAAGGGGGTCCAACCCGTTACTAGCATGGGTGTACCTAATAAAGTGGCCGCTGAGTGTATATAATCACCCCATAGACGGCAATTGGTGAACCGCGCATATATCGCTATGGAGAGGGGCGGGGAGAGCATAGCACCCCTCCTTTCCCGCGGCGGCATTGTGTGCCCACATGGTATGGTACGCCGGCACAAGTCGTGTGAATGTAGCCTACCAAAAGGCTACAAATAATGGGAGGAAACTGTAACAATTACCTGTGACATTAAGTATCACTCCAAAGGTACACATACACAAGAAACTGGTTATACAATGCGTCACTACTTGATGTAACAACTGATGTAAAGGCAGCAAGTAAATTCCTTACTTGTCTATATGTACTTAGACAGTCCATATTCCAGCATGTAATAAGGGATGTATTAGGCTCTGGGGTTATATCAAATCCTACTATTTCACTGATCTGAAAGAAAGGGAAAAGAACATTTGATAAATGCTGTACAGCTCTCCGTTGCAAAAATACAATCACCAATACATTATAAAATCACTAATCTATCAGAAAAATGATGATCAATATACAACCTGTTCCCATGACGAGGCTTCATCCCTCGGTTACAGATGACGTGAAACAATGGGAGGTGCACTTTAACTTCTCAATTTTGAACTTCACATTATCGGCTACCCGCCTGGGTCCTGGCATGGTCTGTAAAACTCTTGGCCAGCTGTACATGGTTCTCCACATGTTCCCCACCTCCTCTGTGATCTCTTCTGCATTAAATCTAGGAAAGCCCCTGTAGTACAGGATAAATTACAGATACAATGTTGTACATAACCAAAGTAAAGGATTGTTCCTTTCTTTCTATCTTTAAACAATATACGCTAAGACTCAGCAGTTATGCCATGTTGGCTGATTATCATGTGATAAGTGGGTCCAAATTAAGCAGCAATATATGAGCACTATGTTGTACTGTCTGGTGTCATTACATGACCAGGTTGTTTTGTGTTGTTCTACGCCTTTTTTGGGAGGGTAGAGGCATAGGGGTAACTATAGAGGTTGTTAGTGATGGACACCATAAGTGAGGGTCTCAGAAGCTGTACTACATGATCTCCATTGACTTTTCATAGATATTGTACAAAAAAATCCTTCAACCTACTCCGTGCATTGAAATTATGACACATGCTGCAACATGTTTACTCCTCCTTTAAGACAGGTGTCTACCATACATAGAGCTGAGCTGCTGCTGTAAAAAAAGATCTATAGTAATAGCCATTTCAAAAACTATGGCAAATATGTCAAGATGGATACATCAAGAGGGTTAGACCTCCTGATGTATCTGCAAGCTGTTCTGTGCTACAGCACAGGACTATGCCAGGCTTGGCGTAGTTTTTTCGGGTAAAAACCAGTGACCTTTGTGGCCAGAAA
The DNA here is from genome assembly GCA_019512145.1 of Engystomops pustulosus. Lineage (NCBI taxonomy): Eukaryota > Metazoa > Chordata > Amphibia > Anura > Leptodactylidae > Engystomops > Engystomops pustulosus. The sequence continues at coordinate 16,456,676 of CM033648.1, forward strand.
ACTGACGTAGAAGCACTGATTAAATCTCCCCATAGATTAAATGAGGGGTGAGGGGCCTGACGTGCAAATAAACATGCGCTGTTACCCATGCAATAATGGTAATGTGAGCTGCTGAAGAGTACTGATACTGGGATAGTTATGTGGGGGAAGCTTTTGCTTACGGTCCATGAGTCTTTAGATACAGCCCTGGGTTGTCACTGGGGGTCTTGGGTCACTGCCATAACCAGAAAACTGACATGTGGCTGCAATTTAGTTTGTCCAGGGAAGGTAATTGCTTGTAATACTTGAAGCAAGACACATCAGCTATAGAGGGGTTAAGATGATGGTGCCTCCAGATTGGGAGTAAGCATTGACTAAAGACTCTCTAACTTCTCTCAAAATGGAAGATCAATTGTCTAGGAAATGAGATAAGTGTCTTGGATAGAATGGAGATATACAGGGCAGGTTTTGCAGCTGTGTCATCAAAACTGATTGCATGCCTCACTTACGTTTAACAGATCAATAAATGCATTATTCACTTTGATCCTTTCCAATACACGCAGTCAGGATTGTGGTATATCTAATTTTTGTGCTAGCACATTTTGATAGAGAACATCGGAGCTGCCAGACTGAATGAGCTCGCGCTTCTGAATCTGAGAAAACGGCGGCCATAAAAATGATACTATCATATTTTCAGTAATGAATTCATGCTGTTAGTAATTATAATGTAAAAATTTTATTAAGAAGAAAGGAGGTAAATAATTGTGAGGATTACACATGCCTAATACAAAAGTCTACCAGTCGCATTAATACATCAGCCAGGGGCGGCGAATCGCCAGCAATGTGGGCAACTGCAAAGGGCCCCAGCTAGGGCAGAATGGCTGTCCGTGTGGGTGATTCTTGCAGCCGCCCAAATCACCCACCACAAGTACAGATCAATACTGGGACGCCCATATCCCCAGCTCAGCAGGACTCTTGTCCCGCTGCCAGGCTTTTAGCTGTATAGTATGGAGTGTGACATCTCTGCTCCGCTACAGAAAGCAGGAGACAGAGAGATCTTATTATATTGTTTTTTTTTTTACATTATGAGGGGATGCACATTACTGTGCATCACAGCGTTACAGCAGCAGAGAGGGTACAGAGAGTGAAGTACAAACTATGAAACAATATATTAGGGATAAATGAACAAAAGAAAAGGGGGATAAAAAGACACAAAAGAGACAAGCAATGATCGGCAGTTTGATGTTTAGTCTGTGGATGGGACTGAGGGACTGGTTAGGGGGGGGCGCAGGTTACTTCTGTTTGGGCCTTGTTTGTTTGAACAGCCTGATGGCAGCGGGGAGGAATGACTTACGAAACGCTCCCTCTCACATTTGGGTGAAGCGTCGGTCACTGAAGGTGCTCCCCAATGCCACCACAGTCTCATGCAGGGATGGGAGCTATTCTCCAGAATAGACTTCAACTTACACAGTGTCCTCCTCTCAGCTACCACCTGCACTGTGTCAAGAGGACCCCCCAGGACAGAACGGCTTTCCTAATCAGTTTGTCCAGTCTGCTCTCTCCCTCGCGAGATGCTGCTTCCCCAACAGACTACACTAAAGAAGTGGCTGATGCCACTACAGAGTGAGAATCTTAAGAAGAGCCCCCGCACTCCGAATGCCCTCAGCCTCTCAGCAGGTGTAGCCGGCTCTGACCCTTCCTGTGAAGTGCGGTTATGTTCTCTGCTACTACCCAGTTTATTGATGAGAGGACACCCAAGTACTTATGACTTACTGGGGGAGCAAGTACTGTGGGGGACATTATTGGGTGGCTGTAAAGGAAAATTTCTAGGCAGGTTGTGGAGAATATTCCTGGGGTTGTGAGGATACTGGGGGCTCTGAGGACATTAGGGGGACTGTGGGGGGACACATATGGGAGCTGTGCGGGACATTACAGGGGGGCTGTGGGGGACATTACTATGTCTATATATACTTTGAGAGACTGCAAACAAATAGAATAGAATGTGGTTGAAGTAAGGGGGATAAGACTGTGACATTACTAGTTAGTAGTGATGTAATGATGGGTCAGTTGTATCTATTAGAGGTCATTGTACAGGAGGGGAGGAGATAGCTTGACATTATCTATTGTCAGTAGTGATGTAATGATGGGTCCGTGTTATCTATAAGAGGCATTGTACAGGGAGGGGGAGGAGATAAGCTGTGACATCATCTATTGTCAGTAGTGATGTAATGATGGGTCAGTGTTATCTATATAGAGGTCACTGTACAGGGAGGGGGGAGATAAGCTGAGACATCATCTATTGTCAGTAGTGATGTAATGATGGGTCAGTGTTATCTATATAGAGGTCATTGTACAGGGAGGGGAGGAGAGATAAGCTGTGACATCATCTCATTGTCTAGTGATGAATGATGGGGTCAGTGTTATCTATATAGAGGTCATTGTACAGGGAGGGGGAGGAGATAAGCTGTGACATCATCTATTGTCAGTAGTGATGTAATGATGGGTCAGTGTTTATATATGAGAGGTCACTGTACGGGAGGGGGGAGATAAGCTGTGACATCATCTATTGTCAGTAGTGATGTTATGATTGTCAGTGGTTATCTAATAGGGTCATTGTACAGGGAGGGGGAGGAGATAAGCTGTGACATCATCTATTGTCAGTATTGATGTAATGATGGGTCGTGTTATCTATATAGAGGTCATGTTTAAAGGGAGGAGGAGATAAGGCTGGACTCATCTATTGTCTAGTTGATGTAATGATGGGTCAGTGTTATCTATATAGAGGTCATTGTACAGGGAGGGGGAGGAGATAAGCTGTGACATCATCTATTGTCAGTAGTGATGTAATGATGGGTCAGTGTTATCTATATAGAGGTCACTGTACAGGGAGTGGGGAGATAAGCTGTGACATCATCTATTGTCAGTAGTGATGTAATGATGGGTCAGTGTTATCTATATAGAGGTCATTGTACAGGGAGGGGGAGGAGATAGCTGTGACATCATCTTTGTCATTAGTGATGTAATGATGGGTCAGTGTTATCTATATAGAGTCATTGTACAGGGAGGGGGAGAGATAAGCTGTGACATCATCTATTGTCATTAGTGATGTAATGATGGGTCAGTGTTCTATATGAGAGGTCACTTACAGGGAGGGTGAGATACCTGTGACATCATCTATTGTCAGTAGTGATGTAATGATTGGTCAGTGTTATCTATATAGAGTCATTGTACAGAGGGAGAGATACGCTGGACATCATCATTGTCAGTATGTGAGGTAATGATGGGTCAGTGTTATCTATAGAGGTCATTGTACAGGGAGGGAGGAGATAAGCTGTGACATCATCTATGTCATTAGTGATGTAATGATGGTGAGAGTGTTATCTATATAGAGGTCATTGTACAGGAGGGGGGGAGATAAGCTGTGACATCACTATTGTCAGTAGTGATTATGATGGGTCAGTGTTATCTATATAGAGGTCATTGACAGGGAGGAGGAGATAAGCTGTGACATCATCTATTGTCAGTAGTGATGTAATGATGGGTCAGTGTTTCTATATAGAGTCATTGTACGGGGAGGGAGAGATAAGCTGTGACATCATCTATTGTAGTATTGATGTAATGATGGGTCAGTGTTTCTATATAGGTCATTGTACAGGGAGGAGGAGATAGCTGTGACATCATCTATTGTCAGTAGTGATGTAATATGGGTCCTTGTTATCTATATAGAGGTCATTGTACAGGGAGGGGGAGGAGATAAGCTGTGACATCATCTATTGTCAGTAGTGATGTAATGATCAGTCAGTGTTATCTATATAGAGGTCACTGTACAGGGAGGGGGAGGAGATAAGCTGTGACATCATCTATTGTCAGTAGTGATGTAATGATGGGTGAGTGATATCAATTTTTAGAGGTCACTGCTCATGGTAGGGAGTAGATGTGACATCACCCTAATCTTTTTTTTATCTTTTTCAGAAATGCTATGCTGGTTGGGATGTTAATGAGGTGACGTCTGTATAGAAAACCACCACAGAATTAGCAGGTCTGATATTGAGCACAGTGGCCAAAGTGAAAAAATGCAAGATTTTGTATTTTTATGCATACAGTGTCACTCAATATTTCCTAAATATATGTTTCAAACATGAACTTATGGTAACAAATTAGGTTATATGTATGTATATATATATATATATATATATAAATATACATTTTCCAACATACCAATGCATTGTTGTTTTGTTACCAGACCCTGATATAGCCGTGTAATGTGTAGGTACTAGAGATAAGCGAACATGCTCGTCCGAGCTTGATGCTCGTTCGAGCATTAGCGTACTCGAAACTGCTCGTTGCTCGGACGAATACTTCGCCCGCTCGAGAAAATGGCAGCTCCCGCCGTTTTGCTTTTTGGCGGCCAGAAACAGAGCCAATCACAAGCCAGGAGACTCTGCACTCCACCCAGCATGACGTGGTACCCTTACATGTCGATAGCAGTGGTTGGCTGGCCAGCTCAGGTGACCCTGGGATAGACTAGCCGCTGCCCGCGCTGCTCGGATCATTCTGTGTCTGGATGCCGCTAGGGAGAGAGCTGCTGCTGGTCAGGGAAAGCGTTAGGGTGTTCTATTAGCTTACTGTTAGGCAGGAGTGATTCTCCAAGAACCCAACAGCCCTTCTTAGGGCTACAATAACGTTATACTTTTTTTTTTTTATTTGCAGCTAGTACCATATTGTGAGGAATTTGCAGGGGGACTTGCTACCGTTGTGTTTAGCTCTTAGTGACACACATATCCACCTCAAACACCAAAGTGGGAAAATTTATTAGGGGTTTGATTTCAATTAGGCACAGTCTGCCATTTACTTTTTATTTTACGTTTATTTTTTTAATAACTCAGTACACTCTGGAATCTTAGGCGGCATTCACACTTGCGTTGCAGATCAAGTCAGAGTTTGATCAGAGAGTAATCAGGGTTTGGTCAGTGAAAAATTAACATTTTTCATCAAAGTTCAATCAGTTTCCAATCAGAGTTCGTTCAGTGTCTCAGTTTTTCACACAATTTTTTGGTGTTTTCAGAGCACTTTCAATACGCAGATAACAAGCGTGAAAAAGACTCAGGACTATGGTCTATCTTTTCTATGGCAATTGATCAGTGAAAAACACACTGCACTCTGAGACACATGCAAGTCCAATGCAAGCGCAATGCGTTTTTCACTGATCTTGAGTCTTGAGTCTTTTTCCCAGGGTTATCTGTGTGTGAAAAATGTATTGAAAATGCACTGAAAACACCAAATAAATGCGCATGAAAAACTGAGACACTGAACAAACTCTGACTGAAATCTGATTGACCTCTGATAAAAAATCTCAGTTTTTCACTGACCAAACCCTGATCGCACCCTGATCACATTCTGACGTGATCTGCAACGCAAGTGGGAAAGAGGACTAAACGTGTGTTAAAAAAACGTGAGTGAAAAAAATGCAAGTCTGCAAAAACCCATTGATTACAATGGGTCAGAGTGCAATGCACGTTCTGCACATTAAAAGCACGTGCAGAACATGCGTGTGAGAAATGCAAGTGTGAAAGGGGCCTTACCGGAACAGAGTCCGTGCTACACTGATCCACACGGGTGCAAAATCAACGATCCAGGTGAGCTGACACTATCGTTGCTGTTGACATTGATTACAATGGGTCAGAGTGCAGTGCACGTTCTGCACATTAAAAGCACGCACAGAACATGCGCGTGAGAAATGCAAGTGTGAAAGGGGCCTTACACTGACCATCACTGAATTATCGGAGCCAAAACAGCAATAAAACTGAATAAAATTTTAAAGTAAGGGGTTAAAAATTATCTTTATTTTGTAAACATCACTAGCAAATTGAAATTAGAGAATTTTCGTTTAGGGCCCCTTCACACAGGCATATACAACAGGAGCCATAAGACATGGGGACCAAGACGCCTGCGCCTATATTCATACATGATGCCCTACCACCTCACAGGACTACATCCTGTACTAAAACCATGAATACATAAATCACAGGGCTGCAGACCTATGCAGGGGGTTCCTTATATGTCTACAGTACTAGGAGTCCAGTTCCATAAGCAGTGCTTGTTTCCAAAATGCAATGGGGCATATTTACTTACCCACCCGACGAAGTTCACTCGAAGTGAATTGTCTGACGTCAATATACTATGTCGATTGTGTGCCCAATATCCTGCATGTGTCGCTTCCCCGCTCAGGTCTGCAGGAGTTCATCTTCTTCTTCCTGGTGCATGTAAGTGCATTTGTTGCGACACAATTTGAATATTAAATCCCGCGCTCAGTCCAAATCAGTCGGATCGTCCAATGCCCCCCTCGATTTCTGTCACATGCAAGCCAGCACAATTGCGCCACAGTCCGATCACGTGCGACACAATCCCCAGTTAAATACCTGTCACAGCGGCGCAAATCCCGAAAATTTCTAAAATCCAACGAAAATGCGATGCCGGATGAAGGTGGTTTAAAATTACATGTAACCAACATATTTATGTTTTTTTAAGCTTTTTTCATACAGAATTTAGAGACCAGGTGCTAGCAGAGAACAAGTGCTGCATGCTACCTCAATGATCTTGAGATTTCCTCAGTATCGGCACTAACTGCTTTCTAGGAAACATCTTAAGGCGTACAGTACAGTGAAATGAGCTTTGCACACAGCGTAGGAAGCAAATTGCATATCATTAACGTGTGCATGTAAGACCCATAATTTAACGCAAAATCTATCATCTATAATTTAAGGCAATACTGAATTACATTGCTTTCTGCCATAGTCTTGCGGCGATTTCACGTGTGGATTGGCCTCAACAATGCAGTTTATATACATGCGGCATCATCTGTAATACCATCATCGTGGTAAAATAGGGCAAGCATTTCACTTTCTATGCATAAAACCCAACGCAAATATAAATTGTCTGTATTTATCCTTATAGATATAAGACTAAAGCTCAACATCAACGGACTTTCCCAAAACTCAACTAATAAGTAAGTGGAAAAGGATTGCTCCGGCCTTCACAGTGGGATTCCCCTTATTAGAGCAGGTTCTATATGTTTTCCTTCTCTTCATTTATCTGATATCCATTGAATTATTTCTCACTTGTCGTTATGAGACATCTCCACAAATGTCATGTGAGTTTATTGATTTTTTTTTTCTTATTTTTGTTTGTGAGACTTTATTGACCCTGAGAAGTGACAATTGGATTTATATACATTTTTGTTTAATATCAGATGTTATAATATGTGATGTCATAATAAAAATACATTATATATTTTTATAATCTAACTTTTGTTTAAAGAGGTTTATATCTGCCTTCTGCTGGTGTGGTGATAGTAAGCTGAGTGTTTCATCAGGTGCACACTAACATTGGATAGTCATTGGCGATTGGTGATGCCTCTGACTATATTCAGACCATGTACGGAGCTGATGACTTCCCGTGCTAAAGGCCCCCTGTAGATTAGTCAGTGATTGATTCTCGTCCACCCCTACTGTCCTACCCTGAGAACAATCTAATGCATAACATCCCTATCGATTGTTAAGAATGTCAAATTGTATCTGTGTATATATATGTATTAACAAATAATACCAGTTTAGAAAAGTTGAACCCAGTAAAAAAATAAGAAGGTTTTCACAGCAAGAAATAACTACTAAAATCTGTATTTACATTAACTAAAGAAATACTTTATATTAGGGGCATAACTAGAATTGTCTATTCTCCCCAACCCTGCAACTGCACATTATGGAGTGCAAGTCTACCAGCAACCACCATATACAACCACCATATACAACCACCAGCAACCACCATTAAATTTATTTAGTGGCCCAACCCCATGCCCTAATGTGCCCACAAGATTTAATCCGCCACTGCCACATAGTTTAGGACCCCCTTTTCATTTGCCAAGGACTCCACTTTAAATGACCCCAAAACCTATGTTGTCTTTCCAGTAGCCCCAACTTATGCTCTCCTTTCTGTAGCCTCCCCACCCTTCAACACCCCTAACCGTATGCTCTCACCCACCTACCATACCCCTAACCTTTATCCCTTTAAGGGACCAGCCAACTTCTTAATTAGATAGCTACTCCCATACTATACTGTGCTCCCCCTCCCACCATTTCTTGTAATTTAAAGGGGTTGTCCGAGAGTTGTGAAAAAAAACTAAAGGTGGCCAGAGGGGGCTGCTTAAAAAAATTAAAGATCTACTTACCTTTCGGCGCCCTCCGGTGTCCCGCGTTCCAGTGCTGGCTTCAGCTTCCGGCCGGCCGTGGCCGGCCACGCCTATCCGTCCCTACTCACAGCAGCCATGTTTGTTTATATGGCGCCCGGACTGGAGCGACAGCAGCGCGGGACACCGGAGGGCGCCGGAAGGTAAGTACAGCTTTATTTTTTTAAGCAGCCCCCTCCGGCCACCTTTAGTTTTTTTTTCAAAACTCTCCGACAATCCGTTTAATAAGAAAAAGCTGATATATAAATATATATGAAGATATGTTCTTGTCCTTGGATATGACCACCACTGCTGGAGGGATTGCACATAGAAACACACTTCTTTGCATATGAAATGGACTGGAGTTACTGCATGTCCCACTGCTGTTCTGTGGTAATGAATGCTGAATCCAGTTGGTCAGGCACCTCAATAAAACATCTGTGTCCACCGCTACTACACCCATTGCCCTCGTTTCTATGGGACCATATGGCTACCATGCATTGAAAAAACATATGTATAGGCTGCGTATGGATAAACCTGAATGTCCAGGTGGAAACTAATAAAGGGAATGTGCCATGTAATAAACCCACCCTACCATAAATACTGTACATAACCTTGAGTATTAGGCCGACCTGTATAAGGCCGAGGTACCTTTTTTTATGTTCCAAAAACGAGAATAATCTGATTGAATCAGTAAAGCCTATGGTTAAAAATGCGCAACTACTCTTAATAAATTGTCCTATAGTAGTCTATCCGTTGCAACATAAATAAGATGTCCTGCAGGAGCCGCCCTGTCATTTACAGAAATGTCGGGCAGCATTGGCCCCTTTAGAAATATGTCCAGTTCTGTCCGTGCTTAAAAATGATGTCTCGCATGCCACCTTTAAAAATGATGTCTCAGCACTCGCGCCCCTTAGAAAATGATGTCGCACAACTCACTTGCCGCCTTTACGAATTCTCAGCATCGCCCCCTTAAAAATTATGCCATTCTGTTCTGGGCCCGGCTTTATTAATTGATGTCGCAGCACTGCACCCTTTAAAAATGAGTCCAGCATTTCCCCCTTTAAAATTAGTCAGCAGCTGTCCCCTTTAAATATGTCCAGAATTGGCAAGGCATGCAACCCTTTAAAAATGGTGTGCCTCACCCCATCGTCCTCTTCTCCCCTCTGAGCGTCTCCACTCCCGCTTCCTGCAGTGGGATAACAAGCATTGTGCTCTCTACCTCGACGCACACACTTGTGGAGGGCGACGTGCTGGCTGCTGGCTCATGGTCGACTCTGTTCCACGGTGGTGTGCCTTCGGGCGCTCTGCCACCTGGCTTGGAAGTCAGAAGATTAGGGAGAAGTGGATGGCCAAAGGTGACGTCCTCATTTTTTTTAAAATATCTACAGTATATATTCCAGGAGTATAAGCTCAGTGAGTGGGGCTTTTTCAGCATGCAAATTGTGGCTGAAACTCGGTTATACTCAAGTCGTATATAAGGTATCTTCAATAAAAACTATAATTAAAAAGCATTGTCCCTTATTCCTAATGGTTCCTCTTTATGGCTGAAATTTAAAAAATCAGTTTGTAAATTAATGACATTCACTAGGGAGTCAATGATATTAAAGAACCTACCACCAAGGATCTACTGTCTATAAGGTTATATCGGTGTAGGTGCATCTATAAGGGAACGTGAGTAGACCTTTAAAGGGATGAATCCTCACGTCCTTCATGCAATCTTTTTATAACTTTATTCCCTACATGCAGATATTCTAAAGAGGCTTTAATGGGGCGTGGAGTGCGGCGAGCTGAGGCTTAGCATGGCTTGGCTACTCCACCCACAGCATCCTCTTTAATCTTCCTACCAGATACTTCAAGCATACGCAGCAATGAGGAGGCTGCAATCACCCTCGTTCCGCGAAGCCTGCCGCATGCGCATTAGCTCGGCTTTGGAGCAGTGACTTTTACAGCGGAGGCTGCTGTTCTGTGGCATGCGCAGAACAGCAGCCATCACGGACACAGATTCTGGTAGAAGGGTCAAAGAGGCTACTGTTGCGTGGAGTGGCAGCAATCGTGTAGGCTCAGCTCCGGCTGACTCCATGCCCCAGTATCCTCTTTAGAAAATCTGCATGTTAGGGAATAAAGTTATAAAAGGATTTCAGGCGTGAGGATAACTCCTTAAAAGGGCCTATCCGCAAGTCCAATAGATGCACCTCCCACCCGATCTACTCTTTATAGAAATCTGGCTGGTATTGGCAGTTAGACAATAAAATGGTCGCGAGTGGAAAATGGGGGGGTCATGGAGTGAAATGGTGCACGTTAGGTGCGGGTTCCCCGGACCCCCAAAACGGGGTACGTCTCGCTGGGCCCCCTTTTGCTTATCTTTCTCCCTCCCATCCTTTTTCCTCTTGGAGAGCTTACCTCTTCTTCCTTTATCATCTCATCATATTTTTCTTCAGATGCTCTCTTCCAAATACCTGACCTTCCTGTCTTCTCCTACCTCGCTCGTTTTTTTTTCTTGGGGCCTGTTTCGTCTTTTTCCCCGAGCCCTCTCTATTTGTTGCATTTGGTTGTCCTAGTTCTTTCCTCCCCTTCTACACCGCATCTCCTAGTCCTCTTTCCCTCCTTTCTCCTCTCATCTTACTCAAATTGTCCCGGGGAATGTGCACAAAGAAAATGTGAATGTGGGAAACGAGCACATATATCACAACACAAATCACATACAACCCTGTCAAACATATAAACATCAAATCTAGCAAAAACGTCTATCACAAGAGCACAAGTCATAAAATCATACAAAATTACAATGTTATTTGTTGATGTTCCTCTTTTTTTCCTCCTTTCTTCTCCTTTACCCCCCTCTTAACCCACCTATACCTCCCCTACTTCTATTTCATTTTATCCCCCCCCTATCCCGTTGTGGGGAACACAGAACTCGTAATGGTTGGTGCGGGGGATTTTGGATGAATGGATTTGATTTGCTATATTTCCCCCACTCCCCCACACTCCCCCGCCCCTGCCCCCCCCCCCCCCCTGTCCCCCGACCCTCTCCTTCTCCCCGCCCTTTCCCTCGTCCATTGTCTCCCCATTTTTCTCCTTTTTCCCCTCCGCCTTCCCTCCATCTCACACAGATAGTGTGCTCCCAGCATTGTTGACAACGTTGTCACATTTTTTACATAATCACCCCCATATAATCTGAGGCACCGGCTTTACTGCAGACGACCAGCACTCCTAACTGGACAGCCATCTCATGTGTCCGCCTCTTTTGAGTAAAGGAAATCTATTGATAGAGATACATGGTGTTAAGTCTGGTATCAATCCGCTCTTGTTATTAAAATCTCGAGGCAGCAGTAAATGGGTCAAATCGCCATTGCCTGAAGGTTGAATTTTTATAGTCCTGAGATTGTTAATCTTTTATTCAATTTCCTGATTGTAGTTTGGAGATCATAGAGGAAACTGATCTGCAGCCATATGACACATCCAGTATTAATGCAGCTCTTCTGTAGATTGGTTCATCATCAGAATTTGCTCTGGCCACTCTCGATTGGTCATGACAGTCCAGGGCAAGTACAGTGGCTAATCTTAATTGTGGAGCAAAGAATTAATACAATTAATGAATCTGTGTGTCAGTCTTGTTCTCTTAGGGGACAGCACCTCTGCCATGCTTAGAAGGAACATCTTGTATGTGCAGTACACATATCTAGCGATCACTCGACTGAATCCATGAATCATAACTGCAGGAAACCAGGAGACTACCTTATCCTGTTAACTATGTAGGGCAACTATTTTGGTTATGCATAAAAGAGAGAAAAAATCACTAATTTCACTAGTGTGTATGGCAAACCAGATAAAGAGGAAATGATATGTGAGGAGCATTTTTAATTTCTACATGTCTTCATCTTCTACTCCAACTTCAAAGAGCAAGAGCGCTATCCCCAGTAAGTACTATGTTTACTCCTCCGCTATTTCTGGGAGAACATATGTTACAACAAAGCTTAGCAGGCTTGTTCTACTGGTGGGAGGGGGCTATTGAAAGCGATATCCTCAGCTATCTAAAGAATATGGTTAGTTTACTTTCAGATGTAACGTAGGGCTCTTTCACACGGCAGGCGCTCGCCCGCACCGGCTCCGGCGAGAACATGGCAGAGGAGGAAGTGGGGAGGGTGAGTGCTCTTCCCCCTCCCACAACCTCGCATAGGCAGAGACGTGGTCAGCCGCCCCGACTCGCGTCAGATGCGGTGCAGTCCCCGTGTTCTCACCTCGCTTGACGCGGCGCCATAGGAAGTCTATGTAGCCGTGATCATGTGATCAAGCTCATGTTCCATAGCGATCAGTGGTGAACGTAACCCTAAGTGTACAGGTATAGGAAGATTTATCAAATAGTTTTTTAATATAGCATGGCCCGGCAGCTGTCGTCAGCACAGCTTCCTATGCCTTCTAAACAGAAACCGGGTCGGACACATTCCGGAGAGACGGCGCGCAGTACGGCGTGCCCGCTAGTTTGGTTTAGGGCGGGGCATGGGAAGCTGCGCGACGACACCTTCTCGGCCCATTCTATTAACAACATGGAGGTCATTAATTTTTTTTTTTTTACTAGTTTATTATACGTGACTTGATGGGAGATTTCTTTTAACTATTTTTAATTAATATTAGATTTGGTTAATTAGGAAAAAAAAGAAGATCGTATCCTTCTAACACATTTCACGGTTGGGTGATTTCTCCAACCCTACTTAGGTGAAGCTGTGCGGAGCAATCATGATTCATAGCAGACCATAGCAGAAAAAAAGATATCTAAAAAAAAGATTGGGTCAGAGAAGGTAGTCTGAACTGCAGTCAATGGACATCTTTAAATATAACATCACAATTGGTGAAGCGTTGAAAATAATATTTTTTGCTGGTGTGATTTCTTTAATGTTGTGGCATGACCATATTGGGACATACAATGAACCATGGATTCTTACGCAATACTTTTTCCTATAGGCTGTATAGTATCATATGGCATCTCTCTGTTTATTTTCCTGAGCGATTTTCTCCAGAGGCGGGTTTCTCAGGATTTGGCTGGGAACAACTATTTAAGATTCTGTCCCAATCTGCTCTTTCTCCTGAGGTGCCACATTTCTGTCTGAATCCCATGGTGTATATAGTGGGAAATACCTCTGAATCGTAACCAAGATTGTTGGTTAGTATGTAGGCAGGAGGAGGCACAAAATACGATCGTATGAACACGTGGTTTTCAAAGTAGTTTGTCAAGGTGCATCTTATTAACTCTAATGAGCAGATTGTAGGTTCGGGGATAAAATGGGTCATTGCAATTTATAAATTATAAAGTTTTTATTTAATGATTGGAATTTTAGGATAGTTTGGTCAATACTCATCTGGTCGCACAATTAAAGTAAAAAGAAAAATCCGCAATTAATTTTTACAAGTTAAAGTGTGTAAGTCCGCTATTAGTAATAAGTCATGGTGGAGGAGATTGGGAAAGGACAATCTATTAAAGTCGCCGCGTCTTTACCACAAAATATATACAGTATACCGAGTATAAGCCGAGTGGGGCTTTTTCAGCACAAAAATTGTGCTGAAAAACTCGGCTTATACTCAAGTCGTATATAAGGTACTTCATAAAAAACTATAATTAAAAAGCATTGCCCTTATTCCTAAATGGTTCCTCTTTATGGCTGAAATTTAAAAAAATCAGTTTGTAAAATTAAATGAAATTCACCTTAGAGGAGTCCAATGATATTAAAGGAAACCTACCACCAAGGATCTACTGCCTATAAAGGTAGATCGGGTGGTAGGTGCATCTATAGGACGTGAGGCTAGACCTTTTAAGGGATAATCCTCACGTCCTTGCAATCTTTTTATAACTTTTATTTCCCTAACATGCAGATTTTCTAAAGAGGCTACTGGGGCGTGGAGTGGCCGGAGCTGAGGCTACATGGCGTGGCTACTCCACGCCACAGCAGCCTCTTTAATCTTCCTACCAGATAACTTCAGCACGCAGCAATGAGGAGCTGCACACCCTCGTCCGCGAAGCCTGCCGCATGCGCAGTAGCTCGGGCTTTGGAGCAGTGACTGTACAGCTGGAGGCCGGCTGTTCTGTGCATGCGCAGACAGCAGCCATCACGGACAAAGATATCTGGTAGAAGGGTCAAAGAGGCTACTGTGGCGTGGAGTAGCCACATCGTGTAGCCTCAGCTCCGGCTACTCCACGCCACAGTAGCCTCTTTAGAAAATCTGCATGTTAGGGAAATAAAAGTTATAAAAAGATTGCGAGGACGTGAGGATTAGCCCTTAAAAGGTCTAGCCTCACGTCCTATAGATGCACCTACCACCTGATCTACCTTTATAGGTAGTAGATCCTTGGTGGTAGGTTTCCTTTAATATCATTGGACTCCTCTAAGGTGAATTTCATTTAATTTTACAAACTGATTTTTTTAAATTTCAGCCATAAAGAGGAACCATTTAGGAATAAGGGCAATGCTTTTTAATTATAGTTTTTTATGAAGTACCTTATATACTACTTGAGTATAAGCCGAGTTTTTCAGCACAATTTTTGTGCTGAAAAAGCCCCACTCGGCTTATACTCGGTATACTGTATATATTTTAAAAAAAATGAGTACTCACCTCTGGCCATCCACTTCTCCCCTAATCTTCTGGCTTCCAAGCAGTGTGGGCAGAGGCCCGCAGACACACACCGTGGCACAGCGTGACATCAGCAGCACGTCGCGCCACAGTGTGTGCGTGCAGGTAGAGAGCACAATGCTTGTTATCCCACCAGGGTCCCCCGAGGTCCCCCGGGGCTGGATTCAAATACAACAACTGTTTTGTCCTGCTCCGCATCCTTTTAGCGGTGCCCACCACCCTGAAAAACACCCCCCTCCATGTGACATCACAGCGCGAGGGCACTAATAACCATGGAGGAAACGCCTGATTCTTTAACTGTGAACAACGTGAACTGCCGCCCTCAATCTTCTGTGACATTAGCTCACCATTTTTGCAAGCTCTCCAACTACTCCATGTCACAGAGATACAGATCCCTCTCCCTCAGCGCCGGCAAATGCCAACATGCCACGTTGAGCGACGTCACAGAAATCAGGCATTCCTCCCTAGTGGTCGCCCAATCCATGATGTCACATGATTTTTGGGCAAAAACCAACGGTTTAAAAATTTGAATTCCCAACCCCTGGGGACTTCAGGGGGACCCTGGCGGGAGCAAGGTACGTTGGTATAATGATGATATTAGCTGATGTACACATGCCACCAAACATGACAAAAGAACATAGCATTTGCCCATGCTGATGGGCTTTTGGCACATTTTATTTAAGAGTAAAAAAGTGTGATGGTGACAAGTTTTCCCTTTTAAAAAGATTTTTAGACCAGACACAGGCCAATTCATGTAAACTTTTTTCGGAAAACGGCTACAATAGAAATTTTTGCCCAATGTGTCCTACTTAAAAATCCAGTAACTGTATACTGGTGTGCTTGGATCAATCAAATGTATATGGGCTATTTGACTCTGCCCACAGTCATACCGATATTACTCGAGTAATAAGCCGACCCGAGTATAAGCCAAGAACCCCTTTTTCCCAAAAATTGGGAAAACCTATTACTCGAGTATAGCGAGGGAGGGAAATTGCCATTGGGTCACAGCCCTCTCCGTCATGTAGCCAGCCCCCGTTGCCCAACAGTTTATATATTAGCCAGCCATCCATCCCCTGCCCCAGTGTTTATATAGCTTGCCGCCCCCTCTGCCCCAGTGTCAAATAGCCTTGCCAGCCCCTGCCCCAGTGTAATATATCTTCTTAGCTTGCCAGCCCCCTGACCCAGTGTAATAATACCTGCCAGCCCCTGCCCCAGTGTATATAGCCCGCCCCCCTTCTCCCCATCGTGCAGCACAAATGACCGGATGGATCGCACAGAAGATCTACGGGTGCCCCAGATAAGGCCGAGTTTTTGAAATTATTTTCTATTTTTTTGATCGAGTATAAAGCCGAGTTTGGAGTTTTCAGCCACATTTTTTTTGTGCTGAAAAACTAGGCCTTTATACTCGAGTATATAAGTATGTTATGGAGAGTATAAAAGGAGTCTTCCTCCCGGAAACTGAAGCTAGAAAATGGTTGGGTGCCCTGCCAGAGTACTGTAATCTTTTATTTTATTTTTCTTTCTATTCTGCTGACTTTACTCTCGGAATTGGAATGTAAACCTTATTTTAAAAAAAGGGTATTCTAAAAAATTTTTTTTTTCAAGAAAATGGGTCATTTGAGATCTGTAATAGGATACTTTGTATGCATTATCTCTTATGATAATTTAAACCCTGAAAAAAAAAAGGGGTTTAAAATCATAAAAGGGCAAGGTGTAAAGGTGGATGAAGGAAAAGATTTTGGGCCCCTCCAAATTACAAAATGTACCATTATGTTTTTGTGGGCGTGGTAGCGGCATCTGCAGTCTGTTCTATAAAAGGTGTTCACCTATGTGTGCAGTGTTTTCACACCCTGGAGAAGAAATGTCATAACTCCTCTCCAAAATGCAAATCATTCTGCTAAAACACATCCCACCTGCCCTTTACAAACAGGATTTGTTCTTAGCCAAACAAAATTCTTGCAATGCTTTCCATTAAAAAAAAATTGTAGTTTTGCTCTGGTTGCCTCTTTCGTGAAATGTAGCGGCCACTACACCATTGATATCAATGACGGGCCCTAGCTGGGAGAAATCTGGGTTGTTTCTAACTGGCCCAAGATTTTTTTTGGAAACATCTTTCGATTAAATTTTGACAGAATTTTGGCCTTTTACTGTGGGATAGTCCACAAATGCAATCTTGAAATGTATAACTAAGATCATCTGTATTGAATTCCCTTATAAGAATATACAAAGAAAACAAGCAGCAACACACAATAATATCAGTTACAATTGGCCATCCCCAGGACCTAGACACATCCAAATGAATTGAAAGAGCAACGTTTTTCGGACCATTAAGAGTTCTTAGAAAGGCTTTCAGCCCTTTAACGTTATGGCCTTATGATTAATAAGCGTGGGTCAATTTTTTACACTTTAAAAAATCCTGAAGGTGTTGCCTTTTTTTTGTTCTCTCGTCGGACTCTCCGCTCTCTCTGAACTCTTTCTCGCTCTTCCCTCCCCCTTCTCGCTCCCTCTCCGTCTCCCTCCATATAAACTATACCCCAAAACCACCCCCCACCCCACCCCCCCCCCTCCCCCCCTCCCCCCACCCTCCCCCCCCCTTCCCCCCACCCCCCCCCCCCTCCCCTCCTCCCACCCCCCCCTCCTCCCCCTCACCCCCCCTCCTCATCTGTCCCCCTTCCCATCCACACCCCCCCTCCACCCCCCCTCCCCCTCCTCCTCTCCCTCCTCTCTCCCCCTCCCCACCCCCCCCGCCCCCCCCCCCCCCCCCCCCCCAGCTCTCCCCCCTCCCCCTCCCATCACCCTGTCTCTCACCTCCTCCTCTTATTCTTCTACGCCCACACCTCGACAACAATCCCTCTGCCCCCGCATGAAAAAACCTGAGCTAAGAAACCCTCCAGCATCAACCCCGTGTCAGACCAAAGCAAGGGATCACAAGGGGGAGAAGCTCTTTATTACAAAATTCGGCCCAATCAGCACCACAAGAAAATCTCTCTCACGGTTGGCGGAGACATTGTGACGAGGAAATGAC
The DNA here is from genome assembly GCA_019512145.1 of Engystomops pustulosus. Classification (NCBI taxonomy): domain Eukaryota; kingdom Metazoa; phylum Chordata; class Amphibia; order Anura; family Leptodactylidae; genus Engystomops; species Engystomops pustulosus. Next base: position 16,474,525 of record CM033648.1, read on the forward strand.
CAAGAGGAGAATAGCGAGGCACGCCCAAGGCAATAAAAGCAGATTTGAGGACTGAATAAGAAGGAAAGGTAAAGGAGCGGGCCCCGCAGGTGAAAAACGAAACGAGGCTTTACGTCCAAAAATACAGCAAAAATAGGGAGGGGGGAGGAAGGCCAAGGAGGGGCCAAGGGGGGGTAACAAGGTAGCCAGCTCAGCAAAGCGGGTGGATCGGGTGGAGCGTGGCGCAGCGCTGCCGAGGGGGCCAAACGAAAAAAGACAAGAGGCAGAAGCTAAAGGAAAGGGGAGAGAAACCGGGACCTGAGAAGCGAAACCCCATGGCAGCGCACAAAGAACGAGCCGGAATCATGAAGGAGCGGAGCGGAGAGAGGCCCCCCCCCACACTCTGGAAGCGGTAGGCGGCAGGCCACACACCGGTGCCGTTGCAGATCAGTCAGAGTTTTGATCAGAGAGTAATCAGGGTTGGGTCAGTGAAAATTAAACCATTTTGTCTTGCAATCAAAGTTCAAAAATCAGGGTCCAATAGAGTTCGTGCGGGCCGCAGTGGGGTCACCACAATTTTGTTTGGAGGTGGGTGTGTGGCAGAGCACGGGCAAGACGCAAAAGAACAAAGCGTGAAAAAGACCGCAGGAGTAGGGGGCGAGGCGGGGCCGAGGGCAATTGACAGTGGAAAACGACGACGACTGCACTCTGACGACAACATGCGAGAGGGTCCAATGCAAGCGGCAATGTCTTTTTTCACTGATCTTAGATCTTGAGTCTTTTCTTCTTTCCCAGGGTTATCTGCTGTTAAAAATACTGTATTGAAAATGCACACTGAGACAGACACAAATAAATGCGCATGAAACCTGAGACACTGAACAACTCTGACTGTGAAAACTGAGTTGACCCCCTCTGATAAAAAATCTCAGTTTTTTCTCAACCTGACCCAAACCCTATCGCACCCTTGATCCATTTCTTGGCACGTGATGCGCAACGTCAAGTGGAAGAGGACTAACGTGTGTTAAAAAAAACGTGAGTGAAAAAAATGCAAAGTTCCTGTCAAAAAACCCATTGATTACAATGGGTCGAGTGTGCAATGCACGTCTGTTCTGACACATTCAAAGCACAGTGCGTGAGAACATGCGTGTGAAAAATGCAAGTGTGAAAGGGGCTTAACAATAACCTGACCATGCACTGAGTTAATAGAGCCAACAAGCATAAAGAACTGAATAAAATTTTAAAGTAAGAGGGTTAAAAATTTCTTTATTTTCTTGTAAACATCACTAGCAAATGAAATGAAGTAGAATTTTCGTTTAGGCCCCTTGCACGACGGCATATACAACCAGGACAGCCATAAAACACTGGACCAAGACGCCTGCCGGCCTATAATTCATACATAGATGGCCCTACCCCCGTGCGTACATGACAAACAATCCTTTACTGCAAAGAACCAATGAATACCATAGATCAGCGGCCGTGCAGACCTATGCAGTGGGTTCCTTATCATGTCTAAGTACTCGGAGTCCCTCCAATAAAAAAAACAGGTGCCTTTGTTTCCAAAATGCTGGGCATAATTTACTTACCCCACGAGGACCACGGAAATTTCCCAGTCCTAACAGTGTAATTGGTCTGACTCAATATACTATGTTCGATGTGTGCCCCATATTCACTGCATGTGTCCGCTTTCCCCCCGCTCCAGTGTCTGCGGATGTTCATCTCTTCTTCCCTGTGTGCTGTAAGTGCATTTGTTTGCGACACAATGGGGGTCATTACTTAAGAGCCAGCTATTCGAGTTTTTCTTTTTTTTCTCTTTCCGACGCGTTAACCACTATATTTACGATTTGCGGGCAAACCGACACATTCAAGAATTCTATTCTCCCTGGTATTGCCCCGTGGTTTTTTGGCGCCGCGATCGGATTCGTGCGCATCGGCGCCTTGGCATGCACGCACGGAATGGGGGCCGGGCGCGAAGAAAACCCTGAAACGGAATTCGGAAAAAACGCAGCATTTTTTAAAAAAAGGTCCGCGGGGGCTCCGGCGCTTGACCACCTTCCACTCGGTCCCCGGCTTTGTGAAGATCAGTGCATTCCGGCGGCCCCTTGGGAGAACTTCAGCCCAGCAGGCGCCCACCTGTGGACGTTGGAGGAACTGCCTTAATGAATCCCGGCCGGACCCCAATATCCACCGCAGAGAACGCGCCGCTTGGATCGCGAATGGACCGCGGTATAAACGAAAATCTGCCCCAATTTTGAATATTAAATCCCGCGCTCCAGTCCTAATCAGTCCGAATCGTCGCAATGCCCCCCTCGATTTCTCTGTCACTGCAGCCAGCAACAATTCACACATTGCGCCACAGTCCGATCACTGCGACACAATCCCCATTAAATTACCTGTCACACTTCCAAGCGGCGCAAATCCCGAAAATTTCTAAAAATCCAACGAAAATGCGATGCCGGATGAAGGGTGCTTAAAATTACATTAACAACATGTTTATGTTTTTTTATGCTTTTTTTCAGAAAGAATTTTAGAGACCAGGAGCTAGCAAGAACAAGGGCTGCATGCTACCTCAAGATCTTTGAGATTTCCTCAGTATCGGCACTAACCTGCTTCTTCAGGAAACATCTTTAAGGGCTACAGTACAGTGAAATGAGCTTTGCACACAAGCGTAGGAAGCAAATTGCATATCATTTAACGTGTGCATGATAAGAGACCCATTTTAAACGACGCAAAATCTACTCATCTATAATTAAGGCAATACTGGAATTACATTTGTTTTCTGCCATAGTCTTGCGGCGATTTCCACACGTGTGGATTGCCTGCAACAATCGTTTTTTATATACATGCGGGCATCATCTGTAATACCATCATCTGGTAAAATAGGGCAAGCATTTCACTTTCTATGCATAAAACCCAACGCAAATATAAATTGTCTTTTTTATCCTTATAGATAGAAGACTAAAGCCAACATCAACGGACTTTCCAAAAACTTCAACTAATAATAAGTTTGGAAAAGGATTGCTCGGCCCCTTCACAGTAGGGATTCCCCTTAATTAGAGCAGGTTCTAATAGTTTTCCTTCCTCTTCATTTATCTGATATATCCATTGAATTATTTCTCACTTGTCGTTATGAGACATCTCCACAAATGTCATGTGAGTTTATTATGATTTTTTTTTTCTTATTTTTTGTTTGTGAGACTTTATTGACCCTGAGAAGGAACAATTGGATTTATATACATTTTTGTTTAATATCAGATGTATAAAATATGTGATGTCATATAAAATACATGATATATTTTTTATAATCTAACTTTTTGTTTAAAGAGGTTTACTATCTGCCTTCTGCTGGTGTGGTGATAGTAAGCTGAGTGTTTCATCAGGTGGCACACTAACACATTGGATACGTCATTGGCGATTGGTGATGGCCTCTGACTATATTCAACCAGTTCGGAGCTGATGACTTTCCCGTTCCTAAAGGCCCCCCTGTAGATTAGTCAGTGATTGATTCTCGTCCACCCCCTGCTGGTCCTACCTGAGAACAATCTAATGCATGACATTGCCTATCGATTGTTAGATGGTCAAATTGTATCTGTGTTATATATATATGTATTACAAATTAATACCAGTCTTAGAAAAGTTGAAGAAACCCAGTAAAAAAATAGAAATTTTCACACCAAGAATAACTACTAAAATCTGTATTTACAATTAACTAAAGAAATACTTATATATAGGGCATAAATAGAATTGTCTATTCTTCTCCCCAACCCTGCAACTGCACATTATAGGAAGTGCAAGTCTACCAGCAAAACCACCATATACAACCACCAGCAACCACCATTAAATTTAATTTTTAGTGGCCCAACCCCATGCCCTAATGTGCCCACAGATTATAATCCCCCACTGCCGCACATAGTTTTTTAGGGACCCCCTTTTCATTTGCCAAGGACTCTCACTTTAATGACCCAAAAACCTATGTTGTCTTTCCAGTGGCCCCAACTTATGCTCTCCTTTCTGTAGCCTCCCCACCCTTCATACCCCTACCGTATGCTCTCCCACCACCTACCATAACCACCCCTAACCTTTATTCCCTTTAGGGACCCAGCCAACTTCTTAAATTAGATAGCTACTCTCCCATACTATAACTGTGCTCCCCCTCCCACCATTTCTTGTAATTTAAGGGGTGTGTCCGAGAGTTGTAAAAAAAACTAAAGGTGGCCAGAGGGGGCTTCCTTTAAAAAAAAAATTAAAGATCTACTTACCTTTCGGCGTCCTCCCGGTGTCCCCGCGTTTTCCATGTGCTGGCCTCAAGCTCCCAGCCAGCCGTGGCCGGCCACGCCTATCCGTCCTCTACTCACAGCAAGCCATGTTTGTTTATATGGCGCCCGGACGTGAGCGACACAGCGCGGGACACCGAGGGCGCCGGAAGTAGTAAACAGCTTTTATTTTTTTAAGCGCCCCCTCCGGCACCTTTAGTTTTTTTTTTTTCAAAACTCTCCGACAAATCCTTATAAGAAAAAGTGATATATAAATTATATATGAGATATGTTTCTTGTCCTTGGATATGACCACCACTGCTGGAAGGATTGCACATAGAAAAACACACTTCTTTGCATATGAAATGGACTGGAGTTACTACTGCATTCCCACTGCTGTTCTGTGGTAATGAATGCTGAATCCAGGTGGTCAGCACCTCAATAACACACATACTCTGTGTCCACCGCTACTACACCCATTGCCCTCGTTTCTATGGGACCATATGGCTACATGCAATTGAAAAAAAACATATGTATATGGCAGATGGATAAACCTGAATGTCCAGGTGAGAATAACTAATAAAGGGAATGTGCCATTTAAATAAACCCACCCACAATAAATACTGTACATACTTGAGTATTAGCCGACCTAAGTATAAGCCGAGGTACCTTTTTATGTTCCAAAAAACTGAGAAGACTGATTGAATCAAGTATAGCCTAGGGTGAAAAATGCAGCAACTACTCTTTAATAAATTGTCCAGTAGTAGTCTCCGTTCACATAAATAAAATGTCCTGCAGAGCCCCCATTTACAGAAATGTCCAGCATTGGCCCCTTTAAAAATAATGTCCAGTTCTGTCCCCTTTAAAAATGATGTCCAGCATTGCCCCCTTTAAAAATGATGTCCAGCACTGCCCCCTTTAAAAATGATGTCCAGCACTGCCCCCTTTACAGAAATGTCCAGCATTGCCCCCTTTAAAAATTATGTCCAGTTCTGCCGCCTTTAAAAATTATGTCCAGCACTGCACCCTTTAAAAATGATGTCCAGCATTTCCCCCTTTAAAAATTATGTCCAGCACTGTCCCCTTTAAAAATGATGTCCAGAATTGCACCCTTTAAAAATGGTGTGCTCACCCCCAGCGTCCTCTTCTCCCCTCTGGAGTCTTCTCCACTCCGGCTTCCTGGCAGTGGGATAACAAGCATTGTGCTCTCTACCTGCACGCACACACTGTGGCGCGACGTGCTGCTGATGTCACGCTGTGCCACGGTGTGTGTCTGCGGGCCTCTGCCACACCTGGCTTTGGAAGTCAGAAGATTTAGGGAAATGGATGGCCAAAGGTGAGTACCTCATTTTTTTTAAATATATACAGTATACCGAGTAAGATAAGCCGAGTGGGGCTTTTTCAGCACAAAATTGTGCTAAAAACTCGGCTTATACTCAATCCGTATATAAGGTACTTCAAAAAAACTATATTAAAAAGCATTGCCCTTATTCCCTAATGTTTCCTCTTTATGGCTGAAATTTAAAAAAATCATTTTGTAAAATTAATGAAATTCACTTAGAGGAGTCCAATGATATTAAAAGGAACCACCACCAAGGATCTACTGCCTATAAGGTAGATCGGGTGTAGGTGCATCTATAGGACGTGAGGCTAGACCCTTTTAAGGGACAATCCTCACGTCCTTGCAAATCTTTTTATAACTTTTATTTCCCTAACATGCAGATTTTCTAAAGAGGCTACTGGGGCGTGGAGTGGCCGGAGCTGAGGCTACATGGCGTGGCTACTCCACGCCACACGCAGCCCCCTTTAATCTTCCTACCAGATAACTTCAGCACGCAGCAATGAGGACTGCACACCCCTCGTTCCGCGAAGCCTGCCGCATGCGCAGTAGCTCGGGCTTTGGAGCAGTGACGTACAGCTGGAGGCCGCCTGTTCTGTGCATGCGCAGACAGCAGCCATCACGGACAAAGATATCTGGTAGAAGGGTCAAAGAGGCTACTGTGGCGTGGAGTAGCCACATCGTGTAGCTCAGCTCCAGCTACTCCATGCCCCAGTAGCCTCTTTTAGAAAATCTTGCATGTTAGGGAAATAAAAGTTATAAAAAGATTGCAAGGACGTGAGGATAAGCTCTTAAAAGGCCTATCCTCAAGTCCAATAGATGCACCTACCACCCGATCTACCTTTATAGAAATCTGCCTGGTATTGCAGTTAGACAAAGAAAATGGAAACAAGCAACAATTTAGATGTAGGCAGGCTACTTTGCTAATTTTTCAAAGCCTCTTTAAATCAGCAAATAGTGCTCCACCAGCAATTGTTGACACTGTTCACATTTTTACATAATCACCCCCAATAATCTGAGCCCCCGTTACTGCAGACGACCCAGCACTCGAACTGGACAGCCACTCATGTGTCGCCTCTTTTATTTAAAGGAAATCTATTGATGAGATAAATGGGTGTTAAGTCTGATCAATCCGCTCTTGTTATTAAATCTCGAGCAGCAGTAAATAGGTCAGAAAAGCCATTGACTTGAAGGTTATGAATTTTTATAGTCCTTGAGATTGTAATCTTTTATTCAATTTCCTGATTTTAGTTTGTGGAGATCATAGAAGAAACTGATCTGCAGCCAGATGACACATCCAGTAATTAATCAGCTCTTCTGGTAATTGGTTCATCAATCAGAATTTGCTCTGCCACTCTCGATTTGTCAGGACAGTCCAGGGGCAAGTTACAGTGGCAGAATATTAATTGTGGAGCAAAGAATTAATACAATTAATGAATCTGTGTGTCAGTCTGCTCTCTTTAGGGGAAAGCCACCTCTGCCATGATGTAGAATTAACATCTCTGATGTGCAGTACACATATCTAAGCCATCATCCGGACTGGAAGCCATGAATCATACTGCAGGAAACCAGGAGACTACCTTATCATGTTACAACTATTTTGGTTATCAGAAAAAGAGAAAAAAAATCATCTAATTTCACTAGTGGTGTATGGGCATAACCAGATGAAAGGAAATATAGTGATGGAGCATGTTAAATTTCTACATGCTTCATCCTTCTACTCAAAGACAAGAAGCCGCTATCACAGATTAATGAGTGTGTATTACTACTCCCTATTTACTGAGAACATATGTTACCAGCTGAGCATGCATGTTCTATGGTGGTGGTAGGGAGCTATTGAAAGCTATAGCTGTCAGCTATCTAAAGAATATGGTTAGTTTTTCTTTCAGATGGTAACAGTAGGAGGAGGAAGTGGGAGGGGTGAGTGCTCTTCACCCCTCCCACCTCCAGAGGCAGAAACATGCAGCCGCCCGACTCCGTCATGGTGCGGTGAAGCCCCAAGTACTCACCTCGCTGTGACCGGGAGCCATAGAAGTCTATGGAGGCTGTGATCATGCGACAAGATCATGGTTCCCATAGCGTCAGTGTGAACGTACCCTAAGTGAGCAGGTTATAGGGAACATTTATCAAATTATTTTTTAATATAATGGGCCTGAAATCTGTTTTCAGCACAGCTTCCATGCCCCCGTAAACAAACAGGCGCACAATCCGGAGAGACGTGGCGCAGGACCGTGCCCCTGTTTGTTTACGGGGGCATGGAAGCTGCGCTGACGACACCTTCCGGGCCCATTATATTAAAAACATGGAGGTAAGTAATTTTTTTTTTTTTTTAGCTAGTTTATTATACGTGACTTTGATGGTAGATTTCTTTTAACTATTTTTAATTAAGATTAGATTTTGTATTAGAAAAAAGAAAGAAGGATAAGTATACTTCTACACATTTCACCGGTTGGGTATTTTCTACACCTACTTAGTGAATCTGTGCTGAAGCATCATGGGATTCATAGCAGACCATACAGAGAGAGATATCTAAAAAAAGATTGGGTCAGAGAAGAGGCTGAACTGCAGTTCAATGAGCATCTTTAAATATACATCACAATATGGTGAAGCGGTGAAAATAATATTTTTTGCTGGTGTGATTCTTTAATGTTGTGCATTTACCATAAATTGGGAACATACAATGAACAATGGATTCTTACCAATACTTTTCCTAAGGCTTGTATAGTAATCATATGCAATCTCTCTGTTTATTTCCTGAAGCGATTTCTCCAGAGCCGGGTTTCTCAGGAGTTGGCTGGGAACACTTGTTAAGATTCTGTCCATCTGCTCATTCTCCTGAGGTGCCAGCATTTCTGTCTGAATCCCATGGTGTATATAGTGGAAATACCTCTGAAACAGTAACCAAGATTGTTGTTTAGTATGTAGCAGGAGGATGCACAGAATACGATGCGTATGAAACAAGTGGTTTTTCAAAGTATTTTGCAAGTTGCATCTTATTAACTCTAAAGGAGCAGATTGTATGTTGTCTGGGGATAAAATGGGTCATCTGCATTTATAAATTATAAAGTATTTTATTTATGAATTGGAATTTAGATAGTTTGCAAAATACTTCATCTGGGTCTACAATTAAAGTAAAAAAAGAAAAAATCCCAATTAATTTTACAAGTATATAAAGAGTGTAGGCCCTATGAGCAATAAGTCATGGTGGAGGGAGATTGGGAAAGGACCAATCTATTAAATGTCGCCCGCCTTTACCCAGGGAAATCCCATGGTGGAAGATATGATGAGGAGTAATGTAAATTCTCTTTTGAATGTCAACATTTTAACCCAGGTACAGTTATGGCACTGCCTCAAAACTACTAAAATAGACAAATTACAGTGCCAAGATGGTACACACCTGGGGACTGCATGAATATGAACTGTAACAGACAGACCATTATTTTTAATATTTTAAGATTCCTTAAAAACAGGTTCTGTTCCACAGGACTGGCACATAGGAAATGTGGTGCCAATATACAAAAAGGATCAAAAAGTGATCCTGGAAACTACACACCTGTGAGTCTAACATTGGTTGCTGGGAAATATTTGAGGGGTTCGCTAGAGATGCTATCCTGGAGTATCTTACTCTACATAACCTTATAACCCAGAATAAGGATGGGTTTATGAGAATCAGTCCTGTCAGGCTAATCTGATTGCCTTTACGATGAGGTAAGTTCTAGACTGGACCTGGGGGAGGCTGTGGATGTTGTGTATTTGGACTTTTACAAGGAATTTTATACAGTACCACATAAAAGGTTGTAAAAATGTATTTGGGGTAAGCAAATTGCTTAGTGGTAGAAATCAGTGGTAGTGGGTCGTCATTAATGGCACATTGTCAGATTGGGTTAATGCTACCAGTGGGGGCCACAGGAGTCAGTAATGGGTCTCTTCTTTTGAGGAATTTTTTTTTTTATTAATGACCTTTTAGAGGGTTCACACAGTCAAGTTTCAATATTTGCAGATGATACTTAGCTGTGTAATTTAATTAACACTGAGGTCGATAGTATACCATAACAGTGGGATTTTTGGAAGCTTGGGGAATGGGCGGAGAAATGGCTGATGAAGTTTAATGTAAATAAATGTTATATTATGCACTTGGATTAGAAATGGTACAAATAAGTTCTAAATAGTCAATTAATTGGTAAAACTGCTGCTGATTTCCAATGGATCCATTGTTTTCGTGATCTGTGTGGGCCTCATTACTGTGTGGGTCTCATTCGTTGGACACCTCGTTGCTCCGTCAGACTAATGGAGCAGACGGCCGCGCATGACCGTTCTGCTCTATTAATCCATATTAATGGCTCGGCGATCTCCTTTAGCTCCACAGAGTTTAATGGAGCAGAACGGTCATGCACGGCCTTCTGCTTCATTAGTCTGATGGAGCGACAAGGGGTCCGTTTGCATGATCTGTGTGGTTTTCATCACTTGTTAGCAAGTTAGCCCCTATCCCATGGATAGGGCCTAACTTTTGTTTGTGGGAAAACCCCTAGTAAATTGAAATCTATTACAAAGGGGTTCTCCGCTTTGGGTAATACATTGTTAAGTTAAGTGCTATAAGAAACCTACTGATCATTAACTGTCCCCTGGCTGCTAAACCCATTGATCTGATGTAATCTTCCTATTTTAAGTGGCAGATCCTGCTATGTAGCATCTGAGTGGACCCGTGATGTTGCCACATCCTGCTAGTGGTGCCACCCTGAGGCGATAGGTTCAACTTGCAAGGAAAGATCAGGTCCTTTTGTAATAGAGTGATGCCTTTTGTCACCCTTGTCCACTCTTGCCACAAGAAAAGTCTGTTATAGACACATATCCTTCTTTCATAGGATAGGGGATAAGTCTCTGATCACTTGAGGTCTAAGCAAATGGAACCAACAAAATAAATGGATGACCAGAGTTCTTCATAACAAATAGAGCATATTGAAGATGTTCAACCAGTGCTCCAGTAACTTCGAATGGTCTTCTGGAGTAGCCAACCTGCAAGCCTTCCCAGAAGTCCCATAGAAGTAAATTGGGCGAAAGTTAAGGATGTACTCCTGCACCCCAATCTGTATGGGACACTTCAGTAGACAACCAGTCCCCTGTTTCCTGATACCCAGTGGCTCTGAGAATAGACAATAAGCGTCTATTGTGGCACAACTGCTTTGGGGCCCAATTCTGTAACACGTATTTAATCTACACAAAAAAGGGGATTTTCTGTTCAGAGGTAATGGAAAGCTTAGAGACTTATAGGAAACTATACATTCAATGCCTTAATCACCAACAACTTAAGAAAAATGAATAGGAAGTATTATACACTAAGGATCGTGAGCGGAGATATTGATTGCTGTAGATAAGGATGACATTTTTTGGGATGCAAATTGTTTGGTGATCAAACCTAGCAGATTGATTTTTACGCTTATAAATGACGATGAAGAAGTAATCGTGTTGGCTTGTTGTGATGTGTATTGAGCTTCCCTAAATGAAGAGCTGTTCTCATTATGTAAATTCACGTCTGGCTAAGAACAGTTCTAATCATGCAGATTCATCTCTTGTGAGCACCAGTTGATTATACAAAGTTTTCCCTTAAGTAAACTTCTGATTGTACATTTACTGCCTGTAAGATTTATAAGCATCATAACAGATTATCTGCAGGGGATATGATGTGGTGTACGGAGGGCCGAAACTTATTTCTAAGGGAACTGTAACGTGTCAACATATACGTGTTTTGGAAGCCTTTAAATGCAATGATCTGCAATGACCAGATGTAAGGTGTCTGTAATGAAGTTTTGTTGATAATCCTTGGTCCCATTAAAGCAAAAAAAAAATTTGAAAATCTATTTGTCACTGGGGCAAAAATACATTTTGTCTAGAACTATAGTTATAAAATATAAAGTTTCAACTTACATACAAATTCAACTTAAGAACAAACTTATGTAACCTATCTTGTATGTAACCCAGGGACTGCCTGTATTATTGATTAGTAAAGCTCCCACCAGTCCTCTGAAAAGGGGATAATGGGGGTCATTTACTAAGGGCCCGATTCGCGTTTTCCCGACGTGTTTCCCGATTGTGGCGCATCAGCGCTGGCATGCAGGCAACGGAAATCGGGGGCATGTCCGAACGCAAACCCGACGGATTCGGAAAAACTGCCGCATTTAAAACAAAAAAATGTGTTGCGGAGCTTGCACTTACCTTCACTCAGCCCGGCTCGGTGTATTCCAGTGCATTCCAGGGAACTTCAGCGCAGCGCCACTTGGTGGACGTCGGAGGAACTGCCTTAATAAATCCCGGCCAGACCCGAATCCAGCGCAGAGAACTCGCCGGGTAAGTAAATCTGCCCCAATGTCTTGAAACAAACCCTTTAATTTTACCAAAATTCCATCTTTACATCCTATAGGCAGAAAGATAAGTGCTTCATCTGTGATCTGAATAATTAGTCAACAAAGTTGAAAATCTGCTGTACAATGGAGTCTGTGTAGAGGGTCCTGGCATGCTACCCCTTTAATAACACTGCCATTTAAAACCGCTCACCTCCAAGTCTCTTTGGCTCGGCTTGTCCTGCTGCTTTTCTATTTCTGCTTCGTGCTGCAACATAATCTGTAATTGTTCCTCTGGAGTAATAGGCCTGCTCTCTGGGTAGGTCGTGGTCTCTGTCTGCGGTACGTTCTCATCTGTAGACATTGGATCGAAAGCAGCGTCCCTGGCAATTATCCATCTGCATATTAACAAAGGCAATTATCTAGAGCAATTACAACGATAATACATTGTCAATGTATTATTTACACGCCATCGATGAGTTATGCACGATATAATAATAAAATAAACTTTTTATTGTGATGGATAAGATTTTTGGAATTTTTTAAAAATCTTCTGACAAGTAGTTAAAAATCTTCCAGTATGTGTATTATAGGTCTTCAGAGGACTCTTTAGAAGCTTAGGATGTCTTATGAGTGACAAGCTCTATTACCTATCGCTATTATATTTGCTCCTGGGAGACGTTTTCGGCTTTTTCGGGATGCATGAAACATCCTTTGAAGCTGAATCTGTTAGTTAAGGAAACCGACAGCTTGTTCCTACAAAGGTATGAGAGCAGCCATGGTGGATATGAGTCATAGCAGTGCACACTAGAAAAGTTATCCCAAATTTGATCTATTTCCTTTTTTATGTAAAATGTAATATGCCAATTGTAAACTGATCAATACTAGTTATCACAATGTGTTATAGGGAATCTACCAGTAGTTTTGGCCATATAAAGCTGCATGCAGTGTTAGGTACTGTCCCTGGAGATCTCTTCCAGGATTCCAGGATTGTAGCTGGACTTGGAGCACTGGTGGAGTCTCCTCACACTGCTTTGTTCATTTTTTCTCTGCATTCAAACTGCTTCACCGTCCCATTCCCTGTTATGTAATATCTAACCAGAAGACTGCAACAGCTCTTACTCAGAGCAGAGGTATGGGGCTGTGCAACAGTTCATGGAGGAGAAATTACACAGTAGTTCACCCCAGTGCATCAAGCTCAGCTACAAACTTTGGCCTTGAGATACATATACACATTATATAATTGTTGACCAAATCCACTGAGGTGCATAGGACATGGTGGGACGTGTAATGGGTATGGGACTGTGAGCCCTTGTGAGCTGGGCCCTTACTCATATTGTTCCTTTGTGTTTGTAGAATTTGATGGCACTATATAAATAAAGATTATTATTATGGGGGTTCCCTTCTAATAGCAGATATCAGTGGAGGTAAGGATTGGGCAGACAGATTTCATCTGCCCAATCCTTTTGTCGTGTGGAAGATAGGCCGCCACTGGAGGGAGGCAAATTATGATTTGTAGTAGCAAAAAATGGGTTGAACCACCAAAAAATATATATTTTAAATAGCAAACATAGCAATTATTGTAAGCCATAGAAAACTGTACACACTAAGAAAAGCTCCCTGCCTACTGCCCCGTGGTAAACGGGCTTGTCTTGACGTCTACAATCAATTTCCCCTATTAGAGCGATAATACATTATTTTTCCTATTTATTTGTTTTTCAATGCAGTATATTAATTATTTTGTTTACATTTTATTTTGGATTCTGCTATTTACCCCACTCTGAGTTCTGCAATCCCAGAATCCCATGGCCTTGCATGCAGCGAAACATCGAAAGCCTAGAACCCAACAGAACTCATTACGTAGTAGTGTTCAGTGGGCACTGCTGATATTCACTATGTGTCAGATATGACAGATCTGTCTTCTAATTTCTGTTATAAATGGAAACCATGATGCACATGTACACAGAACTTTATATGTCGGAGAAGTAAGATATGTATGAATATGCAAACATTTTTACATAAGGATTTTTGTCAGGCTCAGAGGTAGTGGATCCTCTGAGCCACTGCGGACGATGACACAAGCCACTACCTGGGACCGGAGTCTAAGCGGCACCCGGTTTTCACCAGAGCCCGCCGCAAAGCGTGTTGGACTTGCTGCGGCGTGGTACCACCAGGTCATTCCACAGGCGTGACTTGTCCGCAGTGGCAGCCAAGGTTGAGGTACAGAAACGCCAGGCAATCTCGTAGTCGGGGACAGGCAGGAGGTCAGGAAGGGAAGCAAGGATCAAAGTCGGAGACGTAGCAATAGGTCAGGGCAGGTGGCAAAGGAGCAAAGTCAGAAACTGAACCGGGGTCACAACGGGATATCACAGTAATAGCGCAAGGCATCAAACACAGCCTTCTCAACGGCTCGAGGCACGAAGATCCGGCAGGGCTTGCAGGAAGAGGCAGACTTAAATAGTTTTCTAGAAAATGGCCAGCGCCAATTAATGGCGCGCTGGCTCTTTAAATCTTTTGAAGTCAGCGTGCGTGCGGCCTAGGAGTTGGGAAAACACTAGCGGAATGAGAGGAACATGGGTGAGACCGTGATATGGCTTGCAGGAGTACCCGTGACAATTTTATTATGCACTACTTGTAAATATAGATATTTCTTAAATGTTCCATAACTTTTCAGAACACTTTGCATAAATGAATATTACTAGTGACTACACCAAACTTTGCAACATATTTTATCAAAGCAGTGCTTCTTTCTCCACTTACTCTGAAATTTCTGAAAAATTCCTTCTTGCTAACAAGACAGACAGAAGCTCAGTGAGGCTAAGTGATGACATATAAGGAGAGGGAGTAAGTCACAGCAGCTAAGCCTGCAGCCACAAAAGGACCAGAGAGGACTTTAGATTACAGATACAGGGAGGAATTTATCAAGCGCTGTTGCTTCGTATGATGAAAATCCCACCCCTCCGAAAATATAACTAGGCTCCAGTGTATCCAGCAGCTGGCTGCACGGTTGTAAAAGTACATGGCAGGCCCTGGTCCCCAGGCCCTTTAACCTGCGACATCCAAGCCTGAACAGGTGTAGGTGATGGGCAGGAATTCACTGACGCACTCTGCCACCGGGCAGAAGGGGTGGGTAAGGACCTCCATGGGTCCTGGGCTGTATGAATATTGCAGCCCTTACAAATCTGGAATTTACTTCCTATTTATGGTACTAGTATCAGCTTCTTGGGGAATGGAGGATGTGTCCCTTCTGCCTGCTTTGAGAACAGGAACAGATGTACAGTATGAGGATTACTTTGGTGAAGGTCCTTCTCCATATAAAATTTTGTGGAATTTGGCTGGCCGTAGGCCCCCTAGATGGGTTGGGCCTCGGGATACTGCCCAAAACACCTATATTATAATGCACTACTGCCGGATTATAATTCACACCCGTCCTTGCCAACTTGGCATGGGGTCGTCATAAGGGCGAAAATCATTTAAATTCATGGTGGTGCACAAGCCATTGAGAGTTTTGCATGGCTTGTATGCTGCGGTTCGCCAGCCATGAGGTGACTTGAGCCTCTTGCTTCAGACAGCATCACGTGCAGCAGAATAGGGGTGCAGTTGGCTCCTACAAAGAAGGACCTGACAGTTAAAAACATTGTTTATTCACACCCAATGTCATACCCAATGGGTAACCTAATATATATCTCTTAAGTGGCCCAGAGAGGGGTAACATTCCATATCTCGTCTGAGGCAGAAGAGAGTTTCGGTTCACCCCTGCCTGTACATCAATGTGCAAGCGCTGATGAATGTCTCCCCTAGCAGATGATAGCTGCTAGTATGAAGATTACAAGTCACATAATGCCCAGAAACTGTGTTACTCCTCCTGTGCACACACAAGAATACTGATTTATGCAAAGTTAGTGGAAAGGGGAGCTACGCTTTAAGCAGTTGAACATACACCTTAGTTTGATAGATGACTGGATTTATGGTTTAATAAAACAGCTTGAAAGCAATGTTGTGGATTGGGTTTGACAGGCAGGTTATAGCAGAAAAATTTGAATGATCAGTCTCAAGAGCAAGAAATATTATTGGAGATGGAGGTGCCTGTAAGAAAGATTTTGGCTTGGGGCAGGCTTTTTGTTTCCTTCCATTATTCCTCTAGTGGCAGATCAGCACGAATGTATTTCAGGAAATACTTATAAAACATGAATTCGCTTTTCTACCAGATGATGTAATATATCTCTGCAGGGATCAACACTGGCAGGCCAAAATTAACCCCTTCAATAGCATTTAATAGATTAACAAGACCTAACAGTGAGTTCATCATGGGGCAGGTAGAATATCTTGTATTTGCAATGTACAGTGCTCCATAAAGTAATTACATATCCTGGCACTGCAGGATACATTGGGGCATTTTGTTGGGTTTCCCGTCTTTTCACCGTCTTTGCACGCGATCGGATTGCATGCAAAACAAATCGGGGGCAGTGAACGTCGGACAACCCGACTCATTTGGATAAACTGCGGAATTTAAAAACTAAATTGTGTTGCAAGATCAGCACTCACATGCACTGGGAAGAAGAAGGTGAACTCCGTCGGTCCTCAGCGGGGGAAGCGACGGATGCAAGAAATCGGACGCACAAGCTATGTGAATCGCAGAAGATCCGAATCCTCCACGGACAACGCACAGCAGGGATCGACACGGGACGGGTAAGTAAATGTGCCCCATTGTAGAATAGTGTACAGTCTATTGAATTGGACACTATGTAACACTTATGTAGAGGCACACTGTCACCCCATTAAACTACAAGCTCCCTTAGGTGCGGTAATGTCTGTCTAGATTTCACTCTTTCATCTGCAACACTCTTTTACCTATAAAAGAAATCTCCTCCAAGTCATGTAAAAATGAGCAGAGAAGAGTCAAATTTTGAGTTGAGTCATGGTTAGAGGCTGGAAAGGAAGTGCCATTTTAGACGCTCCTATCTACGGTTGCATAGTGCCTATATGGGATTCTCATCTTTCAGATCGCAGGAGGCTTTTGATGCTGTGAGCTACACAACCTGACATACAAACAGTTAAAGAGGACCTGTCACCCTTATTAAAGTAAGCAGCTCCTAATGCTACAACAGTCCCAGCAGTGTTACCCTGCTAGCGTTATAGGAAACACTGGCACGCTTTACACTAGAAATGGCGCTCTCATATGTCACCACCGGCCTATGGAGTGGATACGCTGGACTGCTTTGAGAGCGGTCTGCCGTTTCTAGTGTACAGCGCAGCAGTTTCTGCTAGCGTTATTGGAGGTATAACACTGCTGCATCTGTTGTAGCACTAGGAGCTGCTTACTTTAGTAGGCAACTACTAGTGCTGTTTTTAAGGGTGACAGGTCCTCTTTAAAGAAACAGGCGGGAACTGAGTCATTGGGGCACATTTACTTACCCGATCCAGTCGTGATCCCGCAGCGCATTGTCCGACGAGGATTCGGGTCTGCCGGGATTCACTAAGGTCGTGCGCCCGATATCCAGCAGGTGTCGCTGCTGCGTCGAGGTCCTCTGGAGTTCACCTGCTTCTTCCTGGTGCATATGAGTGTTGATCTTGCGACACAATTCTTTTTTTAAATTCCACGGTTTGTCCGAATCCGTCGGGTTGTCCGACGACCACGCCCCCCCCCCCCATTTCTGTTGTTGCGCCACAATCCGATCGCGTGCGCCAAAACCCGGGCCAATTCAGCGCAAAACGGTGCAAATCGGAAATATTCGGGAAAACCCAACGGAGTCGCGGCCGCAGGACCCTTAGTAAATGTGCCCCTTTATCTGTAGTTCACATTTCCAAGTCTTTAAAGGGGAGCTGTCACCAAAGAACCACACTATGGTTCCTTTGCGTATTCTGTACATTGCAGTTTCATCCTAAAAAAAAACACTTTTATTCAGCCTGGTTTCTATCATCAATACAGTGAAGGAGGCAGTAGACCAGTCAAGTCTCTCCCACCCTCACACCCGCTGTGCCCAGCTAACCCATCCCTCCACATGTCCCTTGGCACTGCCCCCTGTTCATGTCACAGCACTCATGTTTGAAAACTCTGCGCATGTGCGGTGTTGTATATGACCTAGAACTAGCTAGTTAAAAGTAATTTTATTCATAAGGTTTACTATGTATATTATATCTACATAATATATCTTTCTACCATTATTTTTTAACTCTTTGAGAACCCTAACTTACTGTTCATTAACCGGATGTATTCATTAGCTGGATGATTCTATCACCTCAATGACAGATGGATTCATGCATGTGACTATGAAAAGGATACACAGGGTGACTTTGTGTCTAGGTGACATCTTCGCTGTGCTTGGTCTTGGAGATGGGATCTTCTTTGATATCTCTCCAAGCTTCAGGTCACGTGCTGCCGGTGAGAAGTTGTTGGCTATGGAATTACTGGGATTACGGTGATATCGTTGTTCTTTGAATGGAGCAGCCAGGGTCCATGATTTGCTTTGCATCAGCGGAGGGAAGCTACTGTGCATAATAACAAGCTAAAATATAAAATAATAGACCGGAATGTAATGTATTTTCCTGACCATTAGAGTAATAAGAAGTAATAAATAACGTAAAGCGAATTATGGAACATGACTCATCTTAAGCCTAAATAAAAATTTTACATATAATATATACTGCTTAGATTTAAAAAAAAAAAAAAAAGATTCATTATAATCATGTAGCACAATATGCTTCAGATCCTTAGAAACCCATGTGATAGAAGTCAGGCTATAATATATACTAACATATAATAGGCCACTGGAATATGGCCTCTGGAGATGAGAGGGAATACTTTAAAGCTGCGCTGGTGTCACATCTCCTGCTAAAACCTTAAGTAGTTTTACTCAGCTGCCTCTGCATGAGCTCATTTCCAGTAATAAAGCTTCCTACTAGCTGGATTTCCCTGCCATTGATTTGGTTTACCTGTGTGTTTATTTTGCCTGCCCTTGATTAGAGTTCCAGTTGTGTTTTCTGACTACCCCTTCCCTCTTAATTTTGTACTGTGCTGACATCTGGTTGAGATCTAGGTTTTTATCTCTAAATTAAGATTTTGTCTCTGACCTATACTCTGACATTGCTGACATAGACATAGGCTTTTTTTCTTCTTCCTATCCCTCACATTAGATAGAAAAGGTAACATCACCTAGTTGGAGGCCATCAAGGGAGGCTATAACGTAAGAAGGGAAAGCCAAGGATTTCACATAAGGATTCGCTCAGCTTTCAGAACTACAAATTCTTGTCAACTGAAAGGATTAAGCAGATGATAAATGTCAAAAAACATAGACATTGGGGCAGTCTGTCTATGCCAGAAAAATTTAGTAATTTGTTCCTGAAATGCCCTATGCTACATTTATTGAAGGCTTTAGACCATTTTTAAGCTGTTTTTCGGATTCCTCCAAAAAAACGTCCGAAAATTTAATATATAGTGGTGCAGCAAACTAGACCAACTTATAGGAGGTGCAAAGTACAGCTCTCCAGTCTTATACTGCACCAGATGGATCATTCAGATCAATCTGTGGCAGCTAAAAAATGTCTAGTTCTATTCTGCACTGGACTCAATAATACATCTCCCCCGTTGTCCTTGACCCGGGAATGCAATAAAAATTAACCACAAACCCCTTCTAATGATTGGCGGTGTCTCCCTCTTTTCTGTGGATGATAAATGTCAATTGTGATAAAAAAAAAACTTTAGTTGTCAACTGTTTAGTACATTTAGGCTGAAACCCCCAGTAAAAACTGAGTGTTATTACATATGAAAGAGTGAAATCTAGAGACACACTGTCACCCCATTAAACTACCAGCTCCCTCAGGTGGGGTATGTAATGTCTTTCTAGATTTCACTCTTTCATATGTAATAACACTCATTTACCTATAAAAGAAATCTCCTCCAAAGTCATGTAAAAATGAGCAGTGAAGAGTCAAATTTTGAGTTGAGTCATGGTTAGAGGCTGGAGAGGAAGCGTAATTTTAGACGCCCCTATTTACGATTACATAGTGCCTATATAGGATTCTCATCTTTCAGATTGCAGGAGGCTTTTGATGCTGTGAGCTACAAAACCCGACATACAAACAGTTAAAGAGGACCTGTCACCCTTAAAAACAGCACTAGAAGCTGCTTATTAAAGTATCCTAGTGCTCCTAGTGCTACAACAGTCCCAGCAGTGTTACACTGCTAGCGTTATCGGAAACACTGGCACGCTTTACACTAGAAACGCCAGTCCAGCGTTTCTAGTGTAAAGCGCAGCAGCGTCTGCTAGCGTTATCAGAGGTGTAACACTGCTGCATCTGTTGTATCTTTAGTAAGCAACTCCTAGTGCTATTTTTAAGGGTGACAGTTCCTCTTTAAAGAAATAGGCGGGAACTGAGTCTTTATCTGCAGTTCACATTTTCAAGTCTTTAAAGGGAACCTGTCACCAAAGAACCAAACTATAAACCCCCAACAGTGCCTTCTAGATAACTGTCATTGTATTTTCATGGTTCATTTGTGTATTCTGTACATTGCAATTTCATCCTAAAAAAAAACACTTTTATTCAGCCTGGTTTTGCATATTTATTATCTTTCCTGTGGATGATTAATGTCAATTGTGAGGGAAAAAAACTTTAGTTGTCAACTGTTTAGTACATTTAGACTGAAAACCCCAGTAAAAACACAACTCTGCAAAACAGTAGGTGAAAAGTAGTGATTGCTGACAGGATGATCTTTGCTGTCAGAAGGGTGAAATCTTGATTTATACCGGAGAGAAAATTCTCATTGATGTAAAATGTCCTGTGCACATTGCAAAAAAGAGTAGAAAACTGCGTAAATGAGATAAAAATACAAAGCATAATATCAGATAATGTGCAAATTTGCATAAAGATGAAACATCTTGATACACTCACTACCTTCGTTTGCTCAGAATTGAAATTCCAAGAAAGTTGTACAGACAATACATTTTGTCTTTTTCATATTTGTATCAGTAAGAACCAAAATTCTGCTTATGATGTTACAACTTATTGGTGGCACAGTAGTGGGGGTACAATATGTTTGGAGGCCTTTCCAGAGTGTAATTTCTCTGTATGAACGGGGTAAAAAGAACTTCCTGTGATATCGTGGTCACATGACATATTTCTCTTACTATTAGTATTAGAAGAAAGGGGGTATAGGGGAACCATACAGCTGTCAGTGGTAAAGGGGTGGGTAGGGGGACAATGCTGCTGTCAGTGGGGGAGGTGTGGGGACAGGTATGAGGATGTTGCCAGTGGGGAGAGGTTAGAAGTGGGAGAATCCAGCTGTCAAAGGAGGATTGATTGGCATTTCTGATGGCATTTCAAAGAGGGATATCTGATGGGGCATTCAAACGGGATTGAGGGGAGGGGGGGGGACCAATGTGCTGTGCCGTGGGGTAAATTATCGGAAGGGGGGATAAGACTGCCTATCGTGGGGGGTGGTAGGTGGGTGGAAAGAGGATAAGCTGTTATTTCAGGGGGGAAAGGGATGGTAAGTGGAAAAATACTGATGTCAGAGAAGGATCGATGGAATGGGAAACTTTGTACTGCTTCAGTGGGGGAATAGTGGGAAGGGGGATAATGCTCTGTTCAGAGAAGGAGATGGGCAGACGTACAATGCTGCTGTCAGTGGAGGACTAGTTGAAAGGTGGATAATGCTGCTTCCGTAGGGAATTGAGGGGAAGGGGGACAATGCTGCTGTCAGTGAGGGATTGAGGGGAAGGGGACAATGCGTGCTGTCACTGAGTGTGAGGGGAAGGGAGACAATGCTGCTGTGAGTGAGGGATTGAGGGGAAGGGAGACAATGCTGCTGTCAGTGAGGGATTGAGGGGAAGGGGGACAATGCTGCTGTCAGTGGGGGAATTTGTTGAGAGGGGGTAATGCTTCTGTCAGCGGGGTGTGTGGGTAATTAGTGGGAAGGGGGAGGATAAGCTGCTGCGTGGGGAATTAGGGGGAAGGGGGTTAATGCTGCTGTCAGTGGGGGATTGAGGGGAAGGGGGATAATGCTGCTGTCAGTGGGGGAATAGTGGGAAGGGGGCTAATGTGCGTCAGTGGGGGAATTAGTGGGAAGGGGGGAATGCTGCTGTCAGCGGGGTAGGTAAAGTGGGAGGGGATCCATGTCTGTCAGCGGGGTAAGGTAATTAGTTGGAAGGGGGATATGCTGCTGTCAGTGGGGGAATATAGTGGAAGGGATAATGCTGCTGTCAGGGGGAGGCATTAGTGGGAAGGGTAATGCTGCTTTCGGGGTAGAATAGTGGGAAGGGGATACTTCTACATGACGCATGAGGGATTGAGGGGAAGGAAACAATGCTATGCTGTAGGGGGGGAATAATGCTTGTGCCCATTTTTATGGAAATGCGCACATGTTTACCATTGTCTGTAAGTAATTATTCATATTCGTCTATGCTGTGGATGAGTCACCCACGTTATATCCTGGTAAACCCATAGCACTTCTACGTTCACTAGTATCTATTTTCTCATCTGTAAGTTGACTGAAATAAGTCAGGTTAGCTGTGGGTTGGGGGTGATCCAAGCGTTATCCACATTTACACCCACTTGGGCATCACCAGTCACCATAACGCCTCTATATAAATCTTTTCTCTAGACATCAAAAGATTGGAGTAGGGTTGATCAAAGTATTCCGTTTGAAGTCAAAGCAACACACCTCTACTGTAGCCAAGTATTGATCTGTGCAGAATACAATATGGTTTACTTTATCCTTTGATTAAACTTCATCTATCTTCTCATTTTTCTCCAGAGGACCCAATTTGAGAAAAAATTCACCTTCAACTCCCAACCATAGATCATCCCGCCGATACCATTTAAGTGTTAGAGTTAAGCATTAACAGCAAACAAGATGTTCCCTTTTTTATAATAGCCAAGTAATAAGTACGAGTAGTGGTCGGCAGTTAGGTGAGTACGAGAAGCGTGCGTGGGAGACAGGCAGTGTATCGGCTTTGAAGACTAGGAAGTGAATGCTACATGAAAGGGAGTCCCTTTGAGGCACAAAAAGACAAATACAAGTTCCTCCTTTTATGATGTGTGATTTGGGTTGTTTGTAGGTGAAAGCTTCACGAAATTTTAGTTCGGGGAATGTCTTTCAAAAACTCTTCTCGAGAAAGATACAAAATTTGGAATTTTCTCTTGCATCGTATAAGGTTTTCTTGATCTTAAATAGTTTTAAATTCGTCCAGGTTAGCTTTTCTGTACTTTAGACAATTTTCTCAGTTCCTAGAAAAAAGTATGTTGAATATTCAGAGACATAGACAGGGTTCACAACAGAGGTGTTTTGCTGGGGTACCCTACCGAGGAGATTAATACATCATTAAAAGCAGTTTTGACGGACTGGGGCTTATTTATCCTAAGTGGTGTCGTATGAGTAGGCCGCCACTGTATGTTCGCAGCTGGCTCGCTGCTGTATGTTCGCAGTTCGCGTAGTCACATATGAAAAGTCGCGGCCAGCACCGATGCGCAGGCCAGGGGACAGTAACGCCCCGCACTGGCCCCGACCTCCGCTCGTATGGGCGCACCCTCCTCCCCCTTCATTCCCCAGCATGTAATTGGTGGGTATCGGGGCAATAATCCAAAAGTAGCAATAAGCTAGCAGTTTGCGATTATTAGAGTGGCCTCTGCACAACGCCAGTGGTCCTGATACATATGCAGCCATGTGCCTAGTCAGAGGGACTAATGATTGAAACATAGCATTGTCCAATCGGATACAATCTATTGTTGCCGGATAACGTGTTGTGCCCGTAACATAGGACTTATATCCTCAAGTTATGCCATTAGACGCCCATGAACCGCAGAGAGTTTTTAATCCAGACACTCGGCCAACACCTCTTTGTCTTAGAACATTTGTCTTTATTGTATCATGTACTACTATGCATAGCGTCGATAGAACCCGTCGATCGTTGCACATTAAGATTGTATTGTTCCGGAGTAGAACTAGAAAGACGCATTCCTTTTCCCAGTTACCCTGGTGGTTTCTACTCTGAGTGTGTAGTCCTTACTTGTGACTTCTTCGCTACATACGCTGTTGCTTCAATACGTGCACCGAGAGGCTGATAACCAGAGGACGTGGATTTCCGTTTTGGGGTGAGCCTGAATACAACTAGTAGGTATTCTTATAGTTCGTAACTATCTTAGGATATTTCGAAGTGGTAAAAGGTTGTAAAGGACTCATCCCCGCAGTCCAAATACAATTTCACTATTCTGTTCTTACTGAAGATGTTGCCATTCGTGTTTAGCCGCTGTTGCCCATTCAGTGAACCACTTACATGTCTCAGAGATCCAAATTAGAAGTTTTGCACAACTCCCAACAGCTATAAACAACAAAAGAGGAGACAAGAGATCACCACAAAATGTGTTTTTGCCCAAAGCCATGTTTTTTTTGCGCCGTCCCTACTCCCCCCCCAACAATAATCCCCCCCACTTGGTGCCCTCCATCTTCCCACACAATATATCACCAGTCACGGTACATCATTGAGTACCGCACACTTTTGTTATATGTGTGCACTTTTTTTCAAGGCTAGAAGCTTGCACAGGTATATAAGTGTGGGGCGCTGGGTTTGGCACACACAACCCTTTTTGGTTACAGATGCCTTCATTCCATTAAACCAAATTACGGTCTGCCATGTGGTCATCAGATCGATTCGGACGACCAATGGCCCTATTGTTACATGCACCAAAAGGTTTAACTTTTCTTACATTCTGCGCCTCAAAAACAAAAGTCGTACAATGTTCGTATCTCCTTCTCTATAACATTCGTGCCTGCAATTAGAAACTATTTACAATTGCTTCATATCTGTCATCTAGCCCCTTTAACTCTGCCATATGGACTAGGGTTAACTATTGTACACATTGTCAGCCCTCCTTTCTATACAATCTTACCAGGATAGAACAATGTTCCAATCTTGCTCGCTCCTTTTGCTTATATATTCTGTCTGCGATAGTCATAGTACAATCTGCTCGCCTCACCTGCTCCATGACATGCTTCCTGCAGTTTCCTTAAATCTGTTGTTGCAATTAAGGCTTCCATTACTAAATGAGAAAAAAGCCACTGACTCTAGATACACTTCCAAGATACAATATACATTTAGATGACAAACCCAGTCTGCTGTCATATTTTCAGTCATGATTATCTGCCTTCCTGGTGGAGGATCTGCTAGTACGGTGCTCAACTGCAGCTGTCCTACACATGTCAGGATGCTCTGTGATGGCACGGCTATTAGTCGCCATCTCTGGCGAAGCTGGTGTCATGCATTAATGATACACACAGCCGCTATCTAAGTGCGTGTTGTGCTTGGGAACAATTGCTTTCACCTCCTTACTAGGTGAATAATCATTCGTCATCTCAATGAAATAGCACTGGATTTTATATTCATTTTCAGCAGGGCTGAGGACCGTTGCCTCTTTCCAGCACAGGTCATGGTTCTCTGCTCTTTTCTGTGAGTAGGCAACGTCCTTAAATATATTTATAGTTTAGCTGCTGAGTAGCTGTGCGGATCTGGCAAAGCCAGCCTCCAACATGGAGGTGGAACTGGAGTGTCTGATGCAGGGACCTGTTTGGGGAGGGGGGTGGGGGGATCACACGTCCTTCTACTGGCGGTGATTATTTCCTACACCCAGAGAGGACAGGATACTGTCAGGTTCTCCTGGGGCACAAGGGCGGGTAACAGTCCTGGGCTCCATGCAGAGCACCGACGATTCTGCTAACCACTTCCAATTCTCTAAAACACTTCTCCACTTCTCGTTTTAACTTCACTACACCACACAGAACCCCACAGATAAGCAGCAGTCAGTGTACGCCACAAGTGAGAAGTAAGATGTGGGTCATTAAGGGGAGAGAATTATACTGTGTTTGGCTGTGACCCCAACAATATAATCCCCCCCACTTGGTGCCCTCCATCTCCCCACACAATATATCACCAAGCTCACTGTCACATTGGGATCGCGCGAGCACTTTTGTCGGATTGTGCACTTTTTTCAGGGCTAGAACGGCTTGCACAGGTATTTAATAAGTGTGTGCGCTGGGATTTTGGCACACACAACCCTTTTTTGGTACAGCTGCGCTGGCATCCATTCAACACAAATTACGGGGCGTGCCATTGGTCAGTCAGACTGATTCGGACTGACCAATGGCCCTATGTTTAACATGCACCAAAAAAAGGTGTTGAACTCTGTCGGACATTCTGCTGCCTGCAGATAGAACAATCGGTACAATCTGCTTAGCCCCTCCTGCTCTATAACATGCTGCCTGCCAATAGGAAACTATGTACAATCTGCTCAGCTTCTCCTGCCCTGTAACATTCTGCCTATGGATAGGGAACTATGTACAATCTGCTCAGCTCCTCCTGTTCTATAACATTCTGCCTACGGATAGGGAACAATGTACAATCTGCTCAGCTCCTTTTGCTCTATATCATTCTGTCTGCCGATAGGTCACTATGAACGTAAGCGAAAGGGATAATGCTGCTATCGTGGGGGGGATATGGGGGAAAGAGGAAATGCGTTATATCAGGGGGAAGACGGTGTAAGGGAAAAATACTGATGTCAGAGAAGGATCGAGGGAATGAAACATACTGCTTCAGTGGGGGGAATTAGTGGGAAGGGGGATAACTTCTGTCAGAGAAGGATCGATGGGAAGGCGTACAATGCTGCTGTCAGTGGAGGACTTAGTTGAAAGGTGGATAATGCTGCTATCAGTTAGGGATTGAGGGGAAGGGAAACAATGCTGCTGTCAGTGAGGGATTGAGAAGAAGGGGGACAATGCTGCTGTCACTGAGGGATTGAGGGGAAGGGAGACAATGCTGCTGTCAGTGAGGGATTGAGGGGGAGGGGGACAATGCTGCTTGAGTGGGGATTGAGGGGAATGGGGGCAATCTGCTGTCAATGGGGAATTTGTGAGAAGATAATGCTTCTGTCAGCGGGGTAATTAGTGAAGGGATAAGCTGCTGGTCAGTGGGGAATAGTGGAAGGGGTTAATGCGCTGTCAGTGGGGGAATTAGTGGGAAGGGGGATAATGCTGCTGTCAGTGGGGGAATAGTGGGAAGGGGATATGCTTCTGTCAGTGGGGGAATTAGTGGGAAGGGGGATAATGCTTCTGTCAGTGGGGTACTATTAGTGGGAAGGGGATATGCTTCTGTCAGGGGTAATTAGTGGAAGGGGGATACTGCTGTCTGTCAGTGGGGAATATAGTTGGGAAAGGGGGATAATGCTGCTGTCAGTGGGGGAATTAGTGGGAAGGGGAGCTGCTGTCAGTGGAGAATTAGTGGAAGGGGATAATTCTAATGAGACACTATGTACAATATGCTCAGCTTCCCCTGCTCTATGACATGCTGTTTGCTGATGGGACACTGGTGCACATTTAGTAAGAGTAATGCAAACTGCACTAAAAGTGGGTTCGCCTGTGTATAATGCAGGGTCCGCCAGGTTCATGAAGAACGTGCGCCAGAAATTTTGAATCTGGCGCTTCCCTGCACTGGCCCGACAGAGTTCAACAATTTATGTCTGACTTTGAATTATAAATCTGAAGCATGGTCGGAATGAGCTCCAGAACGCCCCCTAATTTATGTTGCACGAAGCCTAGCGCAGAGTGCGCCACAATGTGCTCCAGAAATGTGTCTCAGACAATTCTTAAAGGGAACCTGTCATCGGGAACTGGACTAATAACTGGTCTACTACCAGTATGTTGTCTAGCAGCTTTACACCTTACAGCTCATGTTTCTTTCATAGATCAGCATGGTTCCATCACCCAGAAAATCAAGGTTTGAAAATTCTGCTCCTCCTGCTCTATAACATGCTGCCTGTAGATAGGACACTATGGGGCAGATTTACTTACCCGGGCCCATTCGCGATCCAGCGGCGCGTTCTCTGCGCTGGATTCGGGTCCGGCAGGGATTTATTAAGGTAGTTCCTCCGCCGTCCACCAGGTGGCGCTGCTGCGCTGAAAAGCATCAGAACGCACTGGAATCCACCGAGCCGGGCTGAGTGAAGGTAAGTGCAATTTTCGCGACACATTTTTTTTTTTTTAATGCGGCGGTTTTTCCGAATCCGTCGGGTTTTCGTTCGGGGCAATTCAGGGGAAATCAGTGAAAACCGGAAATATTCGGGTAACACGTCGGGAAAACACGAATCGGGCCCTTAGTAAATGACCCCCTATGTATAATCTGTGCACAATTTCCATTCTATTTTTTCGGCTTTTCAACACACCCCCTGCAAATTGTACTGTTTTTTTTTATGTGAAAGGATAATTTTAAGGAAAACTAAGAGAAAGCTGCCAGTAGTCCACAGACATCAGATCAAGCACTCTCATACTAGGTACATGTGCATCTATCAGTTGACATTGTGTGGATGATTGTGATTTTGTGATTGTAATTTCTTCTTCATTTCTTGGAAAGAGAACTAGGTAATGATTGTTGTTTAATATTACACACAGCTTTGTGGCATTATGGGGCCACACTGGCCACAGTAATTCCCGAAAGTGCATTGTCTGACGATCATGCACTCTGGCACGATTCACAAAGATCGTGCGCCCGATATCCTGCATGTCGTTTCCCTGCTCAGGTCCACCGAAGTTCACCTTCTTCTTCCTGGTGCATGTAAGTGCATTGGTTGCGACACAATTTGAATATTAATTCCCCCGATCAGTCTGAATCAGCCGGATCGTCCGACTGCCGACCTCCCCGATTTTCGTCGTATGAAAGCCCACGTCGCTGCGCCAAAATCCGATCACGTGCGACACAATCCCCTTCTAAATAGCTGTCATAGAAGTGCAAATCCCGAAATTTTCTAAAATCCAAAGAAAGTGCGATCCGCGGGACCCTTAGCAAATAAGCCCCTATGGGGCGAATATTTCAGATTTGCTCTGAATTGCACAGGGGTTTTTGGCGCATGCAATCAGATTGTGTGCGACACAAATCGGGGGGCGTGGCCGTCGGACAACCCGACTGATTCGGACAAAATTTAAAATTCAAATTGTGTCGCCAGATCAGCACTTACATGCACCGGGAAGAAGATGGTGAACTCCGGCAGACCAGAGCGGAGAAGCCACACATTCAAGAAATCGGGCGCACGCTGTAAGTGAATCATGGAAACTCCGAATCCTCGACAGACATTCCGGATCGGCGGACGCAACGGGACGGGTAAGTAACTGTGCCCCTATGTGTCTGATTATGTTTTCAGTCTTTATGGACAAAAGATATGTAAGAGGTAACTTAACTTCTTGAAGAAGTAAACAATATTTGACATCTTCTGTGCTTCTGTGTTTGTGTTTAAATAATTCTACACTTAGGATTTGCTTTGTATTTTACTGTATATAGTATTTGTTGAGCTCCGACCAGGGGGGAACAGATACGCTTCATGAACTCTTCATCGGGTCTTCTGACAGTTATCAGCACTCGTGAGACAGAAATCCTGCAATTTCCTTGCTTGTTAGGAACAGAAACCCACAACATAACAATATATTTTGCCTCCTTAAAGGACGACTCCAGTCCAGAAAATGAGCATCACTCATTTTCATTGTATTCCTAGAACCTAGAGTCATGCTCCTCCCTTCATGCAAAGGTGTCATATAATGAATTAGCTTTGACTGGATTGTTCCTTTAACTAATAACATCTGTAAAGGTACCCGGCTATAAGAAGAACAACACTATTGCAGCTCAAATGTCATGTGTCTACATAGCACATGGACCTACAACAGAGAAAGTCAAGAAATTAAATGGTTCCCAAAAAGTTTTTTTTTGGTTGCACCTGGTTCCTGGGCCTTGGGCTGTATGAATACTATAGCCCCTATAAGTCTGTGATCACTTCCTACATATAGTACTAGAATCAGCTTCTTGGAGAATGGTGGATGTGTCGCTTCTGCCAGCTTTCAATCTAGGGTTTCAGGACCTTTGGAGGACCTTGTGTATTGTACATGTGTATTGAGAGCAGGAACAAATGTACAAAGATTTCGTGGGTAAAGGTCCTTCTCAGTATAAAATTCGGTGTGTGGTGTGGGTGGTCATGGGCCCCCTAGAAGGCTGAGGCCCCAGGCTACTGCCCAAACCACCTATATTATAATCCACTACTACTCCTAATTACCGTGGACCTTTGCTGCACTATAGATACAAAATCTGATAGATGGGTAATAGATTTGACATGATGATGGTAAGGAGACATGATCTAACTCTATGGCTACTGCTGTGAGGGGTCCGCTGTCAGTGAGTTATGACTCCAGGCTAATAACCCAACTCTAGTACGAGACTGACATGACATGACTCGGAAATTGCTTCGACGCATGAAAATAAATTGAGCTTTGCTTTATATCCACTCCTGAGACAGTCTGGAGAAAAACAAACACATAATTCTTTCCATTAAAAAAATACACTTTTCTGAGACTTTCTAGATAATATTTCGAAAAAAAGGAAGGAGATCTGTTACCATGACGACACTATCACTGTGTGATGGTTTAATAATTGCTCTGCCTTGTGTATACTGGTTATAATGAGGCATTATAGTGGGTATTCTCATACCAAGAGCTAAACTTTTCTTGCTTATTAATGTGAGTTGCATTTTGGCATTTTATGTGCTCAGAATTTATTTACGGTTTTATTGTGAGACGATACAGATGTGCTAACAACCAGAAGGTGACAACCCCTACAAAATGCCACCTCCCAAAATGCCAGGCAGGAGTTTCACAAAGTTCTGTCCTTCCCTAATTGGTTTTCAACATTGATCAACATTTTCTAAACTGTTGCCCTATATATACGGTGTCGGACTGGTCCACCAGAGGATCCTCTAGTGGCCTCAATAGTGGCCTATAAACTCCAAACAGTGTCTTTTAGTGGAGTTTAATTGAGTTTTAATGATTCCCTCATTTATATAATTGCTGCCACCAACTGTGTAAAAATAACTTTTATTCCATCTCTTGTGTTCTGGGGATACAGTCAGGGAGGAGGTGAGACAGTCAAGCCGCCCATCCTCCTCTCGGCCGCTCACAATCCTCACCCTGTCCCCTCTCTGACTATGTCATCCTCCTCTTTAGAGTTCCTGTTCACAGCGCCATCTGGAGATGCACAGGACGGCGAGTCCC
This sequence comes from Engystomops pustulosus, assembly GCA_019512145.1. Taxonomy (NCBI): domain Eukaryota; kingdom Metazoa; phylum Chordata; class Amphibia; order Anura; family Leptodactylidae; genus Engystomops; species Engystomops pustulosus. Next base: position 16,505,497 of record CM033648.1, read on the forward strand.
CCTCTTACTCGCTCCTGCGGTGCATCGAAGTGCCACATACGAGTGAGAGGAGAATACCCCACACAATGGGGCACGTTAACTTACCCGCTCCTGCGCGATCCCCGCTGTGCGTTGTTCAACGAGAATTAATTTTGCCGCCATTCACTAAGATCGTGTGCCCGATATCCTGCATGTGTTGCTTCCACGCTGAGGTCCGCCGGAGTTCACCTTCTTCTTCCCAGTGCATGTAAGTGCATTGGTTGCGACACAATTTTAATATTAAATCCTGCGCCGAGTCCGAATCAGTTGGATTGTCCGATGGCCCTCCCCCCGATTCCTGTCACATAAAAGCCAGCGCAGCTGTGCCACAGTCTGATCGCATGCGACACAATCCCCAGTTAAATACCTGTCACAGCGGCGCAAATCCCGAAAATTTCTAAAATCTGACGAAAGTGCGCCGGAGGAGGGGCTGGGTAAGGATCGTGAGCAGCCGAGAGGAGCTCATTGATTGTATCTTCAAAATGCAAGAAATGGAATAAAAGTTGTTTTACACAAATGGCGGCATTATCAAGGGATCATCGAAACACTCCCCTCCACTAAAATGTACTTTGAAGTACCCCTACTCTCAGGTCACATCACGGGTTGCACCTACACTAGGGAGCCATATAAAACCCTGTCCACCTATCCCAGATGATGTATTTATGCTAAATGTACTTTCCTTGTATCCCAGCACCAGTATATTTTCCATCTGCTACCACCAATACCTTAATTAGTCAAAAGGTGCCTATCCGATACCAGCTTCTAACACATTTGACAACAAAGTATACAAGTCAATCAATTATCTATTACGATTCCTTGAATTATCACTGGTAACATCTCTTCAGAAACACAGGTTTTTAAGGAGTCACTTATAAAGATTTTGAGTGTATTATACAATTGTGCAGTGCAAACAAAAAAAAACTATTCCCAGACATAATGGGATGAAAAAAAAAGGTTACAAAAGAATATAAACACAATACAATGACAAACCATTGCAAAATAAAAGGAATTAAAATAACAAGACTTACTACGGTATTTTTTGGACTATAAGGCGCACTGGATTATAACACACTGGTAATTTAAGTTCAGGGGTTTTTCCTCCCACTCACTGGCTAGTGATTTCACTGAGAGGAAGTTGTCTGTATGGTACTCAGGGTTCCCCTGCTTTTTGTGAATATCTCTAACCAAACCCATAAGTCTTGACCGAAAGTGCTTATAAATGTAAATTTGCCTCCAATCATGTTGCTGCCTACCCTTCCATACTAAACATGATGGTGATATGCCCAATATTTGAGCTAATAGGAGATTTCGGCTGATTCCACAGGGTAGTAAAGCTAATCCCCCTGATTCTAATTATGTTGGTGGGTACTAGTACTCATTGTTATGGATAATGTCCATGATTTCTGGCAATACATTTATTTTCTTTCTGTGATTTTTCCCTCCAAATTAACATACCCCCCCCCCAAATGTACTGTTTTATGGGGGAGATCTATGGTGACAGGTTCTTTTTAAACAGGAGGTCCAGTCATGAGTGAAATCCTATGATTTATAAGACTGTCTCTACAGAATTCAGCAGTCTACTCCACAAGGGATCTCTCAATTGTAAAAAAATTAAGATTTGATCAACTTTGTTACTGCAGTTTAATCCATTCACTTGCATAAGCTGCAATGTTACAGGAAAACGCAGCAATCTTTGGATGTAGGGCTGTCACATCCCGAGGCATGGTGTACCCTATACTAAGTTTGGTCCATAAAACACAGGAAGGTATATAGGCCGACAGTAATATTTTAAGAGTGACATCAGTGTTCGCTCCTCTCAGACAAATTTCTTTTTCATCTTTTAATAGACTAATCTATGTTTATAGCTGCTGTTGTCCACTCAGCATTTTCTTCTGATTTCATTATTACACTTATTGCTCCCGGGATAATTCGACTGCGCTAATGTCCTAAAATCAATTTTCGGAGAATGTAATGAAGAAGATTTATAATTTCGGCAGGCATTTTGAAAGAAGAGAAGAAAGGGTTAAGGCAGCGTCTCTTAGAGAATTTTGTCTTCTGTATACCTGATGAAGCCATTTGTATGGTAATATAATCTATAGGACATGGATGTAATGGTTGGCTTATTAGGGGGCATCCTATGTACTGGAAGTAAAATGAATAGGGTTATAGACAAAACCTGGTACAGCTAAGTCACCACAAGTTAGAAATTTCAAAACTGCAACATGAATTCACAATCGGCTTCGATTTCTGGAATTATACATAATAAGTTGGTTACAACGTCCAATAATTTCCTGGTAGTCCAGATTGTACAGCCTGCATACATAATAAGTATAGAAAACCTACATTCTGGATAGTAAGGTCATGTTCTTGTTCTACACTATGAGCAATCATTTAATTCATAACTCACATTCTATTATACATGATGTGTGGACAAATACTACACAAGTTGTCGCATGCCCCCCCCCCAGTCTGCACATCACCGGCCATGCACTTTATTTCACCTGGACTGACAACCTATGTGTATAGTGGACACAGATTATATCAGGGGAGGAATGTGCTCATCCATCAGAGATCAACATTGTTGGCCCATTTCTTCTCAAAAGGGGATAAGCATGTGTATTAGAGCTAAGGAGGGATCACTATAGCATTCATTCAGCAAGTGGCAGCAAAATATATGGACATAGTATTTGTGCGATAATGACCATGAATTACAGGCAGTCCCCATATGTCTGGTGGTACAGAGACAATTGGATTTTCAAAATTGTTTGCTGTAATGGGAACAAGGATTATCAATAAAACTTCATTCCAGACCCCTTACAGCTGAGCATTGCAGCCTGGGAGTAAAGTAACATCCAGACTTCACCATAGGTCACAGTGGGCAGTGGGGTCTGTCTGTAACTAGGGGTTGTCTGTAAGTCAGAGGTTCATAAGTAGGGGACCGCCTGTAATGGCATAACGCCATATTTTGTGGTAGATGCAGAAGAGACACATGTTCAATTTGATTGTGTCCAGCAAAATGGAACTTTTCTCTTCAGGGATTAAATGAGTATTACTACTATGGGAATTTACAATATATCCCTGTGAGTGAAGAGAACCTTTTACTAGCTTTTTGCATCTTTTAATATGTGGCATTTTACTGAATGGAGTAGTTAGGATCTTCTTTCAAGCCAATTTAAAATTGTTGTTGAAAAGCATGGCTTTTTTCAAAAAATAGCTCAGAACCTGACCAGCCATGTTTTTAAACCTCCGGACAATCCCCTTATAGGAAATCAACCATCTGAAAAAAGCATTGTCTTGACATGCCGGGAAACTTATTAACTTATAATAAGCAGCCCGGAGCACTGGGAAAAGATGTCCGGCGCTCCGGGCTGCTGATTACGCACCTCTCTGACCTTATTATAAGTTTCCTTACTAAGTGATCCCTGCATATCAAGACTAGCGGAGGACAGCATCGGGATAAACATCAAGAGGTGCAAACATGGGTATTTCTAGGTTTTTTTGTTTTTTCAAATGGTTGATTTCCTTTAAGTTAGCAAGCAGTTTGGACTGGTAAGTATGTTGAAAAGCCCTTGCTGCTGGGTGGAGACCTACCTGCTCTGACCCAAAGCTTCACCTCACCCAGTACACTGAACTTCTGTGTAATCTGTCGCCTCGTGATCTATTATCCATCTTACTAGCAAGACAGAATTCAAGAGGAAATTTCAAAGTAAAATGCGGATTATAAAGGAAGGAGAAAGCCAAAATACATGAAGAAAGAACAACTTTTTATGATACAAAGTTGTTTGTGATAACTTGCACCACTGCAACGTCTGCTGAAAAGTAAGAGCCTATTTAACATAAGATGGGTCCCACCAATCATATGATGATGGCATATTCTTCCGCTTTAAAAGAAAAGCTCTCCAGCATCAAGCAAAGACAATGGATGATTATACAGAACTATACTTGTTACATCTCCCTCCCTACATCTGTAACTATAGAGCTTTGATAATTCTCCTTCATTGTCTCACTATTGGGAATGTCAGAATTTCCAAAGAACGTGCGGTGGCATCCCTTACAATACTTCTTAGTCAATGACGTCCAGTTTATTCCCACCCTTCGATATCTGGCATTGCTGATGCCAAATAAATGGTAAACAATACAGTAAGTATAACAGATTGTGCTGCTGGACTGTAAACATTATTACGAGGTGATATTGGTTGTATTACGTTTCTTTTTTATACCGAGTCCATGGATTGCTCCCAGCCGAGCCCCCTTTATCTTATAAGGTTACTATAAGATAAACTCATGTTGTTTGTAAAACCCAGTCTTATATTTCCCCCGGGTTTTCCTGATATAAAGTGTCAATGTTTGCCTCTCCTTCCCTCTCGTCTTTACATCATAATGATGATTCCAAAAGGTTAATGCTAATGCTGCGCCGCTGCTTTTGTCTTCCTTCAAAAACAACTAAAGTCAATTATTATGTGCCGCCAACGTGTCCCACAAATCACAGAAAAGGACAATCTACATCTGCATAAGAATAACACTCGCTCTGTTTGGAAACATGTAAATGACTTGGCATAAATCAGCTACAAAATACGTAACTACATTTTCATTCCTGGTTAATATTCGCTGCAGATTTAAATCCCCAAGATTTGCCTTAAATGTCTTATAGATGTTAGTTTCACCTTTGAGACCCCATTTTGAACTTTATAACGAAGGTCATGAATAGGGCTGGGAAATACTGGTTTTGAGCTTAAGTGGAAGGAATAATAATAATCTTTCATTGTATAACGCCACCAAATTCTGCAGCGCTGTACAAATCATAAATATAATATTACATTACAGAGTACAAACAGTCTTATGAACATGTAGTTCAGGTCAAGGGCTTTACATGTAATAAAAGTGGCTTTGTCCTTCTGTTACATTCATTGGAAAACTTGAAAATCCTTTATTTGAACAAATCCCTCAATGAATTGGTTCAAATTTAACTTTACGGCATTAAGATGAGTGCATTACATAAATTTTCTGCATAATCCCTGAGCTTTTATAACAGTGTACAATATTCCCCTTGTGATGAATAATGTCTGTACTGTAACATTACTGCCTAGATTATCTCTGTACTGTGACATCACTGTGTGTATTATTCCTGCACTGTGACATCACTGTGTGTATTATCCCTGTACTGTGACATCACTGTGTGTATTATCTCTGTGCTGTGACATCACATGATGTGGTTTTATCTCTGTGCTGTGACATCACTGTGGTATGATCTTGTACTGTGACATCACATGTGTGTATTATCCTCTACTTTGACATCACGTGTTGTTGTATTATCCCTGTTATGTGACATCACTGTGTGTATGATCTCTGTACTGTGACATCACTGTGTGTATTATCCCTCTACTTTGACATCACTGTGTGTATGATCTCTGTACTGTGACATCACTGTGTGTATTATCCCTGTACTGTGACATCACTGTGTGTATGATCTCTGTACTGTGATATCACTGTTTATAATATGCAAGTACTGTGACATCACTGTGTGTATGATCTCTGTACTGTGAAATCACTGTGTGTATTATCCCTCTACTTTGACATCACTGTGTGTACGATCTCTGTACTGTGACATCACTGTGTGTATTATCCCTGTACTGTGATATCACTGTGTGTATGATCTCAGTACTGTGATATCACTGTGTATAATATGCAAGTACTGTGACATCACTGTGTGTATTATCCCTGTACTGTGAAATCACTGTGTGTATTATCCCTGTACTGTGACATTACTTTGTCTATTATTCCTGTATGTTATTATTATTGGGTTATATTATTGGGTGTTTTATCCCTGTATTGTGACATCACTGGGTGTATTATCCCTGTGCTGTGACATCACTGTATTATCCCTGTGCTGTGACATCACTGTGTGTATTATCTCTGTACTGTGACATCACTGTGGTATTATCCCTGTACTGTGACATCACTGTGTGTATTATCTCTGTACTGTGACATCACTGTGTGTATTATCCCTGTACTGTGAAATCACTGTGTGTATTATCCCTGTACTGTGACATTACTGTGTGTATTATTCCTGTATGTTATTATTATTATTGGGTGTATATTATTGGGTGTATTATCCCTGTATTGTGACATCACTGTGTGTATGATCTCAGTATTGTGCTATCACTGTATATAATATCCAAGTACTGTGATATCACTGTATTATCTCTGTACTGTGAAATCACTGTGTGTATTATACTGTGATATTACTATGTGTATTATTCCTGTACTGTGACATCACTGTGTGTATGATCTCTGTACTGTGACATCACTGTATGTATTGTATTCGTACTGTGACATTGCTATGTGTTTATCCCTGTACTGTGATATTACTGTGTGTATTATCCTGCACTGTGACATCACTTTGTTTGTTATCCTGTATTGTGACATCACTACGTATATTAATCCCTGTACTGACATAACTGTGTGTTTTATCCTATACTGTGATATGACTGTGTATATTATTCCTGTCGTCTGTGTGTATCATCCCTGATATCAATGTGTATAATATCTCTGTACTGTCATATCATATTATCAGGGCCGGATTAAAGGAGGGGCTCATGGGGCTCGAGCCCCAGGGCCCCCACCACTTTCACTTTTTAAGGGGCCCCCACCAGTTTCCAGCAGTCAGTCAGTTCCAACTGTCTCTGTGTGCATTGTGAACCGACCTGTGGCCGTCCGCAACGCACATAGGGGTCTAGGATGACAACTGCCTTCGCTGGGGGAGATCGCCGAGATTGCCATTTTCCACAGGGGACTGTAGGCTAAAGTCTACAGGGGGCTGGCAGCTGTATACTACAGGGGGCTGGTGGCTGTATACTATAAGGGCTGGTGGCTTTATACTATAGGAGGCTGGCATTCTACATACTACAGGGGGCTGGCAGGCTATATACTACAGGGGGCTGGCAGGCTATTTACTACAGGGGTCTGGCAGGCTATTTACTACAGGGGTCTGGCAGGCTATATACTACAGGGGCTGGCACGCTATATACCTCCAAAAACATTGCGCCCAGGGGCCCCCACCACCCTTAATCCGGCCCTGCATATTATACATTTTATGTGTAATGTTATACCCATTTATATTGTTGTGTATGGCCTTGTTTTCATAGATGTCCTGTTTTTTATTTATGTTTTTCTTTCAAAAGATGAAAACCAAGCTCAAAACTCAACATGAGCACAGCTCACTTCCACATGCTTGTGCTCCTGCAAACACAACTTCCTGGTCTGGTTTACTGAGTGTAAGAGTTCCCAACCAGGGGCTTCTGGACCACATACGGATGTTGAGCCCCTGTTGTGTGAGTTATGAACATATGTAGTGTTCTGTCAATTTCCATCACTGCATTGCAGACATATCCACAAACACTTATAACCACCAAGCAGATGGTATAATACTACTGTCAACTTTCACACCAGAATATTTATGCAATTTCTCAGTTTCTTGTTTCTCTATATTTTTTTGTGTCTCTTCTTGCTTTCTAGCTAAAAAAAATGTCTTTTAAAGGGATTTTGCCATGTTTTATCGTTATTCTCTATCCACAGAATAGGGAATAATCTGATGGATGAACGGAGCCCAACCAATAACGTGAGCAGGGTCCCGGATCTCACTAACTGATGGATCTGCAGATCGATTTGGATCATTGGAGACTCTAGCACACCATGGTACTAAATGGAGCAGCAGGACGCATGCTCGACCTGCCTCTCCATCAATTTGTGAGAACGGGACCGCCATTCTAGTTATTGGTGGGGGTCAATTCTCTCATGTATCCTCGGTGGGGGTCTATTCAATACTCACATATCCTCTGGGTCGGGAGTAAGAATCAAACTTGATACAAGCAAAATGTGCCGCAACCCTCCTAGCTATAATGTAACATTCATTGGCTTTGCTGTACATTGTCTAGAGACCCTGAATGTTGTTTCCAATGGGATTTTTCTTTAAGCACAATATTTGACTTGGTTGTCTATGATATCACATATCACATGTAATGACATATTTGTAAAAAATATGTGTCCCCCTATTGGACTGCATTACTGATAGCAACATCACTCGAAGATTCATCGCCTGGACCTGAGCGTACAGTAAGGACCTCCTTTGAAAAAGTATTGAGGGTTTATTTTTAGATCTGTTCTTGTTATATCAATATCGGATTAGTGGGGAAGGTCTGATACCCAGCACCAAACCAAATCCAATTTTCTATGTATATTGCTGAACATCCAGTGAAGATTTGTATTGTCTGGTGTGAATATAAAGAGCTGGAGCTTTCCTTGTATGAACCTGGCCTAAGGACTGAGCGTACGCAACAATTAAAAGCTACTTTTTTATCAAAACCGGAGAAAATAACAAAGATAATAACAGTAATAAAAGACATAAAACAATGGAGCGTGGTGCGTTCAGCCTTCCAACCAGCAATTATTGTAAACAAATGAATCCAGACCGTCCGCCAGGCTGGAACAGAGCCTTTACATTGCCGATAGGAACACCCGGCATGCTGCGTTTGGCAGGAAAACATCTCCCTGCACAGACCTACCAATCCGAAAGATATCGGGACTAGAAATGAACACAAGAGCGTGTTCATTGTCTTGTTTCTGGCATGGAGACAGGGAAGGATCCTCTAATACTGCCATCTGTTTTGTACAATTAGACGGTTTACCGAAAATATCAGCGAGTCTCATCAAACAATGAGCTAAACTTGACACTTTCTGAGGTAACAGCAAACAATTACACCAATAATTTGCGAGACAAAAGAATGGGAACACAATTACAGCCATTTCAAAATTTTTTACCTTGTGGCTATTCCCTATTGCTCAAGATTTATACATTTTTTTGTGGGGGTGTTGTAGAAAAAAAAACATCAACAATGTAATTGATCTTTTTTTTTTGGTGTTTATCACATACCCTAAGTAATATGTTAAATTTATTTAACCGGTCGGTACATTTACCACTAAACCAAATATCTATACGTTTTACTAATTTTGTACAATAAAACAAATCAATAATTTTTGCATCACAATTTTAAAAGTAGCGTAACTCTTTTAATTTTTCATCTATTTAACTTGATGAGAGCTTGTTTTTTGCAGGACATTCTGTATTTTACATTTTTGTATTTATATGATTTTTTGATCACTTTTTATAGCATTTTATGTGGGACAAAATAGGTAAGAATCATGGTGGGTTTTTTTTTACATATATATATATGATTATTACACGGAAATATACCCTTTTTGTGTCTGAGATCATAAGGCCGATATGTCATTCAGAAGGGTGGATTTTGTAGAAACAACATGCCAGTCTGCTTGATAAACCTCTGTTCCGCTCCATTAAAGACAAGATACATGAAGAGTTACCATTAGTAGAAAATATGCAGCAAAGTCACATATATTCAGTCTTAAAAAGGTGAGATTATTGTTTCTGATTGAAAGCTCTTCTTTGTTATAGTTATCATATAAGTGCAGGACTATATATGCATAGAGAGATTGCAGGTTAATGGAAGATGCTTTGTTATGTGGAGGGGCACTCTCTGGGGGGGCATTTATTTTTGGTGCTCAGTGTTGTTTTTTGGCACCCGATTTTAGCAGTGAATTGCACTGTGATGTTATATTGTGGTGCACGGCCTTAAAGGGGTTGTCCCATCTAAGCAAGTTAGGCCCTATCCACAGGATAGTCCCTAACTTGCTGATTGGTGGGGCCCCCACAGATCACGAGAAAGCCGACCACTCGGCAATCCACGTCAGCTCCACAGAGATAAACAGGACAGCCCGCGCATATGCAACCGGATCTCGGGGTGCAACAGGGGTACATCGGAGGTACCTATCCTGTGGATATGGCCTAACTTGCTTAGATGGGACAACCCTTTTATGTATTTGGCACACCTCCAGAAAAACAAATGAGCATCATAAATTTTAAACTACATTCATGAAGGGGTTTAGAAGTTGGTTGAATTGCTTTTTGTCTAATTTTGCGGCAAAAATTGCTCCAAAAAAGTGTCTGGAAGATAGAAGTGTGGTAGAAAGTGTCAGAATTGAAGAGCTACATCCCAATTGCACAACCAAATATATAAGGGCGTGAGCGTTGAAAAAGAAGCTAAAATATGCAAACCCATGCAATTGGTAGCCAGCACCCGGTGCTTAATTTTTTGGGAGGGACACAAAAGTGTCATAAACTGCATTAAAAAGAGGTACCGATACAAAGGAGCCAAGAGCAAGAAGTTTTTTGTAATGTTGTAAACGGTCATTTTTTACAACTGTTTGGGTTTGTGAAACTGTCTCTACTGATGTAAGTAATTTGGATAAGCTCCAAAGCTGCATTCACCCATTGCGCTTGAATGTTTTGCCAGTTTGTGAACGCAAGCATTTAGGTCTAAGTGCATTTGTGTTCGGGTTTAATCCCCCCGGAGTAAATTGGGAATAGAATTCAAGCACAATTTTATGCCTAACATAAAGGTGTAAAAACACAAAATCATTAATTAAGTTCTGACTATAAATTATGCTTAAATTTTTAAATGAAAGACCATGAAGAAAATAATAAAATAAAAGGGTCATGTTACTTTTCTCATTCTCCTTTCAGGGTATAGGCGACTGAGATTTGAAACGCTTAAACTTTGCAACCCGACTACATTGACTTATAATAACAGATTTAAAAAAATTACGGTAATACATTTTATAGTTACGGGAAATAAGATACAAATAATACAATGAAGAAGAATTACCTTGAGAATCCTTGGAGAGAGGGAAGATTCCATAGTGGATCTCCTGGATCTGAAGGGTCTCTTGTCCCATAGACTTAAATTAGATCTGTATGGGGCTGCTGCTCTTCAGTCTGCGTCCAGGATTGCCAGGCACAACTCAGGTAACCAGGTAACAAGCTATGGGACCCGGACCGCAAGGTGTGTTTGTGTAGCCTTAGCGCTGCCCTGCAATTAACTCTTGTCAGTCACTGCATAAAAATAAAACACATAAACTTCAGGAAAAGCCTCAATTGTGGTGCAGCCCCTGCTACTGTATACAGCAGCCCCATAGTCCTGTATAGAGAAACCACCTGCTCCTCTTTATAGCAGCCCCAAGCCCTGTATATAGAAGCCAACTGATCCTGTATATAGCAGCCCTTAGTTATTCTATATTGAAGTCCTCTGCTCATGTATATAGCAACCCCTTAGACTTATAAACAGCAGCCCCTAGCCTGTATGCAGCAACCCTCGGTCATGTATATAACAGCCCTATAGACCTGTATACAACAGACCCTGGTCATGTTTATAACAGCCCCACTTTAGTCCTGTGTTATAGCAGCCCCCTGGTCCTGTATATAGCAGCCCTTTAGACCTGTATACAACAGACGCCTAGTCCTGTATACAGTAGCCCCTAGTCCTACATATATAAGAGCATTTTAGCCCTGTATATGGAAGCACTCTGCCTCTGCACATAGCAACTGCCTAGCCCTGTATACAGTATCCCTCAGTCATGTATAGAGCTGCCCCCTAGTAGTCCTGTGTATAGCAGCCCCCTGGTGCAGTATATAGCAGCCCTGTAGTCTTGTATACAGCAGACCCCTAGTCCTGTACATATAGCAGCCTTTTAGTCCTGTATATAGAAGCACCCTGCCTCTGCATATAGAAACTGCCTAGTACTGTATAAAGCAGCCCCTAGTCCTGTATACAGCAGTCCTTAGTCCTGTTTGTAACATTCCCTAATCCTGTATATAGCATGCAGCCTCGTCCTGTAGATAGGGCAACCTTCTAGTCTGTGTTATAGAAGCCTCTAGTCCGTTGTACATCCTATGTAAGCACCCCTAGTCCTGTATATAGCAGCATCTAGTATAGTATATAGCAGCCTCTAGTCCTGTATACGCGTCAGCCCCATAGCCCTGCAGCCTCTAGTCCGTATATAGCAGCCTCTGTCAATATAGCAGCTCTAGTCCTGATACGCACCACTAGCCCGTTTATAGCAGCCTCTAGTCATGTATAAACCTTATGAGACAGCAGCCCCTAGTCTGTATATAGCAAGCTCTAATCCTGTATAAGCAGCCTTAGTCATATATAGGCAGCCCTATAGTCCTGTAGTTAGCAAGCCTGCTAGTCCTGTATACACGCATCCCGCTCCCTGGATATAGCAGCCTCTATCATGATATAGCTCCCCTATACTGCTAAGCAGCCTCTAGCCCTGTATACAGCAGCCCCTAGTCCTGTATATAGCAACCTCTAGTCCTGTGTATAGCAGCCTCTAGTCATGTATATAGCATCCCCTAGCCCTGTATATAGCAGCCTCTAGTCCTGTATATAGCATCCTCTAGCCTGTATATAGAAGCCTCTAGTCCTGAATTAGCAGCCTATAGTCTATATAGCATCCCTCGGTCCTGTATATAGCAGCCTCTAGTCCGTATATAGCAGCCTCTAGTCATGATATAAGCAACCTCTATGTCTGTATGTCGCCAGCCTTAGTCTGATCACTAAGCAGCCTCAGTAGTCCTGAATATAGCGCCTCTATCGTGACAGCACGCCTAGTCATGTATATAGCAGCCTCTAGCCCTGAATAGCAGCAAGTATCCGAAGTGAAACTTGATCTGCATATACGGCGTGGTTGACTTACAGACCGTGGTGCTTGTTGTACGAATGCCGTGTAGCTTCCCCTGACAGAGAACTCCCCCTGTAGTGTATTAGCATAACAAAACATTCCGCAATGGGGGTGAGGAGGAGAGGGCTACCCCTATTGTCAGTGGAGTTCACAAAATGTAGATAAAACTGAGGGAAAGGACAAGGGAGAAATTATTTCCTCCTTATAGAAAGTGTTTCTCTCTGTCTGGAGCTCAGCTTTCAGCCTAGTAATACCTTGGAGAGTAGTGAGCACTATTTCATATCCATTCAGGAGCCAGGGAAAGTGATCATTCACTCATAGGTTGTAGCAGTTTCTGGTCACCCCAGCTTTTCTAGAACCGACCCCTAATGTCTTCCAATTAGCTGTATATAGCAGCCTCTAGTCCTGTATATAGCAGCCTCTAGTCCTGATATAGCAACCTCTAGTCCTGTATGTCGCAGCCTCTAGTCCTGTATATAGCAGCCTCTAGTCCTGAATATAGCAGCCTCTAGTACTGTATACAGCAGCCCCTAGTCATGTATATAGCAGCCTCTAGCCCTGTATATAGCAGCACCTGTATTCCTGAAGTGAAACTTGCTGCATATACGGCGGTGGTTGACTTACCATGGTAACCGTGGTGCTTGTGTACAGACATCATGGCCGCCTGTAGCTTCCCCTGACAGAAACTCCCCCTGTAGTGTATTAGCATAACAAAACATTCCTGCAAGGGGGTGAGGAGAGGATACCCCTATTGTCAGTGGAGTTCACAACTTGTAGATAAACTGAGGGAAAGGACAAAGGAGAAATGATTTCCTCCTTTATAGAAAGTGTTTCTCTCTGACTGGAGCTCAGCTTTCAGCCTAGTAATACATTGGAGAAGTAGTGAGAACTATTAATACTTCCATTCAGGAGCCAGGGAAAGTGATAACTCATTAGGGCTTTTCTAGAAACAGAACTAAATTGTCTTACAATAGTCAAATAAAAGCATCTAGATTTAAGAAAACACATCAAGCCTGAAGATTTCATTTTTTCTCATTTATTAATCCTATAGGGATGTGAGTGGTCTGTTTGGTTCTTAAAGGGAACCTTTCACTAGATATGACCACATTACACTACCAGCACCCTTAAGTAGGGTATGAAATGTCATTTCCAGAATTCCCTCTTTTATGTGAAATTTCACCCATTTACCTATAAAATTCTCCTCCAAAGTTATATGAACATGAGCAGAGATAATTCATATTATCTCTGCTAAGTTATGTGCCACCTAAGACACCCCTATCTTCAGTTTTATAGCACCTAGAAACATGGGAGACATTTATTTCTTTTGGTGCTAGGTGTTGTTTTTTGGCGCCCCATTTTACCTGTGATTTGCACTGTGATTATATATTGTGTCACGTGGCCTTTAATGAATTTCCAGCACTGTAAGAAGAACAATTGAGCGTTGGAAATGTCAAACCACATTCATGAAGGGGTTAAGAAGTTGGTAGACTTGCTTTTTGCTAGTCTAATGTTGTGCCAAAAATTGTACCAAAAAAGTGTTGTGAAGCTAAAATTATAACAAAAGTGTTGGGATTGAAGAGCTGCGCCCAAATTGAACACAAAAAGTTGTGAGCGTCGGAAAAGAAGATAATTTGCGGCACTGACGTATAATTAATATGTCGCACATGGCGCAGCAACAAAAATAAATGTGGCCAGCAAAAAACTGGAGCAAAGCCAATATTAAATGCCCCCCATGGTGTCATTTTAAATATAAGAATCTCAGGCAATTAATTAAATCCACAGATGAGATTCTTCTTTTTAATATGACAGAATGTTCTGGGTACTATAGAATGAAAAATAGCGGCATCTGAAGTAAAACTACCCCGGCAGCCTCTAAACCTGACTACTCAAAAGACGTTGGAGGAGATTTGTTAAAGGACATTTCATACCCTACCCTGAGGGGGAAAGTACTTTAATGGGGCAAAATATGTAGTTAGTTGGGGAATTTATTAATGCTTTTGCTCCTGTAAAAAAAAAAAGTTTCCCGACACTCATGCTTTTTTTTTTTGTCTCTCAATTTGGGCACAGCCTTTTTTCCGATGCTTTTCCTGCACTTCTAAATTCCTGACACCTATTTTTGGTGCAATTTTAGATGCACATTTTAACCAATAAAAAGTCTAACAACTTCTGAACCTCTTCCTGAATAAGGAGTGTTATTTTTGACACCCATTTTTATTTCTTAACTACACAAATTAATAAATTGCCCCAGTGTCTTTAAGGATCCAGGATTCAATTGAGTTTTTTCCATCCAGACCATTTTTTATATTTATATCGACAGGCATATGAAGGCTTGTGTTTTGCAGAATGAGTTGTATTTTTCGCAGGCCCCATTTTTGGGTGGACAATGAAATAAAAAAGCACTTTGTCACTTGTTTATAAGTTAAAAATGTTGTGCCTCATGAATAAAATGGTACTAATTTTCAATGTGATTACAAAAATATGTATAAGTAGTAAGTGTGTTTAGGTTTTTTGCGAGATGATATTACGTTTTAGTACAGTGGTCCCCAAACTACGGCCCGCGGGCCACATGCGGCCCGCGGACCGTTTTTATCCGGCCCCTTGGAGCGCCAGCGGCTCCTGCTGAGGCCCCCGGGCAAGTCGCGGCAGTCAGGCAGGAGCCTCCGTCCGTCCGGACAGGAAGCTCCTGCCCGCCACTGAATAGTGCTCGACGCGGCCGATACGGCCGCTCGAGCACTATTATTACAGGTGGAGCGATGTGGCCGGAAGACGACCCCGGCGCACATCGCTTCGTGAACCTGAGTGTGCGGCCGCGTGATGACGTCATCACGCGGCCGCGCACCCCTTCCCGGTCGACAGCAGCCCGAAGATAGAAGACTCGGGAGCCGCTGCCAGAGGTGAGTATAGGATTTTTTTTTAACCAGCAGCAAATATATTTTGGCGGCCGGGGGGCCCGGATATAAAAAAAATAATTAATTATGGGGGCCTTAAATATAGTATAGGGCAGTATAGGGAATAATTAATAATGGAGGAGCAGTATAGGGAATAATTAATAATGGAGGAGCAGTATAGGGAATAATTAATGATGGAGGGGCAGTATAAGGAATAATTAATGATAGAGGGGCAGTATAGGGAATAATTAATGATGGAGAGGCAGTATAGGGAACAATTAATGATGGAAGGGCAGTATAGGGAACAATTAATGATGGAGGAGCAGTATAGGAAATAATGATGGGGGGGCAGTATAGGGAACAATTAATGATGGAGGGGCAGTATAGGGAATCATTAATGGTGGAGGGGCAGTATAGGGAATAATTAATGGTGGAGGGGCAGTATAGGGAATAATTAATGATGGAGGGGCAGTATAGGGAATAATTAATGATGGAGGGGCAGTATAGGGAATAATTAATGGTGGAGGGGCAGTATAGGGAGGTATAATTAATGGGGGAAGGGGCGCAGTATAGGGATAATAATAATGATGGAGGAGGCAGTATCGTAAGGGAATAATTAATGGTGGAGGGGCAGTATAGGGAATCATTAATGGTGGGGGGAAGTATAGGGAATAATTAATGGTGGAGGGGGAGAAGCAGTAAAGTATAGGGAATAATTAATGATGGTTTTTTTTATGGGGGAACTGCGCGTATAGGGAATAATTATGGGAGGGCAGTCAATTAGGGAATACATTTAATGTAGGAGGGGGCAGGTAGGATAGGCGAAAATTAATGGTGGAGGCGGCAGTTAGTGAGTCAGTATATAGGGAATAATTAATGATGGAGGGGCAGTATAGGGAATAATTAATGGTGGAGGGGCAGTATAGGGAATAATTAATGATAGAGGGGCAGTATAGGGAACAATTAATGGTGGAGGGGCAGTATAGGGAACAATTAATGGTGGAGGGGCAGTATAGGGAATAATTAATGATGGAGGGGTAGTATGAGAAATAATTAATGATGGAGGGGCAGTACGGGAAACAATTAATGATGGAGAAGCAATATAGGAAATAATGATGGAGGTGCAGTACAGAAAATAATTAATGATGGAGGGGCAGTATGGGAAATAATTAATGATGGAGGGGCAGTATGGGAAATAATTAATGATAGAGGGGCAGCATAAGAAATAATCAATGATGGAGGAGCAGTATAGGATATGTGCAGTGTACAGAGGAATTTCTTATTTTTTTTTATTTTTAAACTTTAGTCCGGCCCTTCAACGGTCTGAGAGGGACCGTGAACGGCCCTCTATGTAAAAAGTTTGGGGACCCCTGTTTTAGTAGGTAACACAATTGCTTTGGGACACACAAAGCAATGTAATTGTTGTTGTTCTTTTTTTATATCTTATTTATTGTAATGGCAAAATGCTTCCCGGATATGGCCAAGCAATTATATACCTGTAATATAAATCTACTGCAAATCCCGCTGCAAGCTTAGTATGTGACATAGATTATAGGATCCTATACCTTAGGGTGTAATTTGTTTTTTCTTATTGTTTTGCTAATCAAACAGCCTGGACCTGAAATATCCAGGAATTTTAGCAAGGTCCATAATTTGATACAGAAATTATGATCTCTGAATATAATTACTAATACAAGGAATTTGCTAAACTGCCCACAGGAACATTCCTGTGAGATTGTGAGCATGATACATTATTAATCAAAATAAACTATAGAGTAAAGGCAAATTAAATTGATAAAAAAAGCAATACAATCGACTGTAACATACATTAACCATAGAGTTTACGTTACAGGATAGAGTTTGTTTTATGTTGTCATTGTTTATAAAAAAATAATGTTTTAATTAGGTGAAAGCGGTTTTCCATCTTACTGATAAGGATGACCTATGCACAGGACAGGTCATCACTGAGACCCCCACCGATCAGCAAGTTCGGGCCTATTATGTGAATGGGGCCTAACTTGTGTTCGTCAGAAAACCCCTTTAATATCTATTCATATGGCGGGGTCTAAAAATGTGTTCCCATGGCCATTCTTTTTATTGCTTCAGATTGGAATTTGCTATTTGGTCAGAATCTTAAATGTCTGACCCTTACTAATGTGATATTGATACCTGTCAGGGTCAATCTAGTGAGTTGGATCAACTCACCTAAGGGATAATGTAGGCAAATCTCAGGTATTCTGCAGCTGTAGCCGCTGCTTGGATAAGCAATAGTTAAGTGGGTGTATAGTTGAGTTGGCTGTATTTTAAACTGGAGTGTGATTGGAGAGGTGCTGCCTAATGTCCAGGAGAAAAAACAACTGGGAAGTGGGAGCACAGGATTCTTGGACCTCATGCTCCTTCTCAGGAGCCTGCTCTTTAGAATCTACCAGCAGTCCAGACCTCATGGTCTTTCCAGAGAGTCTGTCTTTGCCTGTCATTGTTCAGTACACCTTCAGTACTGACACAGAACCGAATCCCAGGACCAGAGTCAGGAGACTGTAATCCAGAGCTGCAGCTTCAACAGTTTCGACACAGCTCCATCTCCATTATCCCAGCCTGCATCTACTACCAGGCTGGTGCATTATTCCTGGGGACCCCTCTCCATGACCACTCCAGTATCAGAATCTGCTGTTGACCGTTTAGGCCCATTGCCTGCTGCCAGTAGTTCAATAAAGAACCGTGGGTTATTTTGCACAATGTTGCCTTCAGTTGATCCCTGGATAAGGCTGTCTACCACCACGAGCTTCCCCATCCATTACCCAGGGACCTATCTTACAGACAATCAGGGGTTGCCCCAGTGAGATCCAGTACATCAGCCTCTCCCTCTATATTTCTTGCACACACCACCTGCTGGAGACCTTCCAGGCTGTAGGACAGCCCTCTGTTCCTCATACCAAGCACCTTGACATCAACGTGCCCTAGGCCGCAATCGCTAGCCACTACGGTATTCTGCCTCCAGGCCCTAAGAAAAGGCTAGACCCTGGTGGGGGATGTTGTACAAGGTTGACAAATGGATAAAGAAAGAGGCCTGGAGTCGCAATGGGATTGTTTGAAATAGGTACGACAGTCTTGGCAGTGCTGTCATCTTCAAGCTATTAAATAGCCCCTAGTCATGATATACTGTATTACATCGACTCCTGCTTTAAGAGCTCTGAGGAAAGACCCATAATTCATTGAAAAAGTCTGAGATAAGTCTCCCGGGACCTGGACCCCTAGATATTTCGGGGATTGCGTGGTCCGGGAAAAAGGAAACCTAGAACGTAGAGAAGACAAAACCTGGGGGTTCAAATTGCTGCCCAACATGTATTGCAATCCAAATCCCCCCCTCCCCAGGATCGCCATATTATTCCAGAGCAAGGCCAACAAATATTCCATCCCAAGAGCATATAACAGGGGGGCACAATGAACAGCCCTGCCTTGTGCCATTACAGATGTTAAAAGGACGTGAGAGAAAGCCATCACAGCCATCATTGAAAACAACACACCTGGTTTTTCAGCCTCTTCAGTGAAAAAAACTTTTTTTTTTTTGTGGACCCATAGACTGCTAGTGCCCTACGTGATTCGCATCAGTCAAAAGAATAGGACGTGTTTCATTATTTTTAACATGGACAACAGATCAGTGAAAATACAAGCCAGTGTGAAAACACCCATAGAAATCAATGGCTTTGTGAGGCATCTCTGGAAATCACTGAATCACGGATAAGAAAAACAATGTCAATGTGAAAGAGCCCTAATTCTAATTCTCAATCCTGGGCTTATTGAATTAAGTCTAAATCTTTTCAACAGTGCCTTGGTAAGCTTGTAATAATTATTAATGTGATCTCATTGCTGTAGCCAGGCATCCTTTAAAAACAAATTGACTTACAGAGTCTTCACACCTGACGATGGATGCGATTTTGAAAAGATTAGTTGTGTTTCACAAAAAGATATTTGTTTATTTGATAAAGGCATACCTCTCAACATTCCTGGAAGGAAACGAGGGAAAAATTGGGGGCACGCGTAGCGGCAATCCCCACAATCCACACCCCAAATCACCCCCTGGACACGCCCCAAATTTTTACCATAATATAATAATAATCATTATCTCAATAACAATATTAACAGTATTATCAGTATTAACAGTATTATCCCAGGCTGGGATTTGAACCCAGAATCTGCATACTCTATCTGCCATAAGGATACAGAGCCTCTATCCACTAGGCTACAGGCTAAGTGGATATTAAATAGAGGATGTTTTGTAACTAAGAGCTGTTACTGTTACACAGACTTAATGCACTGGCTTATAGAGAGGGATCTTTTCAGAGATTATTATTGTAATTGTTGAGACAATTTTTATTATTATTATTATTACTATGAAGACAATTATTATTATTATCAATAATAATAATAGCCTTGTAATTATTTTAACTATTATTATTATTATTGTTAATGTTATTATGGAGACAATTATTATTATTACTGATAATAATTAGAGATGAGCGAACACACTCGTCCGAGCTTGATGCTCGTTCGAGCATTAGCGTACTCGAAACTGCTCGTTGCTCGGACGAATACTTCGCCCGCTCGAGATGGGGCTGTTTGTTGTATCTGGCACAGGAAATCTTGAATCTATTCATGGTACAATGGAATCTTAAGACTATCAAGGGATTGTAAAGAGAAATGTGCTGCCCAGCGTCAGAAAGCTTGGTCTCAGTCGCAGGTCATGGGTCTTGCAACAGGATAATCACCTAAAATACACATCTAAAAACACCCAAGAAAGAGGAAAAATCTTGACTCTTCTGAAGTGGCCTTCTATGAGCCTTGACCTTAACGTGTCGTCTGCAAAAGGCACCCTTCACACACCAGACAACTGGAGCAGTTTGCCCTTGAGAAATGGGCCAAAATACCTGTTGAGAGGTGCAGATATTTGCCTTCGAAAGGTTGTGCAACAATATATTAATTTAAGTGTACCATCATTTCTGTCCAGGCCTGTTTCATGAGCATTATTTTCACTTCATGTTTTTTATTTTTTCATTTCATTGTTCATTTTCAAAGAAATTTATTTTTAATTTTGTCAGATTCAAGTTATTTCTGTAACCATTGAGGGTTTTTCTTTCTTTAACCCGTTAACGCTGAAGCCACTTTTCACCTTCCTGACACGGCCCATTTTTTCAAATTTGACATGTGTCACTATAAGCTTTGGAACGCTTTAACATATGCAAGTGATTTTGAAATTGTTTTCTCGTGGTGTGTTTTGCATTTATTTATGATAAAATCAGATATTTGGAGAATATTTGGAAAAATTCTCAAATTTCAAAATGTTCTACTTTTCCACACATAGTCATAACAGCAAAAAATGTAATAACTAACATTCACTTAATGTCTCCTTTAGGTGGACATGGTTTTTTTTATGCATTCTCTCATTTTTGTAGGATGTCATGGGGCTTTGAATGTTAGGTACGATTTTTCAAATTTTCATAAGAAACACAAAATCACGCTATTGAAGTACCTGCTCAGGTTTCAAGTCACTTTGAGAGACCTAAATAAAAGTAAAACCCCATAAATTACCCTATTATAGAAACTACACCCTTCAACGTACGTAAAACAACTTTTATGAAGTTTGTTAACCCTTTAATTGCTTGACAGGGGTTAAAACAAAATCAGATGGAATTTGGAAACTACATTTTTTTGGCTAAATGAATGGGTTTTTAATAAAATGTACAAATTCCCAGTGGATAAAATACCAAAACGCTCCACAAAGTTTGATACCCAATCTCTCTCAAGTAGGGAAGCTGCGCCATTCACAGCAGATTTTGAATTGTCCCTTTATAAAGGCTATACAATCTTTATTTTTTTGGCAATTTGGACATATAAGGGCTTATTTATTTATATATATTTTATATATTTTTACAATGTTACTGGAAAAAAAGGAATATAAAGAAAATCTCATTTGTTTATGCATCGCCATCTTTTCGGAGATGTTTTGGTTGACAGAGCTGGTTTAGGTCTTATTTTTTACGTGTTGAGTTGTCCTTTTCAGTGGTACCATTTTGGCGCACATAACTTTTTTTTATCACTTTGCTCAGTGTGTTAAAGCTGGGTCCTGCTAGAAGGCAGGACCTGGCTCCGGGAAGAGGATCGCACAGCCCCAGGGGACTGGCAGACCCCTGGCAGACTTCAAATAACAGGAAGGGGTTAAACAAGGGGTACCAGCAATTTTGCCCATGTATGTAAACTTTTATTTTCCACATTTTATAGATTTATAGTAATTTTCTGGGCACATATATGCTCACTATAGGTTTGTAACATGCGGATCTCCATATCCACTGCCTTACTCCCCCTTCACCGTCCACTTCTCCTTCACCGTCCACTTCCCCATCCCCCAAAAGAGGCTGCCCCCTCTCTAAAATTTTTGAAAGGATGTGCTATTGTTACTAACATGGTATCGTCCCCTGAATGTTTTAAAATGTTTAAAAGTGTCGAATGGGTTTTGAAAATTGTTTTTTTTTAAAAGTCACATAAAAAGTTGTTGGTAGAGCAGGACTTTTAGGACATGGCAATATCTAATATATTTAATACATAGACAGTAGAGATATGTCATAATTAGAGATGAGCGAACACACTCCTTCGAGCATTAGCGTCCTCGTAACTGCTCGTTGCTCGGACTAATACTTCGCCAGCTTGAGAAAATGGCATTTCCCGCCGTTTTGATTTTTGGCGGACAGAAACAGAGCCAATCACAAGCCAGGAGCCTCTGCACTCCACCCAGCATGACGTGCTACCCTTACAAAATCCATTTGTGTGCTGTCAGTGTAGGCTAGAAACTATCCATACGAGTACCCAACAGGCCTTCTTAGGGCTACAATAGCGCTAGATATTATATTTTTGGTTGATTTGCTTGTGGCTGGCTTTGCTGGCACTAGTAGTGCAGCTAGTACCATATTGTGACAAATTTGCAGGGAGACTTGAGAACGTTCTATTTAGCTCTTAGTGACACACATATCCATCTCAAACACCTAAGTGGGACAATTTATATGAGTTTTTTTTTTTTGATTAAATGGTCTGGTCGGGGCAGGCTAGGGAGACAATTCAGGGTGGCAGGGGCAGAGTATAGGAATTATATACTGATGGAGGGGTAGTAGAGAAATCATTAATGATGGAGGGGCAGACGGGAAACGAAATTATTGATGGGAAAGCAAAATAGGAAATTACTGATGAGGTGCGTACAGAAAATAAATTAATGATGGGAGGGGCGGTATGGGAGAATAATTAATGATGGAGGAGGCAGTAGGGAAATAGAATTAATGATAGAGGGGCAGCATAAGAAAGTAATCAATGATGGAGGAGCAGTAGTGGATATGTGCAGTGTACAGCGGATTTCTTATTTTTTTTATTTTAACTTTAGTCGGCCCCTTCAACGGTCTGAGAGGGAAGTGTGAACGGCCTTATGTAAAAAAAGTTGGAGACCCCTGGTAGTAGGTAAACAAATTGCTTGGGAGCACACAAAAGAATGTAATGTTGGTGTCTTTTTTTATATCTTATTTATGGTAATGGCAAAATGATTCCCGGTCTGGCCAAGCAATGATAGACTGTAATATAATTACTGCAATCCCGCTGACAAGCTTAGTATGTGACAGAGATTATAGGATTCCATTACTTAGGGTTGTAATTTGTGGGTTTTATTGTTTTGCTAATCAAACAGTCTGGACCTGAATTCAGGATTTTAGCAAGTTCATAATTGATACAGAAATTAAGATTCTGAATATACTACTAATACAAGGAATTTGCTTAAAAGCCCACAGGAACATCCTGTAAGATGTGAGCATGAATACATCTTAATCCAAATAAAACTTAGCGTAAAGGCAAATAAAAATTGATAACAAAACGAATACAAGGCACTGTAACATACATAACCATAGAGTTTACGTACGGATGTAGTTGTGATTTGTCATTGTTTTAAAAAAAATCATGTTTTATTTAGGTGAAAGCGGTTTTCCATCTTAGGACAGGATGACCTAGCACAGGACAGGTAATCACTGATAGCCCCACGATCAGAAGTTCGGGCCTATATGTGAATGGGCGGGGCCTAATTGTGTTCGTCAGAAAACCCCTAATATCTATTAGTATGGCGGGTCCAAACATGTGTTCACATGGCCATTCTTTTTATGTCAGATTGGAATTAGCTATGTGGTCAGTAATCTTAAATGTATGACCCTACTAATGTATAGTGATCAACCCGTGCAGGGTCATAGTGCGTGGATCAACTCAATACGGAATAAGTAGCGCAAATCTCCGGTATTCTGCAGCTGTAGCCGCTGCTTGGATAAGCAATAGTTACGTGGGTGTATAGTTGAGTTGGCTGTATTTTAAACTGGCGGGTTGATTGGAGAGGTGCTGCCTAATGTCCAATGAGAAAAAAACAATGGGAGTGGGGCACAGGATTCTTGGACTATGCTCTTTCGGAGCAGCTATTAGAATCTACCGCAGGCCAGGACTCATGGTCTTACAGAGACAGAGGAGTCTGTATTGCCTGTCATGTTCCAGTACACCTCAGTACGACACAGAACCGAATCCCAGGACAGAGTCGGAGACTGTAATCCAGAGCGGCAGCTTCAAAAGTTCGACACAGCTCATCTCGCATATCCCAGCCTTGCATATCCTACCAGGCTGGTGCAAATTATTCCTGGGGGACCCCTCTCCATGACACTCAGTATCAAAATCTGCATTGACCGTTTAGCCCATTGATGCTACCAGTAAGTTCAATAAAGAAACGTGGGTATTTGCACAATGTTGCCTCAGGTGATCCCTGGATAAGGTGTCTACCCCCGAGCTTCCCCATCCATTACCCATGGGACCTATCTTAAGACACTCAGGGTTGCACCCGTGAGAGGCCAACATCAGCATCTTCCTATATTTTGCAACACCCACCTGCTGTGAGGACCTTCCCGGCTGTAGGACAGCCCTCTGTCCTCATACCAAGCACCTTGACATCAACGTCCCTAGGCAGCAATCGCTAGCCCTACGGTACTTCTGCTCCAGGCCCAAGAAAAGGCTAGGACCCTGTGGGGGATGTTGTACAGGTTGCCCAAATGGCTAAAGAAAGCGGCCTGGGAGTCGCAATGGGATTGTTTGAAATAGGTACGACAGTATTGGCAAGTGCTGTTTTTTTTTTTTTCCCATCTTCAAGTATGAAATAGCACTAGTCATGATATATGCTACATCGTACTCCGCTTTAAGAGCTCTGAGGAAAGAACCATATTCCTGCAAAGTTGAGCGAAGTCTGCAAGGCCTGCCCCAGATATTCGGGGATGCATGCTCCGGGAAAAAGGAAAACTCGTACGTAGAGAAGACAAAACCTGGGGGTTCAAATTGCTGCCCAACATGTATTGCAATCAAAATCCCCCCTCCCCAGGATCGCACATAGTATTCACAGAGCAAGCAACAAAGATTCACCCAAGAGATATAACAGGGGGGCCACTGAACAGCCCGCCTTGTGACCATTAAGATGTTAACAGGAAGTGAGAGAAAGCATCACAGCCATCATGAAAACAACACACCGGTTTCAGCCTCTTCAGTGAAAAAACTTTTTTTTTTTGGGACCCTAGGAATACTAGTGCCCTAGTGTCGCATCAGTCAAAAGAATACGAGTGTTTCATAATTTTAACATGGACAAAAAGATCAGTGAAAGACAAGCCAGTGTGGAAAACACCATAGAAATCAAGGCTTTGTGAGGCCTCCTGGAAATCACTGAATCACGGATAAGAAAAACAATGTCAATGGAAAGAGCCCTAATTCTAATCTCAATCTGGGCTTATTGAATTAAGTTCTAAATCTTTCCTCCTGCCTCTTCAACAGGCTTGGTAGGCTTGTAATACTATTAATGTGATCTCATGTGTAGCCAGGCATCCTTAAAAACAACTGACCAGAGTGCATTTACAGGAGTTTCGCACCTGACGATGATGCGATTTTGAAAAGATAGTTGTGTTTCACAAAAAGATTTTTGTTTATTTGATAATGCATACCTCTCAAACATTCTGGAAGGAAACGAGGGAAAAATTGGGGCAAGCGTAGCGGAATCCCACAATCCCACCCAAATCACCCTGGACACGCCCCAAATTTTTACCATCATATAATAATAATCATATCTCAATAAAACAAATAAACAGGATTATCAGTATTAACCGTATTATCCCAGGCTGGGATTGGAAACCAGAATCAGCTACTCTATCTGCCATAAGATTACAGAGGGCTTATCACAGGACGTACAGCTAAGTGGTATGAATAGAGGATGTTTGTAATAAGAGCGTTACTGTTAACAACGTTATCATCTCTCTTTACCCTCCCCCCCCCCCTCGCCCCTATCTCTTCCCCCCTCTGCCCTTTTCCTGCCCCCGGCTTGCTTCTCCTTTTTTTTTCCCGTTCCTCGCTCTCCTCCTCTCGATCCCTCTCCCCCTTTCCCTCCTCTTTCCCCCCCCCCCTCCCTTCCCCCCCCCCTCTGTCCCCTTTCCCTTCCTGCTTCCCGTTCACCCCTCCCCCGACTTAAGCAATGCTTACGAGAGGGATTTTTCAGAGATTATTATTGTAATGTTGAGACGATTTTTTATTATTATGATTTTTTTGTTTAAAAAAACCTTTTTTATGGAGAAATTATTTATTCTCAATAAATACAGAATAATCGCCTTGTAATTCATGTTATAGTAGTATATTGTTATTATGGAGACAATTATATTATTACCAATACTAATAATAATAGCGTTGTAATTATTTTAACTTTATCTTATTGTTATATGGAGACAATTATATTATTATTGATAATAATTAGAGATGAGCGAACACACTCGTCCCAACGCTTGATGCTCGTCGAGCATTCAGCGTAATAGGTGGGAAATAAACAACCAAAAACAAAAAAAACAAAAAAAACAAAAAAAACTGTAGTTGTCGGACGAGTATTTCACCGCGCGAGAAATGGCATCATCCCGCCGTTTGTGCTTTTTGGCGGATCAGAAACCAGAGCCAATCACAAGCCAGGAGGACTCTGCACTCCACAGCATGCGTGGTACCCTTACACGGCGATAGCAGTGGGTGGATGCCTGATCAGGTGACCTGGAAATTAGACTAGCCCTGCCCGCGCTCTCGTCATTCTATGTCTGGATTGCCGTTAGGGAGAGAGCTGCGCTGGTAGGGAAAACGTTAGGGTGTATAATTAGCGACTGTTAGGAGGAGTGAGTCTACAAGAACCCAACAGCCCTTGTAGGGCTACAACTAGCGTTATATTTTATTTTTTTGTTTTCTTGTGACTGGGCTATGCTTGCAATAGTTAGGCGCTAGTACATCTTGTGAGGAATTGCAGGGAGACTGGGAAGTTCTACCTTAGCTCTTAGTGACACACATATCCATCTCAAAACCCTATAGTGGGACCATTTATTCGGGTTTGATTTGACTAGGCATGAGTTGTGATGTATTTTTTTTTACGTTTATTTTTTTTTATAACTCAAAGTCCCTCTGATAGGCCAGTGTGCTTCAGTGTTTTCGGCTGGAACCAGCCATAGGAGAACCCAAACGGCGATTAGGCCACCATAGCGTATATATATATTTTGTTTCTGTTTGCTTGTGGCGGGCTGATGCACTAGTAGTGAGATAAGAAATACCAGATTGTGAGGGAATTGCAGGGAGACTTGCGGACGTTGGTTAGTCTTTAGTGCCACACATATCCACTAAACACCGAAGGGGGACAAGTTATTAGGGGTTTGATTGTGAATTAGGCACAGTCTTGTGACCTCAAAATAGCAAGCATGCCTCAAAGCCTCTCTAGAGTCCTGTATTTTTAGCACAATGATCAAGCCTCTTCCTGTATCAGCAATCATCATCCCCCTGCAGGTCCCTCGCCCTGGATATAAGCAAATCAATCTCCAAGTCAGGAGCAATCAGGAGCAAGCAAAATCCACAGAGCTCAATAGCAATCAGGTTTATCTGAAGCTCAGGACCACAAGAGTCACGAGTCCCTCTAGTTGTCCTCTGTTCTCATAGCATCCTCAATCCATTTATCAGTGTTTCCCCTCTTTCCTCTGTCTAGTATCATCACCAATTATCATCACCGGTCCTCTAGATTAGCAATCTCTCGAATTCCCCTTTCCCCACCATCTCCTTACCCTCTCCTCACACTCCTCAGATCAATCCTCCTCAGTCGGCTCCCTCCCCTTCACTGGAACTCAGGCTGCCGTCTCTCCCTTTGCTCTCCCCTTCGCTCCTCTATGCTCTCCCCTCTTCCCTTTTTGTCTTCCACTCTCAACCTCTAGTCCTCTGCTGCTCTGTGGTATAGCGAATAGCAATTAGAGCAAGCAGCCCACCTCTAGTCATGTATAGCATACCCGTGGTCCCCCTAGCCCTGTATAATAGCACCCTTCTAGTCCTGCTATATCCTCGAATCATCTCTCCCCCGAGCATGATCTTTCTCCCTCCCCTCATTCCTTTATCTCGGCAGTCTCCAACTCCGCCTCTCTCTCATTCTCTCTCCCCATCCACTAACCAGTCTATTGCCTTTCTCTTTCGGCCTCGCTGCCCCCTAGTCCTGTAGATTTAGCAGCCTCTAGTCCTGTATAATAGAAAGCCTCTAGTCCTATATAAGCAACCTCTAGTCCCTGTTCGCAGCCTCTAGTCCTGTATATCAAAGCAATAAGCATCATAGCAGCAGCCCACGAAGCTCTCTTAGTCCCTGACATAGATCGCGCGCCTCTAGTAGTATCATCAGCAGACTCAGCCCAGAAGACACTAGAAGCCAAACAACCGACATCCAACCCTATTCATTTGATATCTCCAATCCTGACACCTATCAGCGCCATCGGATAGGCATCCTGTCCGGCTATGATCCCGCTGTTCTCCTCGCCCTACCCTGTAGTTCCTGAAGTGACACTTTGCTGTATATAACTTCGGGTGGTTGACTTACCAGGTAACTGTGGGCTTGTGACAGACATGGCCGCTGTAGCTTCCCCTGACAGAACCCTCCCCCTGTAGTGTTAGTAGCATAAACAAAACATTCCTGTCAGGGTGTGAGGAGGGCATGATACCCCTTTTTTTCAGTGGAGTTTCACAACTGTAGATAAACTGAGTCGAAAGGACAATGGGAGAAATTATTTCCCCCCTCCTCCTTATAGCAAGTGTTTGTTCTCTCTGACTGGCGCTCAGCTTTCAGCCTAGTAATACTTGAGAAGTATTGGAACTATTAATACTTCCATTCAGGAGCCAGGAAAGTGATAACTCATTAGAGTTTGTAAAAGCATCAATAATGTAATCAACCACAACAGCTTGTTCTAGAAACAGAACTAAATTGTCTTACAATTATCAAATAAAAAGCATCTAGAGTGAAGAAACACATCACGTCTGAAGATTTTCTTTTTTTCCTCATTTTATTAACAATATAGGGATTGAGTGAGACTTGCTTTTTGTTAGTCTAAATGTTGTGCTCCGAAAATTGTACCAAAAAGTGTTGGGAAACTAAAATATAACAAAGTTCCAGGATTGAAGAGACCTGCGGCTAATTGAACAAAAAAAGTGTGAGCGTCGAAAAGAAGATAATTTGTTGGCCACGGACAATAAATTAATATGTCGCACATAGGCGCAGCAACACAGATTACATGTGTCCCGCAAAAAACGTGGAGCAAAGTCCAATATTAAATCCCCCCATGGGGTCATTTTCAAAATATAAGAATCTCAAGATTTAATTGAAAATCCACGAATGAGAAATTCTTCTTTTTATAATAATTCAGCAGGTTTCTGGGTACTATAGAACGAAAAAAAATCGGCAGCGCAGCACTCTGAATTAAAAACCCTAACTAAACTACCCCAGCAGCCTCTACACTTGACTAACTCAAAAGACGTTGTATTAGCTTTGTTTAAAGGACCTTTCATACTTTAATGGGGCAAAATATGTTTTAGTTGGGGAATTTATTAAGGCGTTCTGCCCTCCTGTAAAAAAAAAAAAAAAAAAAAAAAAAAAAAAAAAAAAAGTTTCCTCCCCTCCCCCTCCCGTACCCTCATGACTTTTTGTTTTTTTTTTCTCTGGGGCCCGTTTTATGCCTCCCCTCCTTTTTTTTTCCGATGCTTGCCCCCCTTCCTGCATTCTAAAAATTCACTGACACCTATTTTTTTGGGTGGCAAATTTAGATTCACATTGGAAACCACAAAAGTCTAATAAAAAACAACTTCTGAACCCCTACCCCTTCCCTGAATTACGGAGTGGTTATTTGATCAACTCATTTTTTATTTCTGCTTAACTCACACAAATTAATAAATGTCCCAGTGTCCTTGAAGGATCCAGATCAATTGATTTTGGTGGTGTTGCCAACATCCGAACCCATTTTGTATAGTTAGCTTGACAGAGGCCCATATGAAGGCTTGTGTTTGCAGATGAGTTGTATTTTTCGCATGCCGCCGCATTTTTGGGTGACAACTGAAATTAAAAAATGCTACCTTTGTCACTTGTTTTACTTAATTAAAAAAATGTTGTGCCTCATGAACTCAAATGGTACTAATTTTCAATGTCGTGGATTCCAAAAATATGTATAAGTATTGTTAATTGTGTTTAGGTTTTTTGCGAGATGTAATATTACGACGTTTTTAAATTGTGGAGGTTTTTACGGGAAGTTAGTACAAAGTGGTGGTTTCCCCGTTTCCCCATACCTAACCTCCGTACTTCCTCGCTTCCCTCCACAATGTGCTTTCCCGCGTCCGTTTTTTTATCCCTGCCCCGTGGAGCGCCAAGCGGCTTCCTGCCTGGGGGGCCCCCGGGGGCAAGCTCTCTTGCAGTCAGCGCATTATCCCCTCCTTGTCCGTCCGTATAGGAGGGCCATTCCTTTCCCTATCCGCGCGCCCTTCTCTTATCTCGGGCGATCATCTCCTCTACTGGGGGCCAGAGCGAAGCGTCAAGGGGGGAGATCACTTCCGTCGTATCTATCCCCTCTTCTATCCCTTTTTTCTTGTTTTTTTCCGGGGAAGACGCCCCCTTCGCACATCGCGTCGGGAAAACCTCGAGTGGCGCGGGGGCCGCGTGAATGACTCATCACGCGGGCCTCGCACCCCTTCGCCTTTCGACACAATCCTCCCTCCTCATATCCTCACGGGCTCTTATGAGCCTCTTGCCAGAGGAAGTGGGCTGCCAGAGTTTATTCTCGTCTTTTTTTTAACCGCATCAAACATATCGTTTTGGCTGTCCGGTGTTCCCTTCTCTCCCAGCCAAATCAATGTCACCATTTCTCTGTTATGGTGCCTTACACTATATATTATAGGGCAGGTAAGTTGATAATTAATATGGAGAGCATAGTATAGTGACTAATTAATAATGTGGAAGCAGTATAGTGAATAATAATGATGTAGGGGCAGTATAGAAGGAATATTAATAATGATACGGGGCACAATATTGGAATAATTAATTATGTGAGATAGGCATTATAGGTGAACAATTAATGATGGAATTCAGTATAGGGAACAATTAATGATGGATTATCATTAATAGCTAATGATTTTTTTGCCATGTATCGGAACGAATTAATGATGTAGGTCAGTATAGGGACTCATTAATGTGTGGAGTGGCATATATGAAATAATTAAGGTGTAGTTTCAGTATAAGGGAATAATTTAATGATGAGGGGCAGTATTTAATCATTAAATGGTGGAGGGGCAGTATAGGGAATAATTCAATGATTGGGAGGGGCAGTAAGGGAATCATTAATGATGGGGGGGGCAGTATATGGAATATTTAATGGGGAGTGTGCTTATAGTGTAATAATTAATGTGAGGGGCAGTAAGGGACTAATTAATGGTGAGGGGCCGTATAGGTAATCATGAAGTGTTGGAGGGGCAGTTATAGGAATAATTACTGGTTGAGGGGCAGTCATATGAATAATTAATGATGGAGGGCAGTATAGTGAATAATTAATGATGGAGGGGCGTATAGGGAATCATTAATTGTGTAGGGGCAGTATAGGGATAATTAATGGTGGACGGGCAGTATAGGGAATAATAATGATGGAGGGGCAGTATCGGGAATAATTAATGTGGAGGGGCAGTATAGGGAATAATTAATGATAGAGGGGGCATATAGGGAACAATTAATGGTGGAGGGGCAGCTATAGGGAACAATTAGGTGTGGCAGGGGCAGTATAGGGAATAATTAATGATGGAGGGTAGTAGAGAAATAATTAATGATGGAGGGGCAGACGGGAAACAATTATATGATGGAAGACGCAAATTAGGAAATACTGATGGAGGTGCGTACAGAAAATAAATTAATGATGGGAGGGGCGTATGGGACAATAATTAATGATGAGGAGCAGTAATGGGAAATAATTATGATAGAGGGCATCATAAGAAAGTAATCAATGATGGAGGAGCAGTAGTGGATATTGCAGTGTACAGCGGATTTCTTAGTTTTTTTTTATTTTAAACTTTAGTCGGCCCCTTTCAACGGTCTGAAGGAATGGAACGGCCCTCTATGTAAAAAAGTTTGGAGACCCCTGTTATAGGTAACACAATTGCTTTGGACACACAAAAGAATGTAACTGTTGTGTTCTTTTTTTTATCTTATTTATTGTAATGGCAAAATGACTTCCGGTCTGGCCAGCAATGATAGACCTGTATATAATCTACTGCCAAATCCCGCTGCAAGCTTAGTAATGTGACTAGATTATAGGATCCTATACCTTAGGGGTTGTAATTTGTGGTTTTTCATTGTTTTGCTAATCAAACAGTCTGGACCTGAATATCCAGTGATTTTAGCAAGGTTTCATAATTTGATACAGAAATTAAGATCTCTGAAATAAATTACTATACAAGGAATTGCTTAAACGCCCACAGGAACACTCCTGTAAGACTTGTGAGCTGATACATCTTAATCAAATAATAACTAGTAATTAGGCAAATTAAATTGATAAAAAACAGAATACAACGACGTAACATACATTAACCATAGAGTTTACGTTACGGATGTAGTTTGTTTCGATTTGTCATTGGTTTTAAAAAATCCCCTAGTTTTACTTAGGTGAAGCGTTTTCCATCTTAGCGACTAAGGATGTACCTACGCACAGGCCAGGTACTCACTGAGCCCCCCGATCAGAAGTTCGGGCCTATTCGTGAATGGGCGGGCCTAACTTGTGTTCGTGCAGAAACCACCCCTAATATCTATTCGTATGGCGGGGTCCAAACATGTGTTCCTGGCCATTCTTTTTATGCTTCAGATTGGAATTAGCTATTGGTCGAATCTTAAATTTCTGACCCTACTAATGTGTGATCGAACCGTGTCGTGGTCCATTAGTGCAGTCGGACTCAACTCACTACGGAATAATGTAGCGCAAATCTCTCGGTACTTCTGCAGCTGTAGCCGCTGCTTGGATAAGCAATAGTTAGTGGGTGTATAGTGAGTTGGCTGTATTTTTAAACTGGAGTTGATTGGAGAGGTGCTGCCTAATGTCCCGGAAATAAAACAACTGGGAAGTGGGAGCAAAGGATTCTTGGACCTCATGCTCCTTCTCAGGAGCCTTCTCTTGAATCTACCAGCATCCAGACCTCATGGTCTTTCCAGAGAGCAGAGAGTCTGTCTTTGCCTGTCATTGTTCAGTACACCTTCAGTACTGACACGAACCGAATCCCAGACCGAGTCGGAGACTGTAATCCAGAGCTGCAGCTTCAACAGTTTCGACACAGCTCCATCTCCATTACCCCAGCCTGACATCTCTACCACTTGCATTATTCCTGGGGACCCCCCCATGACCACTCCAGTATCAAATCTGCTATTGACCGTTTAGGCCCATTGCTGCTACCGTAAGTTCAATAAAAACGTGGGTTATTTTGCACAATGTTGCCTTCATTGATCCTGGATAAGGCTGTCTACCACCACGAGCTTCCCCATTCCATACCCAGGGACCTATCTTACAGACATCAGGGGTTGCCCCAGTGAGATCCATACATCAGCCGCCTCTCCCCTATATTTCTTGCACACACCACCTGCTGTGAACCTTCCGGCTGTAGGACAGCCCTCTGTTCCTCATACCAAGCCCTTGACATCAACGTGCCCATGCCGCAATCGCTAGCCACTACGGATTCTGCTCCAGGCCCAAAAAAGGCTAGACCCTGTGGGGGATGTTGTACAGGTTACAATGGATAAAGAAAGAGGCCTGGAGTCGCAATGGGATTGTTTGAAATAGGTACGACAGTCTTGGCAGTGCTGTCATCTTCAGCTATTATGCACCTAGTCATGATATACTGTATTACAATCGACTCCTGCTTTAAGAGCTCTGAGGAAAGACCCATAATTCATTGCAAAAGTCTGAGATAATCTGCAAGGACCTGGACCCCAGATATTTCGGGGATGCATGCTCCGGGAAAAGGAAACCTAGTACGTAGAGAAGACAAAACCTGGGTTCAAATTGCTGCCCACAATGTATTGCAATCCAAATCCCCCCCCTCCCAGATCGCCATATTATTCAGAGCAGGCCAACAAATTCATCCCAGAGCATATAACAGGGGGGCCCAATGAACAGCCCTGCCTTGTGGCCATTACAGATGTTAAAGTCGTGAGAGAAAGCCATCACAGCCATCATGAAAACAACACACCTGTTTTTCAGCCTCTTCAGTGAAAAAAACTTTTTTTTTTTTTGTGGACCCATAGACTACTAGTGCCCTACGTTATTCGCATCAGTCAAAAGAATAGGACGTGTTTCATTTTTTTAACTGGACAACAGATCAGTGAAAAATACAGGCCAGTGTGAAAACACCATAGAAATCAATGGCTGTGGGCCATCTCTGGAAATCACTGAATCACGGATAAGAAAAACAATGTCAATGGGAAAGACCCTAATTCTAATTCTCAATCCTGGGCTTATTGAATAAGTCTAAATCTTTTTCAACAGTGCCTTGGTAGCTTGTATAATATTAATGTGATCTCATTGCTGTAGCCAGCGCATCCTTTAAAAACAATTGACAGAGTGATTTACAGGAGTCTCGCACCTGACGATGGATGCGATTTTGAAAAGATTAGTTGTGTTTCACAAAAGATTTTTGTTTATGTATAAAGGCATACCTCTCAACATTCCGGAAGGAAACAGGGAAAAATTGGGGGCACGCGTAGCGGCAATCCCCACATCCACACCCCAAATCACCCCTGGACACCCCCCAATTTTTAACCATAATATAATAATAATCATTATCCTCAATAACAATATAACAGTTATCATATTAACAGTATTATCCCAGGCTGGGATTTGAAACCCAGAATCTGCATACTCTATCTGCCATAAGATACAGAGGCCTTATCCACTAGGCTACAGGCTAAGTGGATATTAAATAAGATGTTTTGTAACTAAAGCTGTTACTGTTACAACGACACTTAATTCACTGGCTTATCAGAGAGGGGGATCTTTTCAGAGATTATTATTGTAATTGTTGAGACGATTTTTATTATTATTATTACTATGGAGACAATTATTATTATTATCAATAATAATAATAATAGCCTTGTAATTATTTTAACTATTATTATTATTGTTATTATGGAGACAATTATTATTATTATCAATAATAATAATAATAGCCTTGTAATTATTTTAACTATTATTATTATTGTTATTATGGAGACAATTATTATTATTATTGATAATAATTAGAGATGAGCGAACACACTCGTCCAACTTGATTCTCGTTCTGAATCAGCGGACTCGAAACTGCTCTTGCTCGGACGAGATATTCACCCGCTCGCGAAAATGGCATCTCCCGCCGTTTTGCTTTTTGGCGGCAGAAACAGAGCCAATCACAAGCCGAACCTGCACTCCACCCAGCAGGCCGTGGTACCCTACAACGTCGTAGCATTGTGTTGCTGTCCTGATCAGGGGTGACCCTGGAATAGACTATGCCCCGTGCCCGCGCTGCTGCATCATCTCTGTCTGGATGCCGTTAGGGAGATAAGCTGCTGCTGGTCAGGGAAATCGTTAGGGTGTTATATTAGCTTACTGTTAGGCCGGAGTGAGTCTACAAGAACCCAACAGCCCTTGTTAGGGCTCAATAGCGTTATATTTATTTTTTGTTTTCTTGTGACTGGGCTTGCTGTCACTATTAGTGCAGCTAGTACCATATTGTGAGGAATTGCAGGGAGACTTGGGACGTTCTATTTAGTCTCTTAGTGACCCACATATCCATCTCAAACACCTAGTGGGACAATTTTATTAGGGGTTTGATTTGATAGGCAGAGTCTGCTGATTTATTTTTTTTTTCGTTATTTTTTTTTTATAACTCAAGCATCTGGCTAGCATGTGCTTTCAGTGTAGGCTCAAACATAGCCATAGCTACAAAAAAAAAAGAACCCAAACGGCTTACTTGGCCTACATAGCGTTTATATATATTTTTTTTTTTTTTGCTTTTGGGCTGGGCTTGCTGGCACTAGTAGTGCAGCTAGTAGCATAATTGTGAGGAAATTTGCAGGGAGACTTGCGACCGTTGTGTTTAGCTCTTAGTGACACACATTACACCTCAACCACCGAAGTGGGACAATTTATTGGGGTTTGATTTGAATTAGGCCACA
>CM033648.1:16541615-16827419 GCA_019512145.1 Engystomops pustulosus
TTATTTTTTTTACGATTATGTGCTTTTATAACTCAAAATCTAGTTGGCTAGCAGGTGCTTTCCGTGTAGGCTGAAATAGCCATAGTAAAAAAAAAAAAAGAACCCAAACGGCTTCTTGGGCTAATAGCGTTACTATATTTTATTTTTTTTATTTTTTTGCTTTTGGGGCTGGCTTGCTGGCACTATGTGGAGCAGTAGCATATTGTGAGGAATTGCAGGGAGATTGCGACCGTGGTTTGCTCTTAGTGACACACATTACACCTCTAAACCACCGACTTGGGTTTGTTTGATAGGCCACGCTGGATTATTTTACGGATCTACTTTACAAACCAGCAGTTTCAGTCTAATACACGGAACCAACGGTATTTGTAATAGCGTATATTTGATTGTGATATTTTGTTTGCTGCTGCACAGTTGCTGTAGCATGGGATTCAAGTCTTGTACCTTGTTTATCTTTGCATATACTTACCGAGGGACATATTAGGCTTTGTTTATCTGGCTCATTATATTTTTTACTATTCATTATTGTACCAACTCAGGCACCGCACAAAACTCAGTTGGGTGCCTGTCAGGTGCAAGTTAGAAACTAGCCATAGCATCGGATACGATCATCGTTTGTTAACAAAAAACAAAAAAATTTTACAGTTTCACTTTAATTTTCAAAATGTTTACCGAGGCAGGGTAGAGGGTGGACCAGGGCGTGGCGGGGCGTCCAACCTACTGCAGGGTCAGAGGCCATGGTCCTGGGCGGGGAGACACCACCTGCTTATGGGGGTAGCAGGGAAGCGCCGAGCTACACTCCATAGGTTCATGTTAAGTTTGGGATGTGGTAGACACTGTTGGGCAGAAAATGCTAACAGTGAGTGTTGTGGATTGCGGAAAGGTTACTAGCCATTGGTCCACCAGTCGTCTTCCACGCAGTCCACCCAATGTCACCGAAATCAGCCTCCTCCACCTCCTCCACCTCACTCCCTTCCCCCTGTCTGTCCCCTCCCGAAACCCTTCACCACAGTCACAAACCACTTGTCCTGGTTGCTGCTAGCTCTTTCCCGATGCCCAGGTTTGCCACCGTCGCAGTTGTGATATGACTGACAGTATTGACGAGTGAAGAAGTGTGTAAAAGGTGGGACGATAGGAGACACGGTTGTCAGACAGTGGTGATGGCGCCGTGAAGTCCGAGTGGGGAGTGACTGAGGGATCGGAGATGTGAGCGTGACAGACCAAGCTGGGGTTTTGATGAGGTCGGTGAAACAGTGCTTTGAGACGGAGGCGAGTCTATACCAGAACAGGTTTGGAAGAGGCAGTGGGTGGGGCCAAGATGGAGAGGCAGGGCCAGAACTGGTGGCTCAGCGCCAATGTTTCACGTAGTAAGGTCCCGTGGCGAGGGTCAGATGTTCAGAAGTCTGAAGCACTTTAAACAAACACCTGACGCGTGGTGTGTCACCTGTGCCACACCGTGATCGCAGGCATATGAATAGCCTAAACACCCACTCAATGGCACAGCCCGTTTCACCTCCGAGCACACCACGCTCCTTCCCCTGGTGCATCTGTAGTCAGCCCCACTGCCCAGGGACCCGGCCCAAACACCCTCTTCGCCTCCACAGCACCACCAGCATTCAGCCTCCATCCCCCACGTGGAGCGCAAAAAGGAAGTTATAAGGCAACCAAGCACCCACACCCAAGCTCTCAACGCACATCTTCAGTTTCTTAGTGGCTCAGATCTGCCCTATCGGCGGTAGAAGACCCGAGGCCTTCGCTACTGCTCGTCATGGTGGCGGCCTCCTACTCGGTATTCGTCCCTGCAGCCACTACTTTTTCCGCAGTGCCGTCCAGCTGTTCCCGATGTGCCCTGTTTTCCTGCAAGGTCCACCTGACCACGGACCGTGTACGAGTGCTGCCGGGCAGGGCCACTATATATCGTCGACGGCACCTTGGGTTTAATTGGTTGGGCGACTGCGGGACATAGTTCTGGACCCTGGGGTGGTCATATGATTGCCCGACGAGTGAGGAATTGCTGGGGCCTACCTTCGGCCCAGTCTCCAGGACCTGCCTTCCTCAAAAAAAAAAAAAATCTCCTCCACCCCTCCTCCACCTCCTCCTCCAATGACCATCGTGGGCATGGCTGCCTCAGTCAGGTAGCTCTAGCAGCAAGCAGCAGTGCCGTCGCTAAGAGACAGCAGGCGGTGCTCAAACTGTGAGCCCGGTGATAAAGCACACGCCCAAGAGTAATACGGGCATCCGGCGAAAAGGAAAAACAGATCTGTGCTGTTGGCACCGCTGAACTGAAGCGGCATGGTGTTGTGTGTACAACGGCCGATAAACTGGTGGTGGTCTGCACTCGGCAGATGCACATGTGCCCTGCTGGGCCCATGGTTAATCTCATACTCAGCGGTTCCCAAAGAACCAACCCCCAATCTGGCGCACGAAGGTGCGCGCATCTGTGCGCATTCAGTAAGTTTCAGTCAAGTGTGCCACGTCTAAGGGCAGCGCAGTCGCCGCCTCCAATGGTCTGCTTACCCGGTTGTGCGACGTGGCCGCACAAGGTGGATTCAACATAACCATGTTTATCCAGAGTTGCGCAGCACGCGAGAGCAATTGTAATTTTTGGGGTGTGGGCACGCTCAATAAAACTGGTTTTCAGAAGTGGATAACAAAATATAACATTTTTAATTTCGATCCGGAGCTTAGCTCTTTTAAAATATGACAAACAGTAAATATATACAATTATAACAAACAAGTAGAATGTTCACATCGGATATTATAACACCTTAGTGCGGGTACAGAGACGTGGTTGGTCCTTTTATCGTATTGAAATGCCCTACTGGACAGAAACAGTTAGTTTCTTTTAATGTAACAAACTAAAATTAATACAAAATATAAACCAAACAATGTAGCAGATATCCACAAACGGATGTTGTGTTTTATCTTAGTGTTTTAATCGTGAGGTCAGGAACTTGGTTGCTCCTTTTATGTGTCTGTAATAACCCTTCCGTGTTGGAAACCATATACCGAGTGTACACTATATAAAACATACAATATAATTCCCCAAATAAAAATATTTGCAAGGAGTTTTAGGAATGCTGGATTACACAATCTTTATGGTTGGTTTCTCTTGGGTCATACTAAAAAAGAAAATGAAAAATTGCATGATAAAAAATGAACAAATAAAAATAATAGTAAAAATAAAAGATAAAAAAATCTGTATCAAATACGTGAAAAGATAAAATTAGAGAATAGATTAGTATCACTAGGAGGTTTTATATTATTACACAGGTTAGGGCCCTACCCTGTGGAGGGAACTCTTACAGATCGTTTCACAATGCTTGAAAATGTGGATTTTGAACACTCACAGTTGTTTGACTCGCACTGGGTGTCCTATACGTGTTGCTGTTTATTGTGCAGGACAATGATCAAACAGCCAAATGGTATAAAAATTCTTTGTTGCCGTGTTTCCACGTGTGATGGCGTCTTCACACGTGTGACGGCATCTGTGTGGTCCTCCAGAACGCCTATCAGGGTGTGATTCACACGATCCCTACCTTCTTCTCTACGTGTCTCTCCCTTTCACAACACTGAACGCGATCACCATATGTCAAGCGGATGGTTTACACTCGCTGCGCATGTAGAGTCGTTTGTTCGCCCATAATCTAGGATAGTGGAACCCCGGCTTACTGGCGTCATGCAAGTAAATGTCTCCTGCAATTGTATGGAAGATGATGTGGTAACATCCAATTTATGGGATTCAGATTCTGAAGAGTCAGCAGCTAGACGCTTAGCGAAGCGCAAGCTTCTTTCACTCAGTAGCTTGGGTTATGAAAAACCTCCTCGTTGTTGCCTAGTAAATGAATCTAGCCGAGAGACAGGGCTGGGATGGCGAAAGCCTCGCTGGCAGCGCGAGCGCCGCTCCATCCCAAGATCCACAACATAGTTTTACTGCAGCACCGTTATATCTACTACTATGTCAGCTGCTCCATACATCGTCCTATCAAACGAGTGTGGTCATGAAGGAATTTGGGTTGTTTTCATGGATTCACACATAACTTGTTAACTTTGTCGACCACCCTGCTGTGTAATCCACCAAATATAGCTGCAAATTTGTATCATTTTACGATCGTATTTCAGGCTTCTTGCCCATCGTTTACCATTCCCTCACCCGCCACTATCCTCAACTTATAGAACCGCTACTCACACTTGATCTATATACAAAAGGCTTCTAGAATGCTGTTGGGGTCTAGCCCGAAAACAGGGGCTTGGCAGGCGAAAGACTCGCCCGGCATCGGAGCGCAGCTCCATCCCAGATCCACTAACATGTTTAACTGCAGCACTTTAATCTACTACAGTTCACTGCTCCATAATTCCCGTATCAAACGGCTGTGTCCAGCGAACTTTTCAGGGGTTTCACCAGATACATAGTGGAACTCGGATCTGTCGCCGCACGTGGGACCTGAACTGCAATCATAGCAGCGCAGTTGGAGTGCCCCATACTGTCGCTCTTAATCATGCACCATTTCCGAAAAACAATAAAAATAGAACCACTAGTGCTATCCATTATTCCTACCTTCGAAAATATCAACGACCCCGCCTGCTTTGAAAAATTAAAATTTTTCATAAATAAACGCTTCTGGGCCCCCAGGCCCATTTGGGTGTGGGAAGCCGGAGAGACGGGGCTTGGACAGGCGAAGCTCTCCTGGCAGCGGACCGCCAGCTCCATCCCAAAATTAGGCAGCCTCAGAGGCATCCATGCATGCGTGCCCTGCTGTTTCCTGTCCATTTTGCCTCCACGCTCTCCACAGCAACACCAAGTCGCCAGCCACTTTCAACTGCTCTATACCCCAACTTCTCAACTCTCTATACCCCAGACGCTGGAGCACAAAGAGGATAGCAGCACAGTCATCCCCTTATCCAACGAGCTAGGTCACAGTAATTTTCAGGTGTTTCACCAGATACATAGTTGGAACTCGCCATCTGGTTGCCACCATGCTGGAAACCTGAAGTTTGCAATCAATAGCAGCGCAATATGGATGCCCCATACTGTCGCTCTAATCATGGAAGTCGTCTCCCTCGGCGCCTCCACAGTTCGTCCCTATCAACGAGCTGTGTCAGGCTTCATTTTTCGGGTGTTTCACACAGATACATATGGAAACTTGGTCACGGATGTCGCCCACCATCTGTGTTATCGACTAAATATCACGTCAACCTTTTGTTTCACATGGAAATAAATTCGGCTATCTTGCTCACCTGCCTTTGGTGTCCTGCTTGCCACCCATTGGTCTTGACAGCCTGAGTCCAATTTAGGGTATGTGGCGCCATGACAATCTCTAGCTGCCGCTGCCTGCAGCTGCCTCGCCATGCCGTCCCCTATAGGTCAAGTCAAGTTGCAGTGTTGTAGATCTATCTATGCTCATTCGGTCACTCTGTCATGGCCAATGCGTGTTGCCCCTCATTTTGGCAGAATGGTACGAATTAATGCGCCTAGAGCATCCATGCGGTGTGTCTTCACGTGCTGTTATCATAACTAATATATAATAATTGTCTACCATCTAATAATAGACAAAAATAATATACAATTGTTCTAAAATAATTACAATAATAATTGAGAAGTATCCCTATCTATCATACCACGTGCATTGTCCTTTGTCACTAGTGTAATAGTAGCAGAAACAAGGTCTTAGCTTTACAAAAAAAGTCCACATGAGGCAAACTTACTGATGCTCATAGCCTAGTGCGATAGAGGCTCTTGGTCTATATTGCTGGAGGACTGCAGCAGGTTCTGGTGTTTGAACTTCATCAGGCTGAAAAAAATTATGTAATCGAATAAACGCAAAGCCTTGGCTCTGGGGAAGCCCTGGAGGCTAGGACCATGATATAGGGCACCAATGGTGAGTCTCCCTGATGACGTTTCCCCGCTCTACCGGCTAACCGACACATCTCTCACCAAAAGATTTCCGTGCCCAAGTCTTAGTAGGCATTTCAGTAATGATTCTGGTTTGCAAGTATATGCTTAGAAACAATCTCCCAGCCGTGACA
This sequence comes from Engystomops pustulosus, assembly GCA_019512145.1. Lineage (NCBI taxonomy): Eukaryota > Metazoa > Chordata > Amphibia > Anura > Leptodactylidae > Engystomops > Engystomops pustulosus. The sequence continues at coordinate 16,547,643 of CM033648.1, forward strand.
GCGGGACAAAGGTGAAAAAACCGGGAATGCGTCCTGCCAAACCAGGATTGGCTTGGGCGGGATGTGTTAAAGGGTTGGCAACATTGCTTAAATTTGTATTACGCGGGGAACCCTGAAAAATAAAACAAATATGCGTCCTGTTCCAGCAGTGCAGGTCTGGTCCCATTAGGCCAATTTGAGATGTCATGCTCATTGGGGGATACTGTATAATCTGTCTATGACATATGCGGAGTAAATTTGGCATCTAAAATAACCTACCACCACATTCTTGAAGGGTCTGTTTGATATTTTTAGAAGTAGTGCCTCACTGGAAAAAGCCATGGCTACCAGAAATTGTGTGCGGCAAGAAAACTCAATATCGTGTGCAGCAAACTAGACCACACTATAAGGAGATCCAGAAGCTATGGACTCGCCATTCTTATAAGACCACGATAAATCACCAGCATCAAACCAGCGATTATCTGGCGAGCAGAAGATTGTTCTACTATTGTGGACCTGGATCTCAAGACCAACATATAAGATAGATATCCCCAATAGTTCAACTGACTCTCATGCCAATCAATGGCCCAGCGGTCAGAAATCGGGTTTCAGAAGGTGGGAGGAGTTCATGCTTCCCATGTCGTATTTGTACACAAGAAACACTAATACAAAGGCAACTGAGATAGAACAGAACGTAGCTAGACATAGATAGTGAGTATAATAAAGAGACATGTTTCCTAAAAAATTAGACAATGTTCCCCCAGACACAGGTAATCAATAGGAGACACAGTTAATAACTAGGATACGAGCAGCTCGTGGTTACTAGGTGTGCTGGTACTGCGAGGGAGGGGGAGGGTGGAGGGGCGGGGTCTTTTTCTTCCTCTTCTTCTTTTTGGGGGGGCGATGATGCAGCTGAGTGTAATTAATCTTATTCTATACATGTGATGCCTTGCTCTGCAGCTATCGCTAATAGGATATTAGGAATGCACATCATCAAGTGTACATTGTACAGAGGAGCACAGGACAGAGACAGACCAGCATACCGTAATTAGGATTATATCTCTAAGCCCACAGGAATTCAAAGCGCACATCAGAATGATCGCAAGACAAGCCATTTACGCGAAGGTGCAGGCTTAGATTTTAAGTGCACCTGTCACCGGGACCGTCATTTTACATAAAAAGGTTGAAGAAGCTCATTCATTACCCCTGCAGGCCAAATGCTATCTATGCCTTGTCATAGCATTTGCATTCATATATATTCGTGTGTAACTAATACTGCACCCTGACAAAAATCTAGGGGTAGTCACAAGGTGGGCCTTTGGTTGGATGACATTTCAAAAACAACAAATGTGACTTGTTGTTTACTACCACTCCTCAGATCTTAGCCCCAACCTTTGTGCTCCTCGTACAGCTCCAACCCACCCCTGATGTCATCTCACCAGGCTGTGAGGTGTGAAGGAAACAGGAGGAAGAGGCTGTCAGGAGCCCAAAGGTGGGGGGGAAGACTGAGGACGTGAGTAAAACAGACAAGTTCACATGTTGTGTTTTGAAATGCATCCAAACAAAGCCAGCCTGTGCTACCCCAGAAAATTTTTCGGGTGCAAAGGTACGTTTATAACACAGAATTATTAAGTTGTAATGCATATGCTGAAGAGGGCAGAAAGATGAGGTGCACCGCAGGTGTAATAAGCTTCTGAAACCGTCCTTAGTGAAAATGATCAACGGTCCCTAGGTGACAGGTTCATTTAAGACCTACGTATCAAAAGGTGTTGTCTGGTGTTTAGACAATTTTATAATGATGCCTATCACTATGGTCTGGGATCTTGAGTCAAATAGATGTTCAAGATCAGTTGCCATGTAGGTCTTAAAAATCCAAAGTGTCCTGTGCAACACCCTCTGCCGATGCAAGGGCATAGGTAGGGTTTGCGAATACGTCCCACATGAAGTAACACCTTACACTGACATGGTCTGAAAGACATAGCGGTATGCAGTGGTGAATCTGCTAGCAAGGCAGGGTACGTATTTTGTATATGTCAGATGGTATCCAATGATATGCGTGGAAATCCTGTGTCTCTGAGATGATATGGTGTTGGAGGAGCAGCCACCACCTGACAAAGGAGGTTAATAAAAACCTTGGCAAGGAATGTTCTGGAGAACATTAGATGATTATTCTGTAGGGTAGGAATTCTAGGAGAATTCAGTGATGTGAGGAGTCATCACTGTGTCTAGCAATATCCCGAGCCAGGAAGGCACTAGCCTGCCTTGAGAGGGAGCATTAGACTAGAGTTAGTATGTAGTGAGGAAACGGGGTATCATCTTACCTAAAGAGTGATACCTGAAGCCATACGTGAAAGCTGAAACTCCTACCAGGAACACAAGCTGTCCAGCTGACATATTACCTCAGGCTGGTGACACTATCTCCTGAGGCTCACCCTCCAACTAAAATATCGGACTCCATCTACTGTTAAAGGCACGTTTGCTGCGGTGCTGCGGTTATCAATAAATGAACTGTATAGTTGTTTTCTTCAACTTCTGCTCTCCGTTGGTCCCTGCTAAGACGGATGCCTTCATCACCGGGCACCTGTCCATTCACCCAGAGACTCACACTGGACTTATGGGTTTGCCCCAGGGAGATACGTCATTAATAGCCCAGCCGCCGCCTCATCTTTCTGCCAAACCACCTGCGCTGCAGACCTGCCAGGCTGTAGGGACAGCCATCGGTTCCCCCGAGTACCAAGCACCGTGGACAAGTCGCGTGTGGTAGGCGCAACCGCCAGCCCCTCCGGTTTACGCGGCCCCGGCGATCCGGCCCACCTCAAGGGCCTAGGCCCGGTGGGGGATGTGAAGTGGCGTCACGAATCACAGGAATTACTTTTGTCTATCTGGCACTAAAGACTGGACTTATTAAGAAAAAGACGTGCTGCCTAACCTGCTGCCATCCGGTTTAGGCCCCAAGTATTTGTGTGTTTACATTGACTTATGACTGCATGCACGTGCTGTCGAGCGCCGCTCCAGCACTCAAGAGGTTAATTCCTGCAAGAATGGTGTCCGCTCTGCTACATCCGGCGCTGCTGCGCCTGAGGCAGTACCTAAGAGGCGTGGGAGCAGCAAGTATTCAAGCCCGCCAAATATTCACTGGCGGGAACTCAGGGCGTAATAGGCCCCCCCTGCGGCGAGTGCGCGCGAAGCACGTGGAGGAGATCTGGAGCGTGCGGCCGGCAACGGAAGGAGGTTTAATCGGCCCAGCTTGGATTCGGGTGCGCAGGCCGCGGACTGAGCCTGCCTGGAAGGAGTTGTGCTGCCTCACTACGGAGATTCGGCGCACGTTGGTCCTGCTGATGAGGAGAACACCGCCGATGCAATCAACGTGAACCCTGTGCCTGCCGGTACATCGGGAAGGCGACCTTGTGTCCGGAGCTGTCTGTACACCGAGGTGAGCCTGAGTGAGTCACCGCTGGGGAAGTTAAAGGTGGGGGTGGGGGGGAGGTGAGATTTTCCGATGTCTAGGTCTTGGCTCAATCTGCCACAGGGAAATAGAGTGAACTGGTCTTAAAGTCGCCCACGTCCATTCTAGCCATCGCCATAGAAACGGACATGGAGAAACCCTACAGGCTTCCCTCAGATAGGCCAGTTCATGTCCGCCGGAAGAAGTACGGGACGGCGCAAGTCCGTCCCACTGGTCCTCATCAGGGTCGGGCATGTTAAGTCCTTTTGCAGGAGTCCCTTCAGCTCCTGTACAGCTTCAGTGTCCCTGGCCTCCCACCAGATGCCTCTGATAGCCCTACATTGGGTGGCACCTGGTACACCTTACTAGAGGGAGAATCCCATACTCCCTGATCGGGACAAGTTGTTAGCCACCTTCGCCTTGCTCCCATGACAGAGAACAGAAGGGGCATGCCTCATTCTGAGGCAGTTGAAAGGACCGCTCCCGGGAGTTCAAGTCTTGGACCGAGATACCGTGTCCGAATGTGGTCCAGATTCTTGATAGGATACGAAGAACATTTGACAAGTTGTACGGTCTTTCTCATTCGCTCTTTGACTACATATTTCCCTTTACTCACCACCATGTTGTTATGTACAAAGCCCGGTTGAAGCCGAAAACTTCGGGAAAAGACAGAAGCCCCAAGAGTCCCTCCGAGGACTTTGCCCTCTCCCTACGGAGACCTGGAAGGCCATCCCCCTGCCTGGAGCCCAAAGACGCTGAAACCTCTGATCAAACCTTAGGGAACACTTGAGTCCTGGACTGTTTTTCGATCGAACTCAAAGGTGTCAATAAAGATCATCTTTCTAAACATGCCCCAGGCCGCCTTCCTTGAGTTTAGGAAACTGCCATTGACAGATTAGGGGACCGACCGCCTATGGACGCAGGACAGGCCTGAGTCGGGAAAATGGGGAATCTGCTCTAGCTTGCTATCCAACGCAGTCGACATTAACCACTTCTGCGCTAAGGGAAGTTGCGACTTAGCAGGACAGGTCTCTAAATCTGGCGGAACCCTGCATAAAATCCCGATGACGGTTGACCCAGGTGGAAGTGACTGATCTCGTATGAGGAGAAACCTCGCAGAAGAACGGTCGGTCAGTACTCCTCAGGAATTCCGAACTACAGTCAGCGCCAATAGAGGCGAGGGTAAGCACCTGGAGTTCAGAAGCAAACACCCAGCAGCGGTGCAGCCTACTGCCAAATATGGGCATGAGAGAATCGATTGTCGTCAGTTAAACGACATCCTTGGAGCAAGGGACGACCTCCAAGGGAAGAACTGTAAGTCCCGAGATGAAATGGATGCCAAGGTTAGGTGGGGACTCGCCCCCATGGTTCATGTAACACATCAATGATTACCTACCGGCCCCCCCTTTCAAAAATTTGGGCTACCGGCTTCTCAAGTGACCACCATCCGGAGTGCTGCCTTCGAGAAATGCTGATGGGAAAAGCATCCCTAGTCCAGCGCCAAGGCTTACTTGAACATTATGCCTCAGACGGAAAACCTAACCATCCGCGGCTACTGGGAGGCCCACGCTAACCATTGGGACACTGCAGGTAAAGCAGGACAGGGCGTAAGTGGTGCACGTGCGGCCGAAAACGGTAATTCTCCCTGGTACTGGCGTACCAATTGTCTCCGACCCAATGCTACCCTGAAGTGCTGAAGGCTCTCCACGATCATGCCAAACAGTGCCACGTTCCCGGAAGGTAATTCAAGAGACTGTTGCAGGTCTAGCGGCGCAACAGACGTTTGCCTGGCCCTAATGGAAAATCCGCAGAGCCCGATCAAGGCCCCCAACCTGTCCGCTTTCATACCTGGGACTAGACTTTAGTATGGTGTCGAGCCTGCATGCGGGGCCCAGGTCAAGACTACCAGGGCTAGTAGAACCCTACAGCTGATGAAGATACGCCCATTTTCTAGCCGCCAGGAGCCTAGTCACGATCACGAGGACAAGTAACCAGTCGATGTAAATGTGGAGAATCCCCAGTGATCTGAGAAACGTACCACGCCGTAGCCACTCTCTTCAGTGTCATCCTGACGACTGGTGGAACCGCTCTGTCTGCTCCCAACGTTGGAAGTGAAGCAAGTGTGAAGGTGAGCTGCCGAGCAATCCTGGTGGCTTGAGCTCAATATTGGAGACGACGATTTTACTCCTGCGACCAAGTAACAAGGGTCCTGGATGTCCGTTATGAGCACCACCAGGCCTTTCAGCAAACCCACGGATTTGGTCTGCTGATTTATTTTTTTTACGTTTATTTACTTTTATAACTCAAAATCATCTGGCATAGCAGTGTGCTTTCAGTGTAGGCTAGAAAATAGCCATAGGAGAACCCAAACGGCTTACTTTGGCCTAAAATAGCGTTATATATTTTATTTTTTGTTGATATTTTTTTTGTTTGCTTGTGGCTGGCCTTGCTGGCACTAGTAGTGGAGCTAGTAGCATATTGTGAGGAATTTGCAGGGAGTATTGCGACCGTTGTGTTTAGCTCTTAGTGACACACATATCCATCTTAAACACCGAAGTGGGACAATTTATTAGGGGTTTGATTTGAATTAGGCACAGTCTGCTCATTTATTTTTTTTTTTACGTTTATTTTTTTGTATAACTCAAAGTCATCAGGCACAGCACAAAATCCAGTTGTGTGCTGTCAGTGCAAGTTAGAAACTAGCCATAGCAATAGGATAGCATCATTTTGTTTAACAAAAAACAAAAAAAATTTACAGTTTACACTTTAATTTTCAAAATGTTTAACCCGAGGGCTAGGGGTAGAGGACAAGGGCGTGGACGTGGGCGTCCAACTACTGCAGGGGTCAGAGGCCATGGTCCTGGGCGGGGTGAGACACCACCTGCTTATGGGGGAGCAGGGGAACGCCGCAGAGCTACACTCCCTAGGTTCATGTTCTAAGTTACTGGGACTCGTGGTAGAGCACTGTTGAGGCCAGAACAATGCTAACAGGTGATGTTGTGGATTGCGGACAATGCTTCTAGCCATTTGTCCACCAGTCAGTCTTCCACGCAGTCCACCCATGTCACCGAAATCAGCACTCCTCCACCTCCTCCACCTCAGCCTCCTTCCCCCCTGTCTGTCCCCTCCCAGGAAACCCTTCCCACAGTCACAAACCACTTGTCCGGTTGCTGCTGAGCTCTTTCCCGATGCCCAGGTTTTCCACCGGTCGCAGTCTGTGGATGATGATGACATTATTGACGTAGTGGAAGAAGTGTGTAAAGAGGTGTCGGACGATGAGGAGACACGGTTGTCAGACAGTGGTGAGGGCAGGAAGTCCGAGGGGGGAGCTGACTGAGGGATCGGAGGATGATGAGGTGACAGACCCAAGCTGGGTTGATAGGTCGGGTGAACACAGTGCTTCTGAGACGGAGGCGAGTCCTATACCAGAACAGGTTGGAAGAGGCAGTGGTGGGGCCAGATGGAGAGGCAGGGCCAGAACTGGTGCATCAGCGCCAAATGTTTCACGTAGTCAAGCTCCCGTGGCGAGGGCTAGATTTTCAGAAGTCTGAAGGCTCTTTAAACAAACACCGGATGACCTGTGGTGTGCAACCTGTGCCAAACCAGGATCAGCAGGCATATGAATGCTAAACACCCCACTCAATGGCACCAAGCCCGTTCACCTCCGGCCAGGCACACCACTGCTCCTTCCCCTGTGTCATCTGCTAGTCAGCCCCCTGCCCAGGACCCCGGCCCAAACACCCCATCTTCGCCTCCACAGCATCCACCAGCATTCAGCTCTCCATACCCCAGACGCTGGAGCGCAAAAGGAAGTATAGTGCAACCCACCCACACGCCCAAGCTCTCAACGTCCACATCTTCAGATTTCTTAGCCTGGAGATGCTGCCCTATAGGCTGGTAGAGACCGAGGCCTTTCGCTACCTCATGGTGGCGGCCTCCTCTCGGTATTCGGTCCCCTGCCGCCACTACTTTTCCCGATGTGCCGTCCCAGCCCTGTTTCCCGATGTGCCCTGTTTCTGACAAGGTCCACCTGACCACGGACACGTGTACGAGTGCTGCCGGGCAGGGCCACTATATATCGCTGACGGCACATTGGGTTAACTTGGTGGAGGCTGGGACCAAGTCTGACCCTGGGGCTGGTCATATACTGCCGACGCTGAGGATTGCGGGGCCTACCTCGGCCCAGATCTCTCAGGCCTACTATGCCTCCTCCTCCTCCCACCCCTCCTCCACCTCCTCCTCCAAATTACCATCCGTGGGCATGATTAAATGGTCTGGTCGGGGCAGGCTAGGGAGACAATTCAGGGTGGCAGGGGCAGAGTATAGGAATTATATACTGATGGAGGGGTAGTAGAGAAATCATTAATGATGGAGGGGCAGACGGGAAACGAAATTATTGATGGGAAAGCAAAATAGGAAATTACTGATGAGGTGCGTACAGAAAATAAATTAATGATGGGAGGGGCGGTATGGGAGAATAATTAATGATGGAGGAGGCAGTAGGGAAATAGAATTAATGATAGAGGGGCAGCATAAGAAAGTAATCAATGATGGAGGAGCAGTAGTGGATATGTGCAGTGTACAGCGGATTTCTTATTTTTTTTATTTTAACTTTAGTCGGCCCCTTCAACGGTCTGAGAGGGAAGTGTGAACGGCCTTATGTAAAAAAAGTTGGAGACCCCTGGTAGTAGGTAAACAAATTGCTTGGGAGCACACAAAAGAATGTAATGTTGGTGTCTTTTTTTATATCTTATTTATGGTAATGGCAAAATGATTCCCGGTCTGGCCAAGCAATGATAGACTGTAATATAATTACTGCAATCCCGCTGACAAGCTTAGTATGTGACAGAGATTATAGGATTCCATTACTTAGGGTTGTAATTTGTGGGTTTTATTGTTTTGCTAATCAAACAGTCTGGACCTGAATTCAGGATTTTAGCAAGTTCATAATTGATACAGAAATTAAGATTCTGAATATACTACTAATACAAGGAATTTGCTTAAAAGCCCACAGGAACATCCTGTAAGATGTGAGCATGAATACATCTTAATCCAAATAAAACTTAGCGTAAAGGCAAATAAAAATTGATAACAAAACGAATACAAGGCACTGTAACATACATAACCATAGAGTTTACGTACGGATGTAGTTGTGATTTGTCATTGTTTTAAAAAAAATCATGTTTTATTTAGGTGAAAGCGGTTTTCCATCTTAGGACAGGATGACCTAGCACAGGACAGGTAATCACTGATAGCCCCACGATCAGAAGTTCGGGCCTATATGTGAATGGGCGGGGCCTAATTGTGTTCGTCAGAAAACCCCTAATATCTATTAGTATGGCGGGTCCAAACATGTGTTCACATGGCCATTCTTTTTATGTCAGATTGGAATTAGCTATGTGGTCAGTAATCTTAAATGTATGACCCTACTAATGTATAGTGATCAACCCGTGCAGGGTCATAGTGCGTGGATCAACTCAATACGGAATAAGTAGCGCAAATCTCCGGTATTCTGCAGCTGTAGCCGCTGCTTGGATAAGCAATAGTTACGTGGGTGTATAGTTGAGTTGGCTGTATTTTAAACTGGCGGGTTGATTGGAGAGGTGCTGCCTAATGTCCAATGAGAAAAAAACAATGGGAGTGGGGCACAGGATTCTTGGACTATGCTCTTTCGGAGCAGCTATTAGAATCTACCGCAGGCCAGGACTCATGGTCTTACAGAGACAGAGGAGTCTGTATTGCCTGTCATGTTCCAGTACACCTCAGTACGACACAGAACCGAATCCCAGGACCAGAGTCGGAGACTGTAATCCAGAGCTGGCAGCTTAAACGTTCGACACAGCTCATCTCCGTATTCCCAGCCTTGCATACTACCAGGTGTGTGGCGATTATTCCTGGGGACACACCTCTCCATGACACTCATACGCTATCAAATAATCTGCATGTGACCGTTTAGCCCATTGCTGACTACCAGAAGTTCAATTAAAGAACCACGTGGGTATTTGCCACAATGTTGCCTTCAGTGACATCCCTGGATAAGGTGTCTTACCACCCGAGCTGTCCCCATCACACTTTACCCAGGACCTATCTTAAGACAACTCAGGGGCTGCCCCAGTGAGATCCATACCATCACACTCTCCCATATATTTCTTGCAACACACCACCGCTGTGAGACTTCCACGGCTCGTGGAACAGCCCTCTGTCCTCATACAAGCACCTTGACATCAAGTCCCTAGGCAGCAATCGCTAGCCCTAACGGTTTCTGGCTCCAGGCCTAAGGGAAAAGGCCTAGACCCTGTTGCGGGGATGTTGACAGGTGGCCAAATGGGATAAAGAAAGACGGCCTGGGAGTCGCCAAATGGGATTGTTTGAAATAGGTACGACAGTTTGGCAGTGCTGTTTTTTTCATCTTCAAGCGATAAGAAATAGCCACTAGTCATGATATAATGTACTGACATCGATACTCCGCTTAAGAGCTCTGAGGAGAAGACCACCATAATTCTGCTAGCAAACAAGTTTGAGACAAGTCTGCAATGAGCCGGCCCCCTAGATCATTCGGTGGATGCATGCTCAACGGGAAAAAGGAAAACCTAGTACGTAGAGAAGACAAAACCTGGGGGTTCAAATTGCTGCCCAACATGATATTGCAATCCAAAATCCCCACCTCCCAGGATCGCACATAGTATTCACAGAGCAGCCAAACAAATATCATCCGAAGAGCATATAACAGGCGGGGCCCATGAACAGCCTCGCCTTGTGACATAAGAGTGTTAACAGGAGTGAGAGAGAAGCATCAACAGCCATCATGAAAACAACACACCGGTCTTTCAGGCCTCTTCATGTGAAAAAACTTTTTTTTATTTTGCGAGCACCCTAGGAATACTAGTGCCCTAGTGTCGCATCAGTCAAAAAGAATACGAAGTGTTCATAGTATTTTAACATGCGACAAAAGATCAGTGAAAGACAAGCACAGTGTGGTAAAACCCATAGAAATCAAGGGCTTGTGAAGGCAGCTCCTGGAATCAATGAATCACGGATAAGAAAAACAATGTCAATGGAAAGAGCCCTAATTCTAATTCTCACCTGGGGCTTATTGAATTAAGTTCTAAACTTTCTCTGCCTTTCAACAGTGCCTTGGTTAGGCTTGTAATAATATTTAATGTGATCTCATGTGTAGCCAGCGCATCACTTTAGAAAACGAACTGACCAGAGTGGCATTTACAGGAGTCTTCGACACCTGACGATAGATGCCGATTTGAAAGATAGTTGTGTTTCCAAAAAGATTTTTGTTTATTTGATATATGAATACCGTCTCACATTCTGGAGAGGAAACGGAATGGGGGAAACATGGGGCAGCGTAGCGGATCCCCACAATCCACAAACCCACAACACCCTGGACACGCCCCAAATTTTTACCATCATATAATAATAATCATATCGCAAAAAAACTACATATAACGATACCAGTGATTACAAATCAGCCCTACTCCTAGATACAGAGGTATCAACAAGCTAGGTTATAGGGCATGTGATAGCGTACTGTAACAGAGATATCTCACCCCCCTGCTACTCTATCCCTCTGCCCTAAGTACGCCCGAGCTCTTCTCCATAGTTTTCGTCTACGGCTCTCTAACTCGATTCCCCCCCTCCTGAATCCCCTAAGCTGTCCCTTTCCTAATAAGGCCTGTTCTGTTCACACCCCGACTTAAGCACATGCTTTAACGAAGAGGGACTTTTTCAGAGATTACTTATGTAATTGTTGAGACGATATTTTTATTATTATTATTTTTTAACTTTATGGAGACAATTATTTATTCATCAATAATAAGATAATGCTTGTAATTATTTTATATTATTATTATTGTTATTATGGAGACAATTATTAGCTTATTACAATACTAATAATAATAGCGTGTAATTAGTTTTAACATTTATCTTATGTGTTATATGGAGACAATTATTATTATTACATGATAATAATTAGAATGAGCGACACACTCGTCCCAACGCTTGATGACTCGTCTGAGACATTCAGCGTACGGGGAATACCCACAAAAACAAAAAAACAGAAACTGTACTTGCTCGGACGAGTATTTCACCCGACGAGAAAATGGCATCTCCCGCCGTTGTGCTTTTTGGCCAGGACAGAAACAGAGCAATCACAAGCCAGGGAGACTCTGCACTCCACAGCATGACGTTCAGGTACCACTACACGGCCCGATTAGCAGTGGGTTGGATTGCCATGATCAGGTGACCCGGAATAGACTCGCCCCTGCCCGCGCTCTCGTCATTCTATGCTGGATTGCCGTTAGGGAGAGAGATGCTGCTGGTCAGGGAAAACGTTGGGTGTATAATTAGCTCGACTGTTAGGCCAGGCGAGTGAGCTACAAGAACCCAAAGCCCTTGTAGGGGCTACAACAGCGTTATATTTATTTTTTTGTTTATCTTGTGACTGGGCTTATGTCACTGCAATAGTAGGCGCTAGTACATCTTGTGAGGAATTGCAGGGAGATCTGGGAAGTTCTACCTTAGCCTCTTAGTGGACACACATATCCATCTCACAACCCTATAGATGGGACAACATTATTACGGGTTTGATTTGATCTAGGCAGAGTTGTGCATGTATTTTTTTTTACGTTTATTTTTTTTTATAACTCCAAAGTACCTCTGATAGCAGTGTGGCTTCATGTTTTACGGCTAGAGAATCCAGACCATAAGGAGAACCCAAAACGGCTTATTAGGCCTACATAGACTGTATTATATATATTTTGTTTCTGTTGTGCTTGTGGCGGGCTGCCGAGCACTAGAGTGCAGTAAGTAAATACAATTGTGAGGAACTTGCAGGGAGACTTGCGGACGTGTGGTTTAGTCTTTAGTGACCAACATATCCACCTAAAACACCGAAGGGGGACAAGTTATTTAGGGGTGTGATTTGAATTAGGCACAGTCTGCTGATTTACTTTTTTTACGATATGTACTTTTATAACTCAAAATCATGTTGGCAATACGCAGTGGGCTTTCACGTTGATAGGCTAGAAATAGCCATAGGAAGAAACCCAAACGGCCTATTTGGCCTAAAATAGCGTTTATATATTTTCTTAGTTTTTGATATTTTTTTTGTTGTTGGGCTGGCTTGCTGGCACCTATGTGGAGGCTCAGTAGCATATGTAGGAATTGCAGGGGAGGTTATGGGACCGTTGGTTATGCTCTTAGTGACACACATATCCCTCTTAAAACACCGAAGTGGACGACAATGTATTGGGGTTTGATTTGAATAGGACGCTGCATCAACTCATGTTTTTTTTGTCACGTTATTTTTTTGTAAATCAAACTCATAGCCTCAGCAGCACAAAATCCATGTTATGTGTGTGGGTCAGGTGCAAGTTAGAAACTAGCCATAGCATACGGATACATCATTTGGTTAACAAAAAAACAAAAAAATTTACAGTTACCACTTTCAATTTTCAAAGTATTTAACCGAGGGAGGTAAGGGGGGGTACAGGACAAGGGAGTGCGTGGGAGTCCAAATACTGCAGGGGTCAGAGGCCATGGTCCTGGGCGGGGGAGAACACCACTGCTTTCGGGGGAGACAGGGGAACGCCGCCAGGTACACTCCCTAAGGTTCATGTTCTAAGTTATGGGACTGTGGTACGAGCACTGTGGTGAGGCAGAACAATGCTAACAGTGTGTATGTTGGGATTGCGGACAAGCGTCTGCATAGCCATTTGTCCACCAGTCAGTTTCCAGCAGCGTTCCACCGCACCAACGAACTTGTATCACAAAAACCTCACCTCCTCCGAGTCCCCCTCAGCTCTACCCCCCTGTCTGCCCCTCCACCGGAAACCCTTCCCACAGATCACAAACACTGTCCCTGGTTGCTGCTGAGCTCTTTCCCGATGCCCCCGAGGTTTCCACCGGTCGCAGTTGTGATGATGACGACATGTATTGACGTAGTGAAGAAGTGTGTAAAGAGGGTGGGAGATCGAGAGACACGGTTGTCGGACATTGGTGAGGGCAGGAGGAAGTCCGTAGGTGGGGAGCTGACTGAGGGATCGGAGGATGAGAGTGACAGACCAAGCGGGTTGATGGAGCGGCGTGGAACACAGGGCTTTAGACGGAGGCGAGTCCTATACCAGACAGTGTTGGGAACAGCGGCAGTGGTGGGGCAGATGGAGGAGGCAGGGCCAGAACGGGTGCATACAGCGCCTTAATGTTTCACGTAGGTCAAGGCTCCCGTGGCAGGAGCGGTAGATGTTCAGAAGTCTGAAGAGCTCTCTTAGAAAACCAAGACGGATGACTCAGTGGTGTGCATCCCCTGTGCCAAACCAGGATCAGCAGCATATGAATGCTAAAACCCCCTCAATGGCCCAACAGCCCGTTTTCACCTCCGGCCAGGCAACACCACGCCTCCTTCCCCGGTCATCTGCTAGTCAGCCCCATGCCCAGGACCCGGCCCAAACACCCCTCTTCGTTTATTTACACAAGAAACTAATACAAATGCTAACTTGAGCATAGAACAGAACGTAGCTAGCATAGATCTGAGTACTATATAAAGAGACATGTTTCTCCTAATAAATTAAGCAATGTGAGTACTATATAAAGAGACATGTTTCTCCTAATAAATTAAGCAATGTTCACCCAGCACAGGTAATCAATATGAGACACAGTTAATAACTTATGGATACGAGCAGCTCTGTTAATAGGTGCTGCTTGTACCTGGGTTGCAGCTGAGTGTAATTAAATCCTATTTCTATATCACTGTGCCTTGCTCTGCAGCTATCTGGCTAATATTGGATATTAGACTGCACTTCATCAAGTGTTACATTGTACAGAGTGGATGATGCAAAGGACAAGAGGACAGACCAGCATCCCCGTAATAGGATTTTCTATTATCTCTAAGCACAGGGGAATTCAACCTCACATAGGAGATAGCCAGACAAAGCCATTTACGAGCGAAACGTGCACCAGGCTAGGATTTAACGTGAACCTGTCACAGGGACCTCATTTTCACTAAAAACCGGTTGCAGAATCCATCCTACCGCAGTGCAAAAAATTGCTTCTCTGCCTTGATAAGCATTGTATTACAATATATTGTGTGTTAAAAGCTTACCCTGACCATGCACAAAATCCTGGGGTAGTCCACAGGGGCTGGCTTGTTTGGTGACATTTCCAAACAAACATGTGACTTGTCTGTTACACCATACTCAGATCGTAGCCCCACCTTTTCTCCTGTACAGCTTTCCCCCCCCCCCCCCTGATGTCATCTCACCAGGCTGTGAGCGCTGTAAGGAACAGGAGAAAGTTTACGGGAGCCCAAAGGTGGAGGGCTAAGATCTGAGGAGTGAGTAATGTAAAACAGGACAAGTCCAACATGTTGTGTTTTGAAATGATCACACAAACCAAAGCCCCGCCTTTGGACTTACCCCAGGAATTGTGTCAGGGGCCAAGGTAGGTAAGTTATAACACAGAATTATAATGTAATGCAAATGCTTAGAAGAGGCAGAAAGATATTATGTGCCATGCGGTGTAATGTAATTAAGCTTCTGCAACCGTCTTTAGGTTGAACTGAGAGGGGCGGGTCCTGGGGACCTGGTTCCATTTTAGACTACGTTATCATAAAGGTTTGGTGTCTGGTTTAGAACAATTTATTAATGTGCATATCCCATATGGTTAGGGATATGATCAAATAGCTGTTCAAGCATCCAGTTGGCCATGTGTAGGTCTGAAAAATCCACAGCATGCGTGCAACACCCTCGCGATTTTTTGCAATGGTATGACGAGGTGGGTTTGCGAACGTCCCACCTGCACGTACTCACCTTTACACTACAATGTCATGAAAGGCCCATAGCGTATTGCATGGTGAATCATGCCTGGCCAAGGCAAAGGGGAGTGGCGCCTTAACACAGTGGATTAGTTGTATTAAGCCAGATAAGCTGCTCCTGCTGTTAACTAGTCAATTGTATACGTTTGAGTAATCTCCTTGGTGAAACGATACACGCAGACCGACCACATTATTGTTTTGTTGTTAGGAATAAGTGAAGTTGGAAGGAGCAGCCACCCCTCTGACCAGCCACAAAGCGCAGAATGTTAATTTAAAAACCTCTGCGGCCACGGAATGATATGAAGAAAACGAGAGAGAAAAAGTAGATGATTTAATGTATTGGTGTGGAAAATATAGATTGAAATCACGTGAAGTGAGGGAAAGCAAGTGGAGTGTTAGTCTTAATGCTAACTAGCCATATTACTCAGAGATAGGATAGAGCCTAGCCCCGCTTCTTCTGAAGAGTGGTAGCTAGTGAGATTTAGCGTAGGTGTGCGGTGGGATGGGAGAGATGTTTGAAAAAGGGGATCATCTTACCTTTAAAGGTGATACATGCAGCCCTACAGGACAAGTGAGCTTACTACCAGGACACAGCTGCCTACCGCATGTCTCTACATCAAGGCGGTGAACATATCTACTCGAGGCTCCTCCAAACTCACAATCCTCGGCACTCCATCTACCTGTAAGCACGTTTGCTGCGGTTCCTGCGCGTTCAAATAAGAACGTCAGTTTTGTCTTCAACTTATGTCTCCGTCTGGTACCTGCTAATACGGATGATTCATCACCGGCAAAACCTGCCATCACCACCAGAGACTCACACTCGGGACATTTAGGGGCTCCTTGTTTTCCTTTTGGCTCCCCAGGGAGATCCGCTTTTTATAGCAGCCGCTCTTCCTACATCTTGAGATACTTGAAAAAGCCCAAGCCCCTGCTGGATGAACACTGCCAGCACCTCTGTTAGTTACAGCCCTCCGGTAAACGTCCAAGAACCGTGACATGCGTGCTTGCGCAAACCGCCAGCCACTCCCTATTACTCCGGTACCGCGCGGTAACCCTTCTCGTCACAGGTGTGCTATGAACATCGACACAGGCGCTTCACATCTATATAAGGGGACACCAACCGAGCCCGCGGGTGGCGGAGAGTGTTTCAATGGCCACCGGTCCCACCGGGACCACGACAAGGATACAAGTCGTGAAAAAGAGAGGAAGATATTTCTTCTAGGGCCTTTATCCTGGACAATAAAGAACTGATAATTTATTAAGAGAGAAAAGACTAGGTGTGCCTACCCATGCTGAAAGCTTGGCAGTGATTTTTAGTCACTTACACATGATGGGTATTTGGGTGTGTTCTTCTAGTTCCTTGCCACGTTGAAACTTTATGACTGCGTTCCTGCTGCCACGCTTGTGTCTGGCGGATCTGACAAGAGCGCCAGACGAGCTTTCCTAGCATCAAGAGGTTAATTCCGTGCAAGAACTGTGGCAGATCTGCTACATCGGAGCTGCGCGCTGTCTTGATAGAAGGGTAAATCAGAGGCGTTTGGGGACCAGCAAGTATTTCAAGGCCCGCAAATCTCGAGTATGGCTGGGCTGGGGGGTATCCAGGAGGCGTTCATGTAGGCCCATGTCGTGCCCTCTTGTGTGGCGCGAAACTCTGGGCTAGCTGGCCGAAGCACGTGGAGGGATGGATGAGTGGAGCGTGTAGGCGGCCGAAGTTTATCGAGGGAAAGGACGGGGTAACGCGTCGGGCGTTGCGAATCTTGGATTAGGCGCAGGAACCGCCGCCTGGAAGCCTGCAGCGAATGTGCGCCTCATCCGAGTTCCGGCGCAGCGGTGATGTCCGCGAAGGAGAAAAGCCGCGGGAGACATCAGAGTCTGGAAACCCGTTCTGACAGAGAGGAGAAAGAGAGTGGGGAACAAGCGAAGAAAGATTAGCGGGTATGGGGTAACGGAGCCGGTCATGGAAAGAGCGGGATGAAAGGGTGAAAGGGAGGGTGGGTCCTGAGGGAGGGTGTGAAGATACCGCTGGTGGGAGGACAGTTTAAAATGAGGGATGTAGGTAGAGAGGAGGTAGAGTTGTTTACGATGCAGGCTTGATTGAGCTAACCTCCAGGGAAAGGGGAGCTGGAACTGTGTCTTATAAGTGGACCCAACGTCCCATTCTAGCCATCGCCCATAGCAGGAGGACATTGTGTAACCTACGTGCTTCCTGGCTCAGGCTAGTGGAACCAGTCAGGTCCGCCAGGACGAAAGCGAAGGAGAGTACGGGACTGGCGCGCACAGTGAAGAGTGACCAGTCCCCTGGTCCGATCACTCAGGTGAGAGGTGAGGTAGCCGGAAGAAAGTGTGCAAAGTCCTCCAGGGGGCACGGGTACAGCCCTGCTAGGTGAAAGCAGTGTCCATGGGACTCCACCCATGATGCCTCTGAGACTATGCCCTTACTATCTGGGGCCCCCTGGTTACGTGACTGATACTACGGGGGAACGAATCACATGACTTCTCAACCTGATTTCAGGTGGAGACAAGGTTTAGCCAGACAGGCCTTCGCCGCGTGCTCGCCATTAACAGAGGAAAGATCAGAAAGTGGTGCATCCCTCGCGGGACAGGCAGTTGAAAGGACCGCATCTCGGGGGAAGTCAAGTCTTGGCCCGTGTGGTGAAGAAACAGTTTGTCGAATGTGGTCCAGCTTCTTGATAGGCTTACGAAGCACCTGATTGACAAGTGTTACTGTCTCTCGAGGTGGATAGCAGAGAAGAAGAGTCTTTGTGCTTTTTCTTTGGGAAAAGACAGAAGCCCAAAGAGAGGTTCCCTCGAGACTTTGACCCCTCCACGATACACGGAGACAGGAGGCCGTGAATCACCTGCCCCGGGAAGCGCCCAGAAGACCGCTGAGATGAAAACCTCTGATCAAACCTTAGGGAACAATTTATTAAAGTGGACTGGTTTGATAGAAATAATAGAAGGTGTCAACTAAATGAGAATGCTGTACTTCTACAAATGCACAGGCACCTCTTCGCGTGAGTTTAAGCGAAACTTGGGTGACTCCAAGGCTTGACATATAGGGGAGCTCCGTAGGCCGCGCTGGGACCGCGAGTGATGCAGAAAACGCCTGGGAGGGTCTCTGTGGTGAAAATGGAGGAATCTGCCTCTGTAGCGTGCAGTTATCCCAAACGCAGCGACATCACGATACTCTGCGGTACGGATAGTGATGGAAAAGTGAGACGTAGCAGGAGCAGGTTGCTAATCTGGCGGGTGAGACCCCACCGCGGTGTGACATAGAAATAACTGATCGGTGACCCAGGTGGCAGGCGACGTGAGGCTAGTCTCCGGCTATGAGGAGGAAACTGTCCGAGTGAGAACCCGGTACGGCAGCTTACTCCATCAGTGAATCTCCGAACTAAGCAGCTGGTAGCACGCAGCCCAAGAGAGGCGGAGTGAAGTGCGTTAAGACCTGGAGTCAGAAGAAGAACCCCGCCGAGACACAGGGGCGAGGCCTACGCCAGTAATATGGGGCGAAGAGAATGAGTTGTCTCAGTTAAAGCATGACAATCCCGGTGGTAGCTAGGGGTGACGTGATCCTCAAGGGAAGGAACTTGTAAGTCCCCGAGGATGCTACCTGTATGAAACCGGCATGTTCGTGGGGACTCGCCCCATGGTTCATGTAACCTATGCGTAATTGGAGTTTACCCGAACGGACCGCTTAATTGGATACCGGGCTACTCAAGGGACCCACGTCTCTCCGGAGTGCTGCCATTCGAGAAACTTTGTTACATGCCGAGGAACACTATAGAGCGAATCAATTAAAGTCCAGACCCATGGGGTGTAGAAGAGCAGGCTTACTTGATGCACATTACATGCCTACGAAGGAAAACCCGTTACCCATACCCGTGAGCTACTGGGAGCCCACTCTAACCATTGGAGACAATGAGTTAAGCCACAGGTGGACAGTAGTGGTAACCCAGTTGTGAACCGAAAACGGTACTTCTGCTCCTGTGACTAACTGGGTACGACATGTATCCTCGGGACAATGCGATTTAGGCAATGTGATACAGTTGTGTGATATTAGACTGCACTTCATCAAGTGTTACATTGTACAGAGTGGATGCACAGGACAGAGACAGACCAGCATACCCGTAATTAGGATTCTATTATCTCTAAGCCACAGGAATTCAACTCACATCAGACTGATAGGCAGACAAGCCATTTACAGCGAAAGTGCAGGCTTAGGATTTTAAAGTGAACCTGTCACCAGGACCTCATTTTCACTAAAAACAGGTTGCAGAAGTCCATCATACCTGCAGTGCAAAAATGCTTCTCTGCCTTGTATAAGCATTTGTATTACAATATAATTGTGTGTTATAACTTACCCTGCACCCTGACAAAATCCTGGGGTAGTCACAGGGGCTGGGCTTTGGTTTGGATGCATTTCAAACCTCCACAGCATCCACCAGCATTCAGCTCTCCATACCCCAGACGCTGGAGCGCAAAAGGAAGTATAGTGCAACCCACCCACACGCCCAAGCTCTCAACGTCCACATCTTCAGATTTCTTAGCCTGGAGATGCTGCCCTATAGGCTGGTAGAGACCGAGGCCTTTCGCTACCTCATGGTGGCGGCCTCCTCTCGGTATTCGGTCCCCTGCCGCCACTACTTTTCCCGATGTGCCGTCCCAGCCCTGTTTCCCGATGTGCCCTGTTTCTGACAAGGTCCACCTGACCACGGACACGTGTACGAGTGCTGCCGGGCAGGGCCACTATATATCGCTGACGGCACATTGGGTTAACTTGGTGGAGGCTGGGACCAAGTCTGACCCTGGGGCTGGTCATATACTGCCGACGCTGAGGATTGCGGGGCCTACCTCGGCCCAGATCTCTCAGGCCTACTATGCCTCCTCCTCCTCCCACCCCTCCTCCACCTCCTCCTCCAAATTACCATCCGTGGGCATGGCGCCATCAGTCGGTAGCTCTAGGCACAGCAGCAGTGCCGTCGCTAAGAGACAGCAGGCGGTGCTCAAACTGCTGAGCCTAGGTGATAAAAGGCACACCGCCCAAGAGCTATTACAGGGCATCACGGCGCAGACTGATCTGTGGTTGGCACCGCTGAACCTGAAGCCAGGCATGGTTGTGTGTGACAACGGCCGTAACCTGGTGGTGGCTCTGCAACTCGGCAGACTGACACATGTGCCATGCCTGGCCCATGTGTTAAATCTCATACTTCAGCGGTTCCTCAAGACATACCCCAATCTGGCGCACGAAGGTGCGCCGCATCTGTGCGCATTTCAGGAAGTTCAGCACAGATGCTGCCACTCTAAGGGCAGCGCAGCGCCGCCTCCAACTGCCTGCTTACCGACTGTTGTGCGACGTGCCCACAAGGTGGAATTCAACATTAACCATGTTATCCAGAGTTTGCCAGCAGCGCAGAGCAATTGTAATTTTTGTGGGTGTGGGCACGCTCAAAAAACGGTTTCAGAAGTGAAAAAAATATAATTTTTAATTTCTGATGGAGCGTTAGCTCTTTTAAAATATGACAAACAGTAAATATACAATTATAACAAACAATGTAGAAATGTTCACATACGGATATTATATACACCTTAGTGCGGGTACAGAGACTTGGTTGGTCCTTTTATGTATGTGAAATGCCCTACTGACAGAACATTAGTTCTTTTAAATGTAACAAACAATTAATATAAAATTATAACAAACAATGTAGCAATATCCACAAACGGATGTTGTGTTTATCTTAGTGTTTTAATCGTGAGGTACAAGGACTTGGTTGGTCCTTTTATGTGTATGTAATACCCTTCCTTGTGGAACCATATACTGTGTACACTTATATAAAACCTATACAATATAATGTCCCAAATAAAAAATTTTGGCAAAAGGATGAGGATGCTGGATTAATCCTTATTTGTTTGGTTTCTCTAATGGGTATATACTAAAAAAATGAAAAATGAAAAATTGCATGCATAAAAATGAAAAATAAAAATAATAGTAAAAAATAAAAGATAAAAATCTGTATCAAAATACGTTGAAAAGATAAAATTTAGAGGATAGATTAGTATCCAGGAGGTTTTATTATTACACAAGGTGTAGGGCCCTACACCTGTGAGGACTCTTACAGATCGTTTTCAATAATGCTTGAAAATGTGGAAGTTTGAACACTCACAGTTAGTTGATCGCATATGGCTGTCTCTATAATCGTGTTGCTGCTTTTATTGTGCAGGAATGATCAAACGCCAAATGGTATAAAAATTCTTTGTTGGCCGTTTTCCACGTGTGATGGCGTCTTCCACGTGTGACGGCATCTGTGTGTGTCCTCCAGGAACGCTATCAAGAGGTGTAGATTCACACGATCCCTACTTCTCTACGTGGTCTCTCCCTTTCACAACACGGAACCCGCGATCACCATATGTCACGGATGGTGTTACACTCGCTGGCATGTAGAGTTGTGTCCGCCAATAATCTGGATAGTGGACCCCGGCTTACTGGCGTCCTGCAAGTAAATGTCTTCCTGCAATTGTATGGAAGATGATGCTGGTAAATCCAATTTTATGGGAGTATTCAGATTCTGTAAGAGTCTAGCAGCTAGACGCGTTTCGAAGCGCAATGCTTCTTCCTCAGTAGCTTTGTGATTATGAAAACCTCCTCGTTGTTGCACTTAGTTAAATGCTAGCCGAGAGACAGGGGCTTGGATAGGCGAAAGCTCGCCTGGCAGCGGAGCGCCAGCTCCATCCCAAGATCCAACTAACATAGTTTTAACTGCAGCACCTTTAATCTACTACTAGTTCACTGCCTCCATACATCGTCCCCTTATCAAACGAGCTGTGTCAGGAAGAATTTTGGGTTGTTTTCATGGATTCCACATCAAACTTGTTAACTTTGTCGCCACCCTGCTGTGTTATCCACAAAATATACTGGCAAACTTTTATCATTTACCGATATTATTTCAGCGCTTCTTGCACATCTGTTTACATTCCCCTCACCCGCCATATCCTAAACTTATAAGAACGCTACTACACTTGATCTTATACAAAAGGTTCTTAGAAGTGCTGTTTGGGGAGTAGCCGAGAAACAGGGGCTTGGACAGGCGAAAGCTCGCCCGGCAGCGGAGCGCCAGCTCCATCCCAAGATCCAACTAACATAGTTTTAACTGCAGCACCTTTAATCTACTACTAGTTCACTGCCTCCATACATCGTCCCCTTATCAAACGAGCTGTGTCAGGCAGAATTTTCAGGTGTTTCACCAGATACATAGTGGAACTCGGCCCATCTGTCGCCGCCATGCTGGAGACCTGAAGTTGCAATCATAGCAGCGCAATATGGTCTCGGTTTATACTCGGGTCGGCTTATACTCGAGTATATACGGTAATTATCAGTTTAAGTGGTTGTCCCCTATACAGGAGCATAACTACAGCGGTAGCAGCCATAGCAGCTGCTATTGGGTCCACAATATCAGGGGGCCTTGGTATCTGGCCTGACACACTAAAGAATGGAGGATGTGTACCATAATATACATATTATGCTGCACATTGTACATACGTATATAACAATTCACATCTCCCTTCCGCATACAACATGAATCGGCAGCTCAGAAAAGAAATGTCAGGGGAGAGGGAAGGGACAGTTGAATGACAGGACTTTGGATCTCTCATTCCTGCTATGTACTGGTGTAACCATGTGGTCAGCAGCTACTTTGACAGATCTGTATAAGTGTATAAATGTGTGCAGGGTTCCTTGCTCGTGAAAGTGTGTTTGCCCGGTCTGCAGCCCAGACGAACATACAGCTGCGCGCAAGAGAGAGGAGGGGTGAGCAGCGCCAAAGAAGTGGTTGGCCAGTACCGTATCAAATCAAAATATATTGCATGTCATAGATTTTTATGTTCACGGTCATGGCGCGGTGTGACAACATGTGCATGACAGGGCACCATAGGCGTTTATTGGACCGATATCCCTCTACAAATTGTGTAACCAGATATTAGTCCCCCTAATGGTCACGTGCAAGGAACCTCAAGGTGTATAAATTTGTGAGTATACAAATATGCATATTTTCTGATGGGGTAAAAGGGCCCCATCCAAAAGGCTGCCGTGGGACCCTGCCTCTTCTAGTTATGTCCCTGCCTCTATCTACATGTTTTTAATAATAGTCAGAGTGGCAGGAGGACCATGTATCTCATTTCAATTGTAAGTAAGTAATGGAAATAGCCAAGCACAGGGGCAATGGTGTATTGACTTTTGACCACAGACTGTAATAAAGGAGCAGAATATTCACTATTTACTGCAATACAATAGTATTGAAGGATATTGTATAAATTGTCAGCCCCCCTAAGGTTTAAGAACCTTAGGGAGGCCTAAAATTATAGCGAAAAAAAAAGTTTTATTAAACAGAAAAAAGAAAAAAAAAATCTATCATCCCCTTTCCATAAAACACATATAAAAATAAACAGTCAAATCATAAACATGTTAGTCATCATCATGCCCAAAAATGTCTGATCAGAATATAGAAAATGTCTATCAAAATATAGAAACAATTATTCCTGTCTCAGAACAGAAAATATTGTCATTTTCAAATGATCAAAAGGTCATATATTTTTCAAAATGTGTCAATAAAAATGTCATCAAATCCAACAAACAATAACACCTTACACAGCTCCATACACTGAAATATGAAAAAGTTGTGGGTGGCAGAATATGGCGATGCAAGGGCTGTTTTTTAAAGCAAGGATTTTGAATTTTAAGACATATACCGTATATACTCAAGTATAAGCCGACCCGAGTATAAGCCGAGGGTCCTAATTTTACCACCAAAAACTGGGAAAACCTATTGACTGGAGTATAAGCTGAGGGTGGGAAATGTATTGGTAACAGCCTCCTCAGTATGTAGCCAGCAAACTCCCAGTAGTATATAGCCTGACAGCCCCAGTAGTATATAGCCAGCAAACTCCCAGTAGTATATAGCCTGCCAGCCACTGTAGTATATATCCTGCCAGCTCCTGTAGTATATAGCCTGCCATCACCCTGTAGTATATAGTCTGCCAGCCCCTGTAGTATATAGCCTGCCAGCTCCTGTAGTATATAGCCTGCCAGCCCCCTGTAGTATATAGCCTGCCAGCCAGCCCCCTTAGATATATAGCCAGACAGCACCCTTAGGTCTACAGCCAGCCAGAGCCCTTAAGTATACAGCCAGCCCCCTTAAGTATACAGCCAGCAAGCCCCCTTTAGTATATAGCAAGGCCGCATAAAAAAATTAACTTATATACTCACCTTCTGGCATCCCTGATGCTCGTTGCAGCTTCCTGATGCTCGTTTTGGGTCCTCTTCTGTCTTATTTCCAGTGTAACAGCCGGCAGAGATGCATCCATGCAATCTGCCAGCCGACGCATACTATGACATCACCAGTGGCTGCATCATAGTATGAGCGGTTAGGCAGATCGCATAGCCATGACTCTGCCGACTGTTACTCAGAGAGAAGATGGAAAAGAACCTGCGACGGGCATAGGAAAGCTGCGAAGAGCATCTGGGATGCCGGAAGGTGAGTATGTAATTTTTCTTTCTTTTTATCGACTCGTGTGTAAGCTGAGGTGAGATTTTTCAGCACATGTTTTGTGCTGGAAAACTCGACTTATACATGAGTATATACGGTAACTAAACTATATAACTTTGGTATCTCCACGAGTACTGACTCAAAAAATAAAGAAGAGGGGTCATCTGGAACACAAAATGAAAGCTATAAAAAATAATTCCCATCAGAATCTGGCACATCTGTGTTTTTTGCCAGTTCCACCCCATTTAGAATTTTTTTTCCAGCTCTCCAGTACATGGCAGAGAATACTTAATGCAAATAAAAAATACAAATAGTCTCTCAGATAAAAAAGCCCTCATATAGCTTTGGAGACTTAAAAAGTCTTGCGGAAGTAGTGGAGTGAAAAATGGAATTGCAAAACATGAAAAAAATTTGATCCTGAAGGTGTTACATTTTAATACTGTGATATGTGCATGCACTTAAGGTGCAGTAGGTAGCACACACAAGGACACATGCACACTGGCAGAATGCTGGCAAAATGAGTTAGGGCTAGAGATGAGCGAACATACTCGTCCGAGCTCGGTGCTCGGACGAGTATTTCACCTGCTCGAGAAAATGGCATCTCGCGGCGTTTAGATTTTTGGCGGCCAGAAACAGAGCCAATCACAAGCCAGGAGACTCTGCACTACACCCAGCATCACGTGGTACACATGTCGATAGCAGTGGTTGGCTGGCCTGATCAGGTGACCCTGGAATATACTAGCCCCTGCCCGCGCTGCTCGGATCATTCTCTGTCTGGACTTGATCTTATACAAAAGGTTCTTAAAAGTGCTGTTTGTAGCCCCCGCCTGCTTTGAAAATTATAATTTTTTCAAAGAAAACGCTTCTGGCCCCCAGGCCCATTTTGGATGGGGAGGAGCCGAGAGACAGGGGCTTGGACAGGCGAAAGCTCGCCTGGCAGCGGACCGCCAGCTCCATCCCAAAATTAGGCAGCCTCAGAGGCATCCATGCATGCTGCCCCTGCTGTTTCCTGTCCATTTCGCCTCCACGATCCTCCACAGTGTCCACCAATGTTTCCATTCGCAGCTTTTCAACAGGATCAGCAGGGGTTCCTCCACTACTAGCTTAACCCCCACCAGTATGCGCAGGCATATGAATGCTAAACACCCCACTCAATGGAGCCAAGGCCGTTCACCTCCGGCCATGTCCACCCCTGCTCCTTCCCCTGTGTCATTTGCTGACTCTGCTAGTCAGCCCCCTGACCAGGACCCCGGTACAAACACCTCCCGGGCGAAAACCACACCTTATAGTAGTTATATGTACAAGAATATAACTACTATAATACTACCCCCTATGTACAGTAATATTACTATGTACTGACTATGATTCAGATGACTGTGACATTTCTAACCCGACCACATCACCCATTGGTTTGAAGCCTGAGTCCATTTAGGGTATCTCGCCATGCCACTCTCTAGCCTGCCGCTGCTGCCGCTGCCTCTGCATGCCGTCCCCTATAGTGTCAATGTCAATTATTGCATGTTTTAGATGCTATCTAGCCTCATTCGGTCACTCTGTCATGGCCATGCTGTTGCCCATAATTTTGGCATAATGGTACAATTAAGCAGCCTCAGAGGCATCCATGCATGCTGCCCCTGCTGTTTCCTGTCCATTTGCGTGGTGTTTCCATCCTTTTCTGAGGTTCCCAGGTGCTTGGCCAAGCTTCCCTGTGCAGAGCCTTGGTCCCCTTGAAAAATGCTCGAGTCTCCCATTGACTTCAATGGGGCTCGTTATTCGAGATGAGCACTCGAGCATCAGGAAAAGTTTGTCTCGAATAACGAGCACCCGAGTATTTTAGTGCTCGCTCATCTCTAATAATAATAATAATTATCTCCATAATAATAATAAAAATAATAATAATTGTTTAAATAATTACAATAATAATCTGAGAAGATCCCTATCTATATACCAGTGCATTGTCTTTGTCACAGTGTAATAGTAGCAGTTTATAGCTCTTAGTTACAAAAAATCCACATGTAGGCAACTACTGATCTCATAGCCTAGTGCAGTGATGGCGAACCTTTTGGAGACTGAGTGCCCAAACTACAACAAAGACACGCTTATTTATCGCAAAGTGCCAACACAGAAATTTAATTTGTGATTTATACTCCCTTCTCTGTCACAGTTTTCATTGATACCAGCACCCCGAGGAATACCAATAAAGCAGAAAATAGTCCCAGGTAGAGCTGTCACTTTAAAATAGCTCTGTGAACAGCAAGTCCTGGGCTGTCTGGGACTTCAGGAAGATACCTGGAGTCATCTCTGGTGATGGCCTGAGTGCCCACAGAAAGGGCTCCGAGTGCCACCTCTGGCACCAGTGCCATAGGTTAGCCATCACTGGCCTAGTGGATAGAGGCTTTGTGTCTCTATGGCTGGAAGACTGCAGAGGTTCTGGGTTTGAATTCCAGGCTAAGAAAAAAATTATTTAATTGAATTAAACAGAGCCTTGTGTCTTGGGAAGCCCTGGGAGGTGTAGAGACCATATATGGACAGATGGTGATGTCTCCCTGATGACGTGGTCCCCGCTCTACGCTAACCGACACATCTCTCAAAAGGATTCCCTGCCCGAAGTCTGTAGTAGGCATTCAGTATAGATTTTGGTTTTGCAAGTATATGCTAGGGACAATCTCCCAGCTACCCATGCCAGCGGGACAAAGGTGAAAAACCGGGACTGTCCTCCCAAATCCGGGATGGTTGGGAGCTATGTTAAAGGGGTTGGCAACATTGTCTAAATTTGTATTACAGCAGGGAACCCTGCAAAATAAAAAATTATGCGTCCTGTTCCAGCAGTGCAGGTCTGGTCCCATTAGGCCAAATTTGAGGATGTCATGCTCATTGGGGGAGATGTATTAATCTGTCTACGACAGAATGCTGGAGCAATTTGCACCTGAAATACCATGCACCACATTTATTGAAGGGTTTTGACCATTTTTAGGAAGTAGTGGCCTCACTGGAAAAAAACCATGCACCAGAAAATTTGTGTGCAGCAGAAAACTCAATATTGTTGTGCAGCAAACTAGACCAACTTAAAGGAAGTCCAAAGTATGACTCGCCATTCTTATAACGCACCAGATTAATCATCCAGCATCAAACACAGCAATTAATCTGGCGTAGCAGAAGATTGTCTACTTCTCTGCACTGGTCTAATGACCAACATATAATATACATATCCCCCATAGTTCAAATGACCTCTCAGCCAATCACTGGCCTCAGCGGTCAGAAATCAGTGGTTCTCATAAGTGGGAGGAGTTCATAGCTTCCCATGTTTTTATTTACACAAGAAACTAATACAAATGCTAACTTGAGCATAGAACAGCACCTAGCTAGCATAGAGTACTATATAAAGAGACATGTTTCTCCTAATAAATTAAGCAATGTCTGCCTCTGCATGCCGTCCCCTATAGTGTCAATGTCAATTATTGCATGTTTTAGATGCTATCTAGCCTCATTCGGTCACTCTGTCATGGCCATGCTGTTGCCCATCATTTTGGCATAATGGTACGATTAAGCAGCCTCAGAGGCATCCATGCGTGTTTAGTGCTCGCTCATCTCTAATAATAATAATAATTGTCTCCATAATAATCATAAAAATAATAATAATTGTTTAAATAATTACAATAATAATCTGAGAAGATCCCTATCTATATACCAGTGCATTGTCTTTGTCACAGTGTAATAGTAGCAGTTAACAGCTCTTAGTTACAAAAAATCCACATGTAGGCAACTACTGAGCTCATAGCCTAGTGGATAGAGGCTCTGGGTCTCTATGGCTGGAGGACTGCAGAGGTTCTGGGTTTGAATTTCAGGCTAAGAAAAAAATTATTTAATTGAATTAAACAGAGCCTTGTGTCTTGGGAAGCCCTGGGAGGCGTAGAGACCATATATGGACAGATGGTGATGTCTCCCTGATGACGTGGTCCCCGCTCTACGCTAACCGACACATCTCTCAAAAGGATTTCCTGCCCGAAGTCTGTAGTAGGCATTCAGTATAGATTCTGGTTTTGCAAGTATATGCTAGGAACAATCTCCCAGCTGCCCGTGACAGCGGGACAAAGGTGAAAAACCGGGACTGTCCTGCCAAATCCAGGATGGTTGGGAGCTGTGTTAAAGGGGTTGGCAACATTGCTTAAATTTGTATTACAGCAGGGAACCCTGAAAAATAAAAAAAATATGCGTCCTGTTCCAGCAGTGCAGGTCTGGTCCCATTAGGCCAAATTTGAGGATGTCATGCTCATTGGGGGATATGTATTAATCTGTCTATGACAGAATGCTGGAGTAATTTGCACCTGAAATACCATACACCACATTTATTGAAGGGTTTTGATCATTTTTAGGAAGTAGTGGCCTCACTGGAAAAAGGCCATGCACCAGAAAATTTGTGTGCGGCAGAAAACTCAATATCGTTGTGCAGCAAACTAGACCAACTTAAAGGAAGTCCAAAGTATGACTCGCCATTCTTATAACGCACCAGATTAATCATCCAGCATCAAACACAGCGATTAATCTGGCGTAGCAGAAGATTGTCTACTTCTCTGGACTGGTCTAATGACCAACATATAATATACATATCCCCCATAGTTCACATGACCTCTCAGCCAATCACTGGCCTCAGCGGTCAGAAATCAGTGGTTCTCATAAGTGGGAGGAGTTCATAGCTTCCCATGTATTTATTTACACAAGAAACTAATACAAATGCTAACTTGAGCATAGAACAGAACGTAGCTAGCATAGATCTGAGTACTATATAAAGAGACATTGTTCTTCCTAATTAAAATTAAGCATGTCACCCAGCACAGGTTAACAATATGAGAACAGTTAATAAAATTATGGATACGAGCAGCCTGTAAGAGCGTTGGTGCTTGTACGTGGGTGCAGCTGAGATGGTTTGTAATTGGTAATTAAATCCATTTCCTATTCACTGTGCCTTTGCTCTGCAGCTATCTGGCTAATATTGGGTATTAGACTGCACTTCATCACGTGTACATTGTACAGAGTGGAATGCAAAGGACAAGAGGACAGACCAGCATCCCCGTAATAGGATTTTCTATTATCTCTAAGCACAGGGGAATTCAACCTCACATAGGAGATAGCCAGACAAAGCCATTTACGAGCGAAACGTGCACCAGGCTAGGATTTAACGTGAACCTGTCACAGGGACCTCATTTTCACTAAAAACCGGTTGCAGAATCCATCCTACCGCAGTGCAAAAAATTGCTTCTCTGCCTTGATAAGCATTGTATTACAATATATTGTGTGTTAAAAGCTTACCCTGACCATGCACAAAATCCTGGGGTAGTCCACAGGGGCTGGCTTGTTTGGTGACATTTCCAAACAAACATGTGACTTGTCTGTTACACCATACTCAGATCGTAGCCCCACCTTTTCTCCTGTACAGCTTTCCCCCCCCCCCCCCTGATGTCATCTCACCAGGCTGTGAGCGCTGTAAGGAACAGGAGAAAGTTTACGGGAGCCCAAAGGTGGAGGGCTAAGATCTGAGGAGTGAGTAATGTAAAACAGGACAAGTCCAACATGTTGTGTTTTGAAATGATCACACAAACCAAAGCCCCGCCTTTGGACTTACCCCAGGAATTGTGTCAGGGGCCAAGGTAGGTAAGTTATAACACAGAATTATAATGTAATGCAAATGCTTAGAAGAGGCAGAAAGATATTATGTGCCATGCGGTGTAATGTAATTAAGCTTCTGCAACCGTCTTTAGGTTGAACTGAGAGGGGCGGGTCCTGGGGACCTGGTTCCATTTTAGACTACGTTATCATAAAGGTTTGGTGTCTGGTTTAGAACAATTTATTAATGTGCATATCCCATATGGTTAGGGATATGATCAAATAGCTGTTCAAGCATCCAGTTGGCCATGTGTAGGTCTGAAAAATCCACAGCATGCGTGCAACACCCTCGCGATTTTTTGCAATGGTATGACGAGGTGGGTTTGCGAACGTCCCACCTGCACGTACTCACCTTTACACTACAATGTCATGAAAGGCCCATAGCGTATTGCATGGTGAATCATGCCTGGCCAAGGCAAAGGGGAGTGGCGCCTTAACACAGTGGATTAGTTGTATTAAGCCAGATAAGCTGCTCCTGCTGTTAACTAGTCAATTGTATACGTTTGAGTAATCTCCTTGGTGAAACGATACACGCAGACCGACCACATTATTGTTTTGTTGTTAGGAATAAGTGAAGTTGGAAGGAGCAGCCACCCCTCTGACCAGCCACAAAGCGCAGAATGTTAATTTAAAAACCTCTGCGGCCACGGAATGATATGAAGAAAACGAGAGAGAAAAAGTAGATGATTTAATGTATTGGTGTGGAAAATATAGATTGAAATCACGTGAAGTGAGGGAAAGCAAGTGGAGTGTTAGTCTTAATGCTAACTAGCCATATTACTCAGAGATAGGATAGAGCCTAGCCCCGCTTCTTCTGAAGAGTGGTAGCTAGTGAGATTTAGCGTAGGTGTGCGGTGGGATGGGAGAGATGTTTGAAAAAGGGGATCATCTTACCTTTAAAGGTGATACATGCAGCCCTACAGGACAAGTGAGCTTACTACCAGGACACAGCTGCCTACCGCATGTCTCTACATCAAGGCGGTGAACATATCTACTCGAGGCTCCTCCAAACTCACAATCCTCGGCACTCCATCTACCTGTAAGCACGTTTGCTGCGGTTCCTGCGCGTTCAAATAAGAACGTCAGTTTTGTCTTCAACTTATGTCTCCGTCTGGTACCTGCTAATACGGATGATTCATCACCGGCAAAACCTGCCATCACCACCAGAGACTCACACTCGGGACATTTAGGGGCTCCTTGTTTTCCTTTTGGCTCCCCAGGGAGATCCGCTTTTTATAGCAGCCGCTCTTCCTACATCTTGAGATACTTGAAAAAGCCCAAGCCCCTGCTGGATGAACACTGCCAGCACCTCTGTTAGTTACAGCCCTCCGGTAAACGTCCAAGAACCGTGACATGCGTGCTTGCGCAAACCGCCAGCCACTCCCTATTACTCCGGTACCGCGCGGTAACCCTTCTCGTCACAGGTGTGCTATGAACATCGACACAGGCGCTTCACATCTATATAAGGGGACACCAACCGAGCCCGCGGGTGGCGGAGAGTGTTTCAATGGCCACCGGTCCCACCGGGACCACGACAAGGATACAAGTCGTGAAAAAGAGAGGAAGATATTTCTTCTAGGGCCTTTATCCTGGACAATAAAGAACTGATAATTTATTAAGAGAGAAAAGACTAGGTGTGCCTACCCATGCTGAAAGCTTGGCAGTGATTTTTAGTCACTTACACATGATGGGTATTTGGGTGTGTTCTTCTAGTTCCTTGCCACGTTGAAACTTTATGACTGCGTTCCTGCTGCCACGCTTGTGTCTGGCGGATCTGACAAGAGCGCCAGACGAGCTTTCCTAGCATCAAGAGGTTAATTCCGTGCAAGAACTGTGGCAGATCTGCTACATCGGAGCTGCGCGCTGTCTTGATAGAAGGGTAAATCAGAGGCGTTTGGGGACCAGCAAGTATTTCAAGGCCCGCAAATCTCGAGTATGGCTGGGCTGGGGGGTATCCAGGAGGCGTTCATGTAGGCCCATGTCGTGCCCTCTTGTGTGGCGCGAAACTCTGGGCTAGCTGGCCGAAGCACGTGGAGGGATGGATGAGTGGAGCGTGTAGGCGGCCGAAGTTTATCGAGGGAAAGGACGGGGTAACGCGTCGGGCGTTGCGAATCTTGGATTAGGCGCAGGAACCGCCGCCTGGAAGCCTGCAGCGAATGTGCGCCTCATCCGAGTTCCGGCGCAGCGGTGATGTCCGCGAAGGAGAAAAGCCGCGGGAGACATCAGAGTCTGGAAACCCGTTCTGACAGAGAGGAGAAAGAGAGTGGGGAACAAGCGAAGAAAGATTAGCGGGTATGGGGTAACGGAGCCGGTCATGGAAAGAGCGGGATGAAAGGGTGAAAGGGAGGGTGGGTCCTGAGGGAGGGTGTGAAGATACCGCTGGTGGGAGGACAGTTTAAAATGAGGGATGTAGGTAGAGAGGAGGTAGAGTTGTTTACGATGCAGGCTTGATTGAGCTAACCTCCAGGGAAAGGGGAGCTGGAACTGTGTCTTATAAGTGGACCCAACGTCCCATTCTAGCCATCGCCCATAGCAGGAGGACATTGTGTAACCTACGTGCTTCCTGGCTCAGGCTAGTGGAACCAGTCAGGTCCGCCAGGACGAAAGCGAAGGAGAGTACGGGACTGGCGCGCACAGTGAAGAGTGACCAGTCCCCTGGTCCGATCACTCAGGTGAGAGGTGAGGTAGCCGGAAGAAAGTGTGCAAAGTCCTCCAGGGGGCACGGGTACAGCCCTGCTAGGTGAAAGCAGTGTCCATGGGACTCCACCCATGATGCCTCTGAGACTATGCCCTTACTATCTGGGGCCCCCTGGTTACGTGACTGATACTACGGGGGAACGAATCACATGACTTCTCAACCTGATTTCAGGTGGAGACAAGGTTTAGCCAGACAGGCCTTCGCCGCGTGCTCGCCATTAACAGAGGAAAGATCAGAAAGTGGTGCATCCCTCGCGGGACAGGCAGTTGAAAGGACCGCATCTCGGGGGAAGTCAAGTCTTGGCCCGTGTGGTGAAGAAACAGTTTGTCGAATGTGGTCCAGCTTCTTGATAGGCTTACGAAGCACCTGATTGACAAGTGTTACTGTCTCTCGAGGTGGATAGCAGAGAAGAAGAGTCTTTGTGCTTTTTCTTTGGGAAAAGACAGAAGCCCAAAGAGAGGTTCCCTCGAGACTTTGACCCCTCCACGATACACGGAGACAGGAGGCCGTGAATCACCTGCCCCGGGAAGCGCCCAGAAGACCGCTGAGATGAAAACCTCTGATCAAACCTTAGGGAACAATTTATTAAAGTGGACTGGTTTGATAGAAATAATAGAAGGTGTCAACTAAATGAGAATGCTGTACTTCTACAAATGCACAGGCACCTCTTCGCGTGAGTTTAAGCGAAACTTGGGTGACTCCAAGGCTTGACATATAGGGGAGCTCCGTAGGCCGCGCTGGGACCGCGAGTGATGCAGAAAACGCCTGGGAGGGTCTCTGTGGTGAAAATGGAGGAATCTGCCTCTGTAGCGTGCAGTTATCCCAAACGCAGCGACATCACGATACTCTGCGGTACGGATAGTGATGGAAAAGTGAGACGTAGCAGGAGCAGGTTGCTAATCTGGCGGGTGAGACCCCACCGCGGTGTGACATAGAAATAACTGATCGGTGACCCAGGTGGCAGGCGACGTGAGGCTAGTCTCCGGCTATGAGGAGGAAACTGTCCGAGTGAGAACCCGGTACGGCAGCTTACTCCATCAGTGAATCTCCGAACTAAGCAGCTGGTAGCACGCAGCCCAAGAGA
Organism: Engystomops pustulosus; assembly: GCA_019512145.1. Taxonomy (NCBI): domain Eukaryota; kingdom Metazoa; phylum Chordata; class Amphibia; order Anura; family Leptodactylidae; genus Engystomops; species Engystomops pustulosus. The sequence continues at coordinate 16,581,870 of CM033648.1, forward strand.
GGCGGAGTGAAGTGCGTTAAGACCTGGAGTCAGAAGAAGAACCCCGCCGAGACACAGGGGCGAGGCCTACGCCAGTAATATGGGGCGAAGAGAATGAGTTGTCTCAGTTAAAGCATGACAATCCCGGTGGTAGCTAGGGGTGACGTGATCCTCAAGGGAAGGAACTTGTAAGTCCCCGAGGATGCTACCTGTATGAAACCGGCATGTTCGTGGGGACTCGCCCCATGGTTCATGTAACCTATGCGTAATTGGAGTTTACCCGAACGGACCGCTTAATTGGATACCGGGCTACTCAAGGGACCCACGTCTCTCCGGAGTGCTGCCATTCGAGAAACTTTGTTACATGCCGAGGAACACTATAGAGCGAATCAATTAAAGTCCAGACCCATGGGGTGTAGAAGAGCAGGCTTACTTGATGCACATTACATGCCTACGAAGGAAAACCCGTTACCCATACCCGTGAGCTACTGGGAGCCCACTCTAACCATTGGAGACAATGAGTTAAGCCACAGGTGGACAGTAGTGGTAACCCAGTTGTGAACCGAAAACGGTACTTCTGCTCCTGTGACTAACTGGGTACGACATGTATCCTCGGGACAATGCGATTTAGGCAATGTGATACAGTTGTGTGGCTTTGGTTTGGATGCATTTCAAAAACAACATGTGACTTGTCTGTTACCCACTCCTCAGATCTTAGCCCCCACCTTTGTGCTCCTGTACAGCTCCCCCCCCCTGATGTCATCTCACCAGGCTGTAAGCGCTGTGAAGGAACAGGAGGAGGAGCTGTACAGGAGCACACAGGTGGGGGCTAAGATCTGAGGGGTGAGTAACACAGACAAGTCACATGTTGTGTTTTGAAATGCATCCAAACCAAAGCCCAGCCCTTATGACTACCTCAGGATTTTGTCAGTGTGCAAGGTAAGTTATAACACAGAATTATAATGTAATGCAAATGCTTAGAAGAGGCAGAAAGGCAGATGTGCACTGCAGGTGTAACCTTCTGCAACCTGTCTTTAGTGAAAATGAGGTCCTTGGTGACAGGTTCCCTTTAAGACCTACGTATCATATAGGGGTTGTCTGGTGTCTTAGACAATTTTATAATGATGCCATATCCACTATGGTAGGGACCTTGATTCAAATAGCTAGTCAAGCATCCAGTCCCCACGTAGGTCTTAAAATCCAAAGCCTGCACTTTCACTGTAAATGTTTTGTCTGCCTTTCAGTCTGATGTGAGTTGAGACAGTTGACAAAATCAGAAGCTTCTGTCCACTATATAGTGTCCAATTTCTCCTTTGTCACATACTGTGACATAACCTGTAAGAACTCCATGCAGCTGTTGTATAATGTGTATCTCATTGCTTTAGTGATGAATAACTGTGTATACAGCTTCCATACAGATCTTGTGTTTGGTTACAGACTACACAGAACCCTTTGTTGTCTGATTCTTACATACTCAGATATCAGAGATGTGTCTTGTATAAGACAAGCACATGTGTGATCCCTACACCTCACATAGCCTGCACTTCCTAGAAGTGCCCTTAGCCCCCTCTGTGCCCAAACCATCGGTAGTCGAGCCGAGGGCGGCTCTTTCAATTGCCCCCGGGGTATGCAACACCCTCGCCGATGCAATGGCGAGGTAGGGTTTGCGAATACGTCCCACCTGCACGTAATCACCTTACACTACATGGTCCTGATAGGACATAGCGGTATTGCAGTGGTGAATCCTGCCTGGCAAGGCAGGAGTTAAGTATTTTGTATAATGCCAGATGCTGTTATCCAATGATATGTGTGACATCCTGTGCTCTGTAAGCTGAGATGTGATTGGAGGAGCAGCCACCACCTGACCAAAGGGAGGTAATAAAACCTCTGGCCAGGAATGTTCTGGAGAACATTAGATGATTATTCTAGTGTGGAATCCTAGGAGAATCAGTGAGTGAGTGAGTAATCTCTGTCTAGCCCATACCAGAGCAGGAAGAGCCTAGCCCCTGCCTCTGAAGAGTGGAGCATTAGACTAGAGTTAGTGTAGTGAGGAAAAGGGGTATCATCTTACCTTTAAAGGTGATACCTGAAGCCCTACAGGACAAGCTGAAGCTTCCTACCAGGACACAGCTGCCTCCCAGCCTGCTCTCTACATCCAGGCTGGTGAACTATCTCCTGAGGCTCCCTCCAACTCACATCTCGGCACTCCATCTACCTGTTAAAGGCACGTTTGCTGCGGTTCCTGCGGTTCAAATAAAGAACTGTAAGTTGTTTTCTTCAACTTCTGTCTCCGTCTGGTCCCTGCTAATACGGCTGCCTTCATCACCGGCACCCTGTCCATCACCCAGAGACTCACACTCGGGACATTAAGGGGTTGCCCCAGGGAGATCCGCTATAGCAGCCGCTCCCTCATCTTTTCTTGCCAACACCACCCTGCTGGAGACCTGCCAGGCTGTAGGACAGCCCTCCGGTTCCCCCGTACCAAGCACCGTGACAATAGCGTGCTTAGGCCGCAACCGCCAGCCACTCCGGTACCGCGGGCCCCGGCTGACTCCAGGCCTCACCTCAAGGGCTAGGCCCCGGTGGGGGATGTTGCACCTGCACTTTCACTGTAAATGTTTTGTCTGCCTTTCAGTCTGATGTGAGTTGAGACAGTTTACAAAATCAGAAGCTTCTGTCCACTCTATAGTGTCCAATTTCTCCTTTGTCACATACTGTGACATAACCTGTAAGAACTCCATGCAGCTGTTGTATAATGTGTATCTCATTGCTTTAGTGATGAATAACTGTGTATAAAGCTTCCATACAGATCTTGTGTTTGGTCACAGACTACACAGAACCCTTTGTTGTCTGATTCTTACATGTTCAGATATCAGAGATGTGTCTTGTATAAGACAAGCACATGTGTGATCATCATATGACCAGAGTAGATTCTTATTGCATTTAAGTAAACAAAACTATTAGAAAAACATAATTCACCAGATGGGAGTTGTTGGAATCGAATAAAACATAGTGCAGTTTGCACTGTTCTTAGTAAATGTGCCCCTATATGTGTAAATGTAATGATGATGTGATTACAATAGTAATGCCTAAAGGACATTTGTCAAAATAACCATCCTGCTTTACTCATTGAAATGAAGCTCTCCCCTTTTTAAGTCTGCCAACAAGGCAAAATGCCTTTAAGTGCCTCGTAGACAGGGGTGCATCAGACACGAGGCGAGTTGAACCTCTCGACTTGGGCAGCACCAACTGAAGGAAGCCGGGGAAGCATCAGCGGCACAGATACCTGCTACAAATCAGGACCTGACAACTAAAAATTGTGGCACACATTTATCAAAAACAGTACAAGCTTCACTAAGTGTGCAGAGTGCGCCAGATTCATGAATTGTGGTGCATCTTCTTTATTAATCTTGGAAGTGGGCACCATTTTTGTTATGGTGCACTTTGCTCATGCTGAAGAATTGTGGCGCATGGTCCGATTTTTGTTGCACATTTTTTGTATCTTATTGGAAACAGTGCTGCTGCGACACCTTTCTAAATCGTCGCGTCAGAAGAAGATTGCGGGACAACGGGTCCTGCTGGTTCCAGAGTCAGGCTGTGACATCACAGCCCAGACCTTGAACTAACACCCGGGATCGGAAAAACTCCTATCCCAGTTTTTCAACACCTTACGTGCGGCAGTCGGATCGGACCCCCCCAGTGAGCTAACCAGGGAATCAAATACTTCATGCGGCAGCCCCGGGTTCCGGCGTGTGCTCCGTGGTTGCTGGCTCCTGCATCAGCATGCTCAGCTACTTACATTGTACACTGCAATATAAGTGTATTTCCATGTAAAAAAAAAAAAAATTCAAAATCTTTTCATAATAATAATTAAATAAATAAATAAAATAAAAGTCCCCTAAGCCCAATTACATGTAAAATCCAAAAAAGTATATAAAACACAAAAACAGGTACATATTTGGTATCACCATGTCCATATTAATCTGTACAATAAACCTAAATCAATATTTAACCCACTCGGTGAACGATGTAAAAAAACCCGAAAAACTTCCCGTAATATAAAATTTTTCATCAAATACCCTCACAAAAAAGTTCGAAAAAGTAATCAAAAAAAGTTTTGTGCCCAAAATGATACGACTGAAAACTCTTTTCACAAAAATAAGCCCTCAACCAGACCTGTCAACAGAAAAATACAGATGTTATACCCCTGAAAATTTTTCGATAGTTGTCGATTTTCTCCAATATGAATTTTGCTCAGTAAAATTGAGCAAAGATAATAAAAACAATATAAATGAGGTTTCGCTATAATCGTAGTGAACCAGAGAATATAGATAAAATATTATTTTTATGTTATGGTGAGCGGGAAATAAAAAGTGCTAAAAATCCTAAATAAAAATTGATAATTTTCTTTGTATCCCCCTTGAAATAGTTAATAAAATCTTATCAATAAGCTATAGACCCTCAAAATGAATTATATATACATTTTATCTCACCCCGCAAATAAGAAGCCCTTGTATGCTCACATTACCAAAAAAATGCAAAACATTTAAAGGGTTAATAGACGTTTTACATCCGTTGAGGGTGTAGTTTCTTTAGTGGGGTAATTTATGGGGTTTTACTTTTTACTATTTAGGCCTTTCAAAGTCACTTGAAAGATGAGTTGTCCCTTAAAATATGAGTTTTGGCGATCGAGAAATCGCACCTAAGCCTCATCACATTCTCGAAAAATGATAGGACACACATAAAATATCATTCCAACATAAAGCAGACATTCCAGAAATGTTAGTTATCAAGCTCTTTGTTTGTTTGTTTGTTTGTTTGTTTTTTTACTATCTGCCTTGAAAGCAGAACATTTAAAACTGAAAATTAAGAATTTTTCTGAAATTTTGCCAAATTTTCTTTTTTTTTAAATTTTACAACTAACATGCAGTACAAGGTGTCTTGAGAAAAAATTCTCAAAATTACCTGGATATGTTATGGATATGTTCCGAAGTTATAACCAATTATCGTGACACATGTCAGATTCGAAAAATCGAGTCTGGTCATTAAGCTGAAAACAAGCGCCGGTGATAAGGGGTTAAAAATGCATAGGCAACAAAATATTTGAACAATGTATGCGTTTTCAAAGTGTTTGAAAATGCAACATAAACACAACAAAAACCCCAAGTGTGTCACCAGCCTACAACCAAGATAAATTTTAGATGTAAAAAACTGATGTTTTGCTTCCGAGTGGCATCTTTGTTGCATCTATATTTCACAGATCCTCATAAACTATTCACAGGGTGATCCGTGACTATAGCATGTGCTGACTTTTAATAGATCGGTCGCACTGTCCGCTAAAATAACATCCATGGGCACCAATCCAATGCGATGTATAGAATTTAGTGTTTCAATTTTTCAGTGGTCAGTAGAAAAATCGTGCAGTTCCCCTTTAAATACAATTTCCTTTCCCTGTTTATTTGTATAAACAAATAAAATAAATGCCTTTCAAAAGTAAGTAAAAGTTAAAGGATCTTCCCTTCTAGAAGCAGGAATATTCTCAGATTTAGCTGCAATTTAGCAGACAGCGTGAGTTGATTATAACGTTGCAGAAGAATGATAAGGTCACCTCTGACACACTGATATAAATACATAGTATCCCCGTAATGCGGAGCCATCCAGCCGGCTATTTTTATCCTGCTTCTAAAAGACGTTAACAGAGAACTTTTTGGCTCGTCTATTTATTGTGACTTTAATAACAACGTGTCTACGCAGGAAGAAAGTGAGCAATGCCAAACAGACAAGGAAGGAGGAGTGATCAGGCAGGCGCTGTAAGGAGCTCGCACTCTATGAAGGTTGGTCTTGTGTCTAGGCAGAACCCTGGGGCGGGGAGTAGATAGGAAATGCTGCTCTCCCTGTTGTGTTAATGAGTATGGAAGGGATCTGACAGGCAGCACCTATCCACCTCTGTCGATTGTAACGTTCAAGATTTTACCCATTGGTCCCTAAGCCAATGTAATTAACCTGTTTGCACACCGTCATATATGCCTGTCGTCTATTTCATTAAACCCTTTTCATAGGCTTTTCAGGTTGTAGAGTTCGTGTGTCGGACCGTCTCTAAGTAGTACATTGTTTTATTGTGTCACCATATGCCAATGTCAATGCATATTTACACTAATAAAATATTGCCGACCAGGGAAGATAGCGTTGATAAAACAATATACAGCCGGTGGCAAGAGGTGGATTACGGACATGACAAGCCTCACACCTTTCCTACTGTACGTTCGGCGTGTTAATGGTCGTCACACAACTGTCATACAGCTACATGTTTTGTCTTAAGTCCCGACCCAACCCAGGTGCCTGTCCCAGGACCATGGCGGTTGTCCCTACACCCACTCACATAGCCTGCACTTCCTAGTGCCCTTAGCCCCTCTTTGCCCAACCATCGGTATGAGCCGAGGGGCGGCTCTTTCAATTCTTGCCCCCGGGGTATGCACACACCCTCGCCGATGCAGAGGCGAGGTAGTTTTGCGATACGTCCCACCTGGCACGTAATCCACCTTACACTACTGGGTCCTGATAGGACATCGGTATTGCAGTGGTGAATCCTGCCTGGCAAGGCAGAGTTAAGTATTTTGTATAATGCCAGATGCTGTTATCAATGATATGTGTGACATCCTGTGCTCTGTAAGCTGAGATTTGATTGAAGCGAGCCACCACCTGACCAAGGGAGGTAATAAAACCTCTGGCCAGGAATGTTCTGGAGACATTAGATGATTATTCGATAGTGTGTAATCCTAGGAGAATCAGTGAGTGAGTGAGTAATCTCTGTCTAGCCCATACCAGAGCATGAAGATCCTAGCCCCTGCCTCTGAAGAGTGGAGCATTAGACTAGAGTTAGTGTAGTGAGGAAGGGGTATCATTTACCTTTAAAGGTGATACCTGAAGCCCTACAGACAAGCTGAAGCTTCCTACCAGGACCAGCTGCCTCCCAGCCTGCTCTCTACATCCGGCTGGTGAACTATCTCCTGAGGCTCCCTCCAACTCACACTCGGCACTCCATCTACCTGTTAAAGCCACGTTTGCTGCGTTTCCCCTGCGGTTCAAATAAAGAACTGGTAAGTTGTTTCCTTTCACTTCTGTCTCCTCTTGTCCCTGCTAATACGCTGCCTTCATCACCGGCACCCTGTCCATCACCCAGAGACTCACACTCGGGACATTAAGGGGTTGCCCCAGGAGATCCGCTATAGCAGCCGCTCCCCCCACATTTTCTTGCCAACACCACCCTCCTGGAGACCTGCCAGGCTGTAGGACAGCCCTCCTCGGTTCCCCGTACCAGCACCGTGACAATAGCGTGCTTAGCCGCAACCGCCAGCCACTCCGGTACCGCGGGCCCCGGCTGACTCCAGGCCTCACCTCAAGGCTAGCCCCGGTGTTGGATGTTGCACCCTGCACTTTCATCACTGTAAATGTTTTGTGTCTGCCTTCAGTCTGATGTGAGTTTGAGACAGTTTACAAAATCAGAATCTTCTGTCCACTCTATAGTGTCCAATTTCTCCTTTGTCACATACTGTGACATAACCTTAAGAACTCCATCAGCTGTTGTATAAGTGTATCTCATTGCTTTAAGTGATGAATAACTGTGTATAAAGCTTCCATAAATCTTGTGTTTGGTCACAGACTACACAGAACCTTTGTTGTCTGATTCTTACATGTTCAGATATCAGATATGTGTCTTGTATAAGACAAGCACACTGTGTGATCATCATATGACCAGAGTAGATTCTTATTGCATTTAAGTAAACAAAACTATTAGAAAAACATAATTCACCAGATGGCAGTTGTTGATCAATAAAACATAGTGCAGTTTGCACTGTTCTTTAAATGTGCCCCCTATATGTGTAAATGTATGATGATGTGATTACAATAGTAATGCCTAAAGGACATTTGTCAAATAACCATCCTGCTTTAACTCATTGAAATGAAGCTCTCCCCTTTTTAAGTCTTCCAACCAGGCAAAGTGCCTTTAAGTGGCCTCGTAGACAGGGTGCATCAGACACGAGCGAGCTGAACTTCTCGACTTGTGCAGCACCACTGAAGGAATCCGGGGAAGCATCAGCGGCACAGATACCTGCTCAAATCAGGACCTGACACTAAAAATTGTGGCACACATTTATCAAAAACAGTACAAGCTTCACTAAGTGTGCAGAGTGCTCGCCAGATTCATAATTGTGGTGCATCTTCTTTTATTAATCTGGAAGTGGGCACCATTTGTTGTTATGTGCACTTTGCTCATGCTGAAGAATTGTGCGCATGTTCCGATTTTTGTTGCACATTTTTTGTATCTTATTGGAAACAGTGCTGCTGCGACATCTTTCTACAGTCGTCGCGTCAGAAAAGATGTGGGACAACGGGTCCTGCTGGTTCATCACATCACAAGCCCAGACCTTGAACTAACACCCGGATCGGAAAAACTCCTATCCCAGGTTTTCAACACTACGTGCGGCAGTCGGATCGGATCGGATCCCCCCCACCCCCAGTGAGCTAACCAGGAATCAAATACTTTCATGGCGGCAGCCCGGGTTCCGCGTGTGCTCCGTGGTTTCCCAATTACTGTAAAATCCAAAAAGTATATAAAACCAAAAACAGGTACATATTTGGTATCACCATGTCCATATTAATCTGTCCAATAAACCTAAATCATATTTTAACCCCTGGATCGTGAACGATGTAAAAAAACCCAAAAACTTCCCGTATATAACATTTTTCATCAAATACCCTCACAAAAAAGTTCGAAAACGTAATCAAAAAAGTTTTGTGCCCAAAATGATACGACTGAAACTCTTTTCACAAAAATAAGCCCTCAACCAGACCTGTCAACAGAAAATACAGATGTTTATACCCCTGAAAATTTGTCGATAGTTGCGATTTTCTCCAAATGGATTTTGCTCAGTAAAATTGAGCAAATATATAAAAACAATATACCTTATATACTCGATTATAAGCCTAGTTTTTCAGCCAAAAATGTGCTGAAAACCCAAACTCGGCTTATACTCGAGTCAAAAAATAAATATATCTAAACTCACTTTCTGGTGACCCCTGTATATCTTCTGTGCGATCTGTCCGGCAGCGGCGGCAGGCTATATACACTGGGGCAGGTCTGGCAGCTCTATACCTGGGGCAGGGTCTGGCATGCGATATACACGGGGCAGGGGTCTGGCATCTATACACTGGTCAGGGTTTGCGTCTATATACCGGGGCAGGTTCTGGCAGGCTATATACACTGGGGGCCAGGGTTCTGGCAGGCTTATACATACACTGGGGCCGGGCTGCAGGCTATATACACGGGGCGGGTCTGGCAGGCTAATACACTGGGGCGTCTGGTGCAGGCATATACACTTGGGGCAGACCGGGCTGGCTGGCAATATACACTGGGGCAAGCCTGGCTGCTATATATCTGATGCTGTGACCAATGCAGTCCCACCCCGGCTTATACTCGAGTCATAGTTTTTTCCAGTATTTTGTGGTAAATTGTGGCCTCGGCTTATACATGGGTCGGCTTATACTCGAGTATATACGGTAAATGAGGTTTCGCCATAATCGTAGTGAACCAGAGAATAAAGATAAAATATTATTTTTATGTTATGGCGAGCAGGAAATAAAAAGTGCTAAAAATCTGAAATAAAATTGATAATTTTGTTTGTTCCCCCTTCAAATAGTTAAACACAATCTCATCATAGTCTAGGCCCCTAAACTGAATTATCTATACATTGTATCTCTCCCCACAAATAAGAAGCCCTTGTATGCTTGCATTACCAAAAAAATGTAAAACATTTAAAGGGTTAATAGAATTAATAGACGTTTTACATCCGTTGAGGGTATAGTTTCTTTAGTGGGGTAATTTATGGGGTTTAACTTTTGTTACTATTTAGGGCCTTCAATCAACTTGAAAGATGATTTGTCCCTCAAAATATGAATTTTGGCGATCGAGAAATCGCACCTAAGCCTCATCACATTCTCGAAAAATGAGAGGACACACATAAAATATCATTCCAACATAAAGCAGACATTCCAGAAATGTTAGTTATCAAGCTCTTTGGGTCTTTTTACTATCTGCCTGGAAAGCAGAACATTTAAAACTTTGAAAATTAAGAATTTTTCCAAAATGTTGTCAATTTTTATTTTCAGAATGAAACGCAAAACTTATCACTTACTTTTACAACTACTTAAGTACAAATGTGTCTTGAGAAATCATTCTCAAATCATCTGGATATGTTGAAGCGTTCCGAAGTTATAACCAATTATCGTGTCACGCGTCGAAAAATCGCGTCTGGTCATTAAGCTGAAAACAAGCGCTGGTGATAATATTTGAAAAACGTATGCGTTTTCAGAGCGTTCGCAACATTAACGTAACAAAAACGCCACGTGTGTCACCGGCCTAGATGTCTACAACCAAGATGAATTTCAGATGTAAAAAAACGATGTTTTGCTTTTGCTTGGCATGCTTGTTGCATCTATATTTCACGGATCCTCATGAACTATTCTGTGGGTGATCCGTAACTGTAGCATGTGCTGATTTTTAATAGATCGCTTGCACTGTCCGCTAAAATAACATCCATGGGCACCACATGCGATGTATAGATTTAGTGTTTTCAATTTTTCAGTGGTCAGTCGAAAAATCGTGCAGTTCCCCTTTAAATACAAATTTCCTTTCCCTGTTTATTGTATAAACAAATAAATAAATGCCTTCCAAGTAAGTAAAAGTTAAAGGATCTCCCTTCTGAAGCAGGAATATTCTCAGATTTAGCTGCAATTTAGCAGACAGCGTGAGTTGATTATAACGTTAGGCAGAAGAATGATGGTCACCTCGACACACGATATAAATACATAGTATCCCCGTAACACGAGCCATCCAGCCACTATTTTTATCCTGCTTCTAAAACGTTAACAGAGAACTTTTTGGCTCGTCTATTTATTGTGACTTTAATAACAAGTGTCTACGCAGAAGAAAGTGATCAATGCCAACAACAAGGAAGGAGGAGTGATCGCAGGCAGCGCTGTAAGGAGCTCGCACTCTATGATGTTGGTCTTGTTTCTAGGCGAACCTGGGCGGGGAGTAATAGCAAATGCTGCTCTCCCTGTTGTGTTAATGAGTATGGAAGGGATCTGACAGGCAGCAGTGAGAGGTAAGAGGAGGGAGGTTTAGGTTACCAAGATATTCACTTGTTATCGCTGTATGCTGCATGCTTATATGCTGACTTCTCAAACACCTAGGCCTAGGTCACGTTAATTTGGCACAGGAGCTGACTATCAGTGAATGAGATGGATAAAGACATGCTGGTAAAGTTTGCTTTTATAATGCTGTAGAGGTACACACAACACCATGTTTATAGTCGCACCTATACGCCTATGCTTTAGTCTGTATGTCCCGGGTAACAACATTGCTCAAAGACATGCATTTTGGGGCCCCAAGCAAAGTTATGTCTAAGGGGCCCAGCTTTTGCATAGCTTAGCTCCAAAATACTCCTTAGGCATCATTTAGGAAACACTTTGAAGCACACAGGTAGCACCTTGCTTTGTTTACAACGTAGGAGCAGTTCACACCTGCGTCATGGCTTTCTGTTGCAACTCCGTTTAAGGAACGTGTAACAGAAACTAAAAATGGAAGGTAAAAGGATGGTCTTCCATTCCCGTAGTTAACGGAAGATGCATTAGAGTCTATCTCTTATTGATAGTGGAAAAAAAGATACAGGCTGTGCTATTCTTTCAGATATTAATAACGGAATGTGCAACAGAACCTGCAGGATTCTCTTTATCCAGGAGAATTGGCTGCATATCATTACTTCATCTCCAGGACACCAAGCAATTGTTGCATCAGAGGTGCAGCATATTCCAGCATACATAAAGAGTTATTGGCCAAAGGAACATTTTTATGTCATGGCCCAGTTGCACTCAAGAGATTTAGTTCTAACTGGGTTATCACGCCTTGGTGCCTAATATATCAGTTAAGAACCCCCACAGCGCTCCGTACAGTAAGATGACCATGGCTGCCCTGGCATAGACCCAAAGCAACTAACTGACTTGCTTGGTTCAGTTCAGCTGTTCCATAAGGCCCACAGAGCCGGCGCTGCAGATCAGCAAGTCCTTGCATCATATTTTGATACCATGAAAGGAGTTCCATCCTGTGTAAAGTGTGCAGTCCATGGGAACGGGTCAACATACGTTGCGGTCACGTTCACATAAAGCAAATGTGTTATGTTTAAATCTCATGTATGTAAACGTGATCTTAACACAATGTTAACAGATTAAATTGTTTACAACGTGTTTACAAAAACTGTGTTTGAAATCGGCATTAAAAGAGCTGATTAGTGTTATTTTCTAGGCGCATAATCTGTAACAGACTCCTTAACGATACTCTGTGGATACCAGATTGTCAGACTAATTCTTCAGGTTCCCTTTAAAAAGTAGCTGTAGACAGTTTGATAAAGGAAATCCCCAACATCTCCACAAAGCTTAATACTGCAAGGGAGTAAGTTTACTAAAAGTAAACTGTCACCAGGGAACACATTTTCACTAAAGACAGGTTACAGAAGCCCATTACAGCTATAATGCCTTTCTGCCTTCTCTAAGCATTTGCATTACAATATAGTTGTGTGTTATAATTTACTTTGCACCCTGACAGAATCCTTTGTATAGCCCCAGGGGTTGGACTTTGCTTTGGATGCATTTTAAAAACAACATGTGACTTGTCTGTGCTGCAGACTGCTCAGGAGCTGTAAGGTTGGGCAGGGTCGGACTGGGGTGCCTGGGGCCCACCATTGTTCGCACTGTACACCAACCTTTCAATAAGCTAATGCTGAAAACCTTTATAAGAACTGATGACATTAACCCTACTATGGCGTCCCCGAAGCACATAGACAAGTCACACTCTCTGACCCTATATATATAACCGTACATAAGCTGAGAGCTGTCTCACACTAGAAGGTAAGTCAGTAATTACAATACTGATCTGAAACAGGAAGAAGTAGCATCTAGTACCTCACAGGTGTAATGTCTTCTCCTCCATGTCCAGAATCATCGCAAAATCTGGCTGCAGAATTTTCTGGCAGATTTATTCAGCTCTGGGAAGCAAATACCCCTCACTGTGCCCCTAAAAATACCACAGTTACTTACAGTATAATGTCACCTGGATAAAACAATGTCATTCATACACACTGCCCCCCCTCCAGATTTTAATAAGGCCCTCCATGAACACTACCATTCCCCCTCCATATTTTATTAAGGCTCTCATAATCACAGCCACCCCCCCCCTATTTTCTTATCTCTCCCTGTTGTGTTAATGAGTATGGAAGGGATCTGACAGGCAGCACTGAGAGGTAAGAGGAGGGAGGTTTAGCTTACCAAGATATTCACTTGTTATCGCTGTATGCTGCATGCTTATGTGCTGACTTCTCAAATGCCTAGGCCTAGGTCATGTTAATTTGGCACAGGAGCTGACTATCAGTGAGTAAGAGATGGATAAAGACATGCTGGTAAAGTTTGCTTTTATAAAGCTGTAGAGGTACACGCATCGCCATGTTTATAGTCACACATATAGTCCTATGCTTTAGCCTGTATGTCCCGGACAACAACATTGCTCAAAGGGACCCAAGCAAAGTTATGTCTAAGGGGCCCAGCTTTTGCATAGCATAGCTCCAAAATACCCCTTAGGCATCCTTTGGAAAACACTTTGAAGCACACAGGTAGGATGCTGGTCAACACCTTGATTTGTTTACAACGTAGGAGCAGTTCACACCTGCGTCAGGGCTTTCTGTTGCAACTCCGTTTAAGGAACGTGTAACAGAAACTAAAAATGGAAGGTAAAAGGAGGGTCTTACGATTACCTTCCAGTCCCCATAGTTAATGAAACATCCATTACAGTCTATATCTTATTGATAGTGGAAAAAGATACAGGCTGCAGCGCTATTCTTTCAGATATTAATAACAGTATGTGCAACAGAACTTGCAGGGTTTTCCTCATCCAGGAGAATTGGCTGCATCTCATCACCGCATCTCCAAGACCCCATGCCAAGGGCGTAACTTGAGGGGGTGCAGAGGGTGCAATTGCAACCAGGCCCAGGAGGCTTAGGGGCCCACAAAGTGTCACTTTCCCATATGAGAAGACTAGTACTATAAGCCATACATTATAGTCAGGGGGCCTGGCACAGACTTTGCACTGGGGCCCTTCAGATTCAAGCTACGCCACTGCCCCATGCAATTGTTGCATTGGAGGTACAGCATATTCCAGCATACATATAGGTATAGGATAAAGAGTTATTGGCCAAAGGAGCATTGCCCTGGTCCAGTTACACTCAAGTGATTTAGTTCTAACTGGTTTATCATGACTTGGTGCCTAATTCATCAGTTAAGAACCCCCACAGCACTTGATACAGATGACCATGGCTGCCCTAGCATACAATTCTGCTATAGTCGCATCATTGTCTGCACCAAAACAACTGAGCCGGACCCAAAGCAACTAAACGGAGTTGCTTGGTTCAGTTCAGCTGTTCAGGTCCATAAGGCCCACAGAGCTGGCACTGCCGATCAGCCAGTAGATGAGAAGTCCTTGCATCATATTTTGATACAATGAAAGGAGTTCCATCCTGTGTAAAGTGTGCAGTCCGTGGGAACGGGTCGACATACATAGTGGCCACGTTCACATAAAGCAAATGTGTTATGTTTGTAAATGTGATCTTAACACAATGTTAACACATTAAATTGGGTTTACAACATGTTTACAAAAACTGTGTTTGAACTCGGCATTAAAATAGCTGATAAGTATTATTTTCTAGGTGCATAATCTGTACCAGACTCCTTAACGATACTCTACGGATACCAAATTGTGGGACTAATTCTTCGGGTTCCCTTTAAAAAGTAGCTGTAGACAGTTTTATAAAGGAAATCCCCAACATCTCCACAAAGCTTAATACTGCAAGGGAGTAAGTTTAGCTGTCACCAGGGACCAAATTTTCACTAAAGGCAGGTTACAGAAGCCCATTACAGCTATTATGCCTTTCTGCCTTCTCTAAGCATTTGCATTACAATATAATTGTGTATTATAACTTACTTTGCACCCTGACAGAATCCTTTGTATAGCCCCAGGGGTTGGACTTTGCTTTGGCTGCACTTTTTTTTTACTAACAACATGTGACTTGTCTGTGCTGCAGACTGCTCAGGAGCTTTAAGGAAGCACAAAGGTTGGGCAGGGTCGGACTGCGATGCCTAGGGCCCACCAGTGTTCCCACTGTACACCAACCTTCCAATAAGTTAATGCTGAAAACCTTTATAAGAACTGATGACATTTACCCTACTATGGCGTACCCGGCACATAGACAAGTCACACTCTCTGACCCTATAAGTATAACAGTACATAAGCTGAGAGCTGTCTCACACTAGAAGGCTAGTCAGTGAATACAATACTGATCTCACACAGGAAGAAGTAGGATCTAGTACCTCAGAGGTGTCATGTCTTCTCCTTCATGTCCAGAATCATCATAAAATCTGGTTGCAGATGTCACAATGTCATACAGACTGCCACCCTCCAGATTTTATTAAGGCCCTCCATGCTCGCTGCCATTCCCCCCTCCATATTTTATTAAGGCCCCCCATAATCACAGTCATATTTTATTATGGCCCCCCTCATACATATTTTATTAAGGTCCCACATGCAGACTGCCACCCTCACTCCATATTTTATTAAACTCCCCCATGCACACTGCCACCCCCCCCCCCCCTAATATTTTATTAGGGCCCGCCATGCACACTGCCATTCCCACCCCCCTCCATATTTTATTAACCCCCCCCCCATGCATGCTGCCATTCCAACCCCCTCCATATTTTATTAAGGGCCCCCCCTCCATATTTCATAAAGACCCCCGCCCCATACACACTGCCATCCCCCCTAATATTTTATTAAAGACCCCCATGCACACTGCCATTCCCACCCCTCCATATTTTATTAAGGCCCCCCATGCACACTGCCATTCCCACCTCTCCATATTTTATTAAAGCCCCCGCACCGTACACATTGCCATCTCCCTCCTCCCCAACCAAAGCCCAACCCCTTGGATTACACAGAGGATTCTGTCAGGGTGCAAGGTAAGTTATACCATATAATTGTATTGTAATGCAAAGGCTTTTGCAACCTGTCTTTAGTGAAAATGAGGTCCCTAAAGACAGGTTCCCTTAATGTGCCCTATATTCTTTATCGCTTCTTGCATAATAATTAAAGTACCTTATGCAAATTACCATTGTTGAAAATACATTGGGTGGTGTTCATTATGTCACAAGTCTTACACGTCTCAATCATTAAATGAGATGTCGTGGAGCTAAGCTGCGATCCTCGTGTTATACATCTGGGCCTGCCATGTAGCCCTTATTCCTTCTGGAAGTGTATGGATAAATTGGCAACTAGGAGTAACAATTCCTCTTGCTAGTGTGATGGGCTCCTAGCCATTCACAAACAGCACATCATACCGGTGAGCGTAATACAACATAACTGCGCTGTGTGTATAGGCCTTAAATGTATATGGGGTTAATATTATTTGCTAAATCAAGTAATACATCATGAATGTACTCAATGAAATGGCATTGGGTGTTGAATGCTTTATTTACAGATCTCTTTATGGTGGGAGTAACTTTGATGTCTTTAATTATTGCTTTCATTAAGTCTATGACTTGCATTCTTTTATACATACCTATGGATGACTCATGAGAGTAATAGGGGTGACTCGGTAGTTGTAGTGCTGTGCTCACTCCTCGCTAAGGATTGAATTAATCTACCAAATTACTATTATTATGTTTTCTGTCTGCACACACTATATACAGAAAGTTAACATTTTGGTGAAAAGAAGCTCTCTAATGTTTAATGCATCTGTGATTTCAGGATTATCATAATTTACCCTCCCATTTTGCAA
Organism: Engystomops pustulosus; assembly: GCA_019512145.1. NCBI lineage: Eukaryota > Metazoa > Chordata > Amphibia > Anura > Leptodactylidae > Engystomops > Engystomops pustulosus. Next base: position 16,598,783 of record CM033648.1, read on the forward strand.
TGGAACATCAGGGTTTCGGGCCCTTTATCATTCCTTATCCACAGGATTAATGGGAGTCCAACGGCTGAGGCCCCCGCCAATCAAGACAACAGGGGTCTTGTTCCTGATGGGGCTTCAGGTCAAGCATTCGTCTTGCCACTTTATACTGTGTTTTTTAGTGATGAGATATAGACAAGAACACAGTTTGAGTATCTCAGGCATTCACAGTTGGACACTTCTGTGCTAGGAGATCTCTGCAAAACCCTGCTTTACATACTATCCACTCTTCTCTAAATGACTGTTGTTGTATTCAGCCAAAGCTTTTACTCAGAGCAAAGAGGATGGGCTTAGAGCAGTTGAGTGCAGAAATCTTACTGCAGTTTGAGGACACACCCACAGTGCAGCAAATACAAGTGGATACAGGAAGCATAAAGACCCCTTAAAATTTTCTCTTTGTTTCTTTGCAGCCATTGGTAAGATCAAAACAGTTATTTTTTTGCTCATCAATGTACACCCCATCTGTACCTCATCTTGACAGAAAAAAACATAAATGTAGATTTTTTTGCTAATTTATTAAAAAAGAAAAACTAAAATATCACATGGTCATAAGTATTCAGACCCTTTGCAGTGGCACTCAAATTTAACTCACATACTGCCCAATTACCTTCTGATCCTCTTTGAGATAGAGCTACTTCTTCATAGGAGTCCAGTTGTGTTTAATTTAACTGAATAGACTTGATTTGGAAAGACACACACACCTGTCTATATAAGACCTCACTGTACATGTCAGAGCACACAAGATTCATGTGGTCTAAAGAACTGCCCAGGGAGCTTAGAGACAGAATTGTGGAAAGGCATAGATCTAGCAAGGTTACAAAAGAATTTCTGCAGCACTCAAGGTTCCTAAGACCACAATGGCTACCATAATCCTTATACCGAAGACGTTTGGGATGATAAAAACTCCTCCTCGACCTGGCCGTCCAGCCAAACTAAGCAATTGTGAGAGAAAGTCAACTATCAATGTAGCCTTCCACTAGCCAGGGCTTTATGGCAAAGTGTGCCGACTGAAGCCTCTCCTCAGTGCAAGACATATGAAAGACCACATACAGTTTGCAAAAAAACCCATGACGGAATCACAGACTATAAGAAATAAGATTATCTGGTTTTATAAGATGAAGATTTAAAGTGTAACCGTCATTAATACATAAAAACTAAAATACATAATTCTACTCCAGGTGTCCCTGGGAATCATTCCTCAAAGTATTTTGCCTCTCGGTTCTCCTTTAGTACTTTTTTTGGCCCATAGCTACCATGGTTTCCAGCTCTCAAACTACAGTCAGCAAGAAGGACCTGCCTCCTGTCACCTCATCACAAGCACATGCTGCTGACTAATGAAACCAAATCTGTATATGTAGCTCATATCTATCTATCTAGCTCATATCTATCTATCATCTAGTCATATCTATCTATCTATCCCTTCAGCACAGCACAAGAGGGGACAGCTAGAAGACTTGGAGAGTCTCTCCTACTATTTCCTGCTGTGGAGTGTGAGGTGATGGGGGAGGGGAAACGAGCTGCATCTTGTGTCTGTGTGGATTATTTGTTTATATACAAGTGTAGGGAAAGCTGAGGAGAGATAAGAGTGTAGGTGTTTGGTCACTACATTAGTTAGGACTGCTGGAGCACTGAACTATGAGGTAATCAGATGTGAGCAGGGAGGGGACAGGTGGGCGTGTCTCTCCCTCCGTAGTCAGCTCCTCAGTGAAGACGGAATGTGCCTAGCAACAGCTATTTGAGGAGTCACTAACAACAGGGGGGAGGCTGCAGAATACAAGAGGAAGGAGCAAGATTCAGTTAATTAATCCAATTGCAAAAGGGCTTAAAATTGCCTCCCCTACAACATATCAAAACATTTTTGAAATGACACTTTAAGTTTTTGGTGTTAAATCTAAGTGGTAAGTGTGGAGAACATCAGACACTGCTTATCACCTGCCAAATACAATCCTAATAGTGAAACATGGTGGTGGCAGCATCATGTATTGGGGGGGGGGGGGGGTCAGCTGCAGGGAAAGGATGACTGGTTGCAATTGAAGAATAGATGAATGAGGTCAAGTACAGATATATCCTGGATAAAATCCTCTGTGAGTGCTCTGGACCTCGACCTCAGAGTGGGCCAAAGGTTCACCTTCCAACAAAGACAATGACCCTAAGCCCACAAGTAAAATAACAAAGCAGAGGCTTTAGAACAACGTTCTAGCAAAAAAACTGCTCCTACTCAATTCTGAGCAAAGGGTCTGAATACTTATGATCATGTGATATTTCAGTTTGTCTTGTTTAATAAATTAGTAAAAATATTTACACTTATGTTTTCTTTCTGTCAAGAAGGGGGGCAGAGTGTAGATTAATGTGCAAAAAAACAACTTTTTTATCTAAACAATTGGCTGCAATAAAACAAAGAGGGAATAATGAAATGGGGTCTAAATACTTACTGTACTCACTGTATAGCCGCAATAAATAGGTTAGAATAAGGCATGAGGTATTGTAACTGTGTATTATGCATTTATTGTGAATTTTGTATTGTAAACCCAAGGGACACTTTAAGTCTTCGACTTTTTAATAGGTTCCACTTAGTTGTGTGTATTCAGTGTGTTACCTTTCACTGCTCCCTATAAATTTACATATTGTACAATGTTAATGTTGTACTCGATTGTGTCGCTGCTGCCCAAGAAGAACTTAGCAATGCATGAATGAACGAGATATTGTTTTATGATTATTCCTAACACTCTGTAGGCCGCATACTGTTCTTACCGTTCCAGTTTAATTTCTCACTAGGACATTTCTGTTTTCGCAGCACGAAGGGGGTTATGTATCATAAGGTGGCTTCTTGCAACACTTCTATGTCTGTCTTTGGAGCTCTGCTTCCCATCACATTCATTAAAGTGTCTTTGGCCCGTTAATAAATTTTCTTATGCCCTAATTGCGGTCTGGGATTTTTTTCAAAAAGTCGCAAAATGCATAAAGTCCCAGCACATACACCAGCAGGGTCCCAAGTCTTGACTCTGGCTTTGCACTAGCAGTAGTTCTATGTTTAGTTCAGATCAATGAAGTGGTGGAAATAGTCCTTTGCAACTTTTTAGCCGTGAAAGATCCCCCACAAAAACCTCATTGCGACTTTTATGAGATTTTTTTTTTTACTCCAAAAAAGCCTGACAAAACCTATGATAAAAAACCCCCTTCATATGCAGCTCCTTTCTCCATAATAGAGCCTCTCCAGCTGCTGTCTCAAAGCGTAATGGTGTCATCATATAGCGCCTTCCAGCATCAGAGCTGCAAACCGCAGTTGCAGAGAAGAAAGAGGGAAAGACGAGGATTGGATTTTGAGGAGTGGTCTTGCTCCTCATGAAGCAGTGGGTCAAGCATTCCTCCTGCCGCTCCATACTGTATTTGAGAGTGAAATTAAAAAAACAAGAACATCACTTGGGTATCTCTGGCATTCTCATTCATCTTCTATTTTCAGCACTCACATAGCCACCAAATGCCGGGGCTTTATGCACACCCAACCTTCTCTCTCCGTTCTATGTGCAAATGGGACTTGGTGGAGGTCCCAGCAGTTGGACCCTTACACTGCTGTGCTAGGAGATCTCTGCATTATTATTATTTTAAGACAATACAGACTGGAGGGTTATTATACATGAAAGGGGGCATTAGGAGGGCCCTGATAAGGGCATGATAAGAAGTGATCCATTAGTGTGGGCTAAAGAAAGGTGGGAAATTTCAAGTGGGAACTACAGAAAAGAGAGACATTGCAAGTGGGGTTCCAGGAAATGGGGGGCACATTAGGTGTCATTACATAATGTAATGTAAACTTCTGGCACCCACTATGTGGTGACCACGTTGTAAGGGTTCCAAACTCTGTCACTATTATCAGGGGGTCATTGGCACAGATGAAACTCTGCATATTGCGCTATCCACAAAGTAGACCTAATGAAGCAATTTGTACAGTGCGAAAGTGTTGTCAACTGAATAAAGAAACCCTTTTTATTGACTACCTGTGCCTCCATAAACGTCTTTGTTTTTTTTTACCAGGGTGGTTACATCTTACAACCTACCCTTCCTATTCATTGGCATAGGGTATTATGTGTCTGGTAATATTATGGTCCCTTTTTCCCATCTCATCATTTACATACCCCAGCAGGGTATTTTACAGAGGGGTCTCTAACACTCCTCTGTATACAAATTAGTGGTGTGTGGGTGGATGTTTTTGTTACTCCTTCTGATTGTAAATAGGTGATTACAGAACATCATCACTGTTACCATGGAAATTACCTATTTAATTTTTCAATGAAACTATTCTAGCAGTTCCCACCAAGAGAGAAGTACTGCTATTCATCCATTATGGATTAATAACACCCATTGTCAAAGAGTCTGCTATGTCATTTATTTTTCCTCCTTTTTAATGTGCTCATGCAAATGCATAGTAAGTGCTGTGTAACAGCGAACCAAATGCTCTGAAATATCTAATGTGACAACACAGTCAAAGTTGAAGTGTTTTTCTCCTTTATTTACAGCTTAAGCGCACACCTACGCCTTTTAACATTAAGGAAATTAAATCAAAAGTTAAAATTAAAGTAAAATTTTTTCATTGAACACAAATAATATAGGAAGAAGTGTTGAGCAGATTGTACATAGTGTCCTATTATCAGGCACCCTGTTATAGAGTAGAAGGAGCTAAGAAGAATGAACACTGTGCCCTATCTACAGAGATAATTTTATAGAGCAGGAGGAGCAGAGCAGAATGTACAAAGTGTCCTATCTACAGGCAGCATGTTATAGAGCAGGAGGAGCTGAGCAGATTGTACACAGTGCCCTATCTACAGGCAGCATGCTATAGAGTAGAATGAGCTAAGAAGAATGTACACAGTGCCCTATCTACAGAGATACTTTTATAGAGCAGGAGGATCTGAGCAGAATCTACAAAGTGTCCTATCTGCTGGCATTTTTTTTTTTAGAGGGTAACACCACGCTGCATGGGAGTGAGAAGGATATGTGAATAGCATCATACAAATCTATGGTACAAGCAGCGCGACCAATTTACTTGTTATTTATCCTAAAACTCCTATCTGCGGGCAGAATGTTATAGAGCAGGAGGAGTCGAAGAGATTATACATATTGTCATATCTGCAATTTGCATGTTATGCAGCAGGAATTGCTGAGCAGATTTTTCATAGTGTCCTATCTACAGGCAGTATGTTATAGAGCAGGAAGAGCAGAGAAGAATGTAGAAAGTGTCCGATCTCCAGGCATCCTGTTATAGAGCAAGAGGAACTGATCAGACATATGTGTGTGGCCTATATACAGGTGGTTTGTATAAAGTTACTACCTTCAACTCACTGCTTTGGTTGCTATTGCATATACTGTGATTTAACATTTGCTGGTTTTTATTTTTACCTGCATTATTGGTTGATACACTGCTGTGCAAAATATGTCCACTGTATAAGTAAATTAAATCTAAAAATGACAATGTTTGTGTATGAACAGCTCAGCTTGTAATATGTCCACATGGAAATAGAGATGTTCTGCATCTCTATTGTAAGACATATTGCGATGCCTCGGGGCTTGTTTGTACTGTTTGGCTGAAATTCTTAGAAATACCAGATTTTATTTAATTTGCTGTAAATGTATTATAGCTAGAACATTAAGATCAGTGGTCACAAATACAGCACTTTCATGACACCAATGAGAGAGCTGTGTAGATGCTATTCACATCAGTTTAATTTCATTATCTCAAGTTAACTTAAGTGGAGAAGTGTAAAAATGGTGATCAATATAATAACCGGCTTAGCATGTAATAATCTATATTAATCACTAGAGCTCTGCAGAGAGTGGTAACATGAACAACTAGTCTGAAGTAGCTCTTTATACACCACTTCCAGGAGAATGCAGGTTCCCATTGTGTGTACGGTACTTCAATTCCCAGATTTAAAGGGGATGTTCAAGATGGGACGTACTTCAGATCGGTGGGGGTCCAAGATCTAGCATGTGCACTAATCGACCCCTAAAATTAATTGGTGATAGTCTGCTCCGTACAATGCACAGTGACTGTTATATCTTTATTTCAGTGTATTTTATTTTTTTTAATTTTCTCTGTAAGGATGCCTAAAAGTATCCGGACCTCAAGGTTTTATTTACATGGTGATGATATACAAGAATTGGGTTTTTGCTGTATATTTTATAGAGGGCATTGTAAATGTGGGCCACCAGGAGGCCCAAAAGATCCAACTGAAGACATCCCAATTTGGGGTCTACTGGCGTTTATTTCTCATGGTTTAATGGAGAGTAGGCTCTTAGAATAATTTAATTTGGTTTGTCCAAGGAACCCCATTCTGCCACTGATTATACACATACAGAATTATGTTCTATGGAGGTGCGGATTAGATGCAATGTGAAAAACCCCATGCATGAAAAAGAAATCCAGCAATATTGTACAGTAAAAAAATGCAGCTTCAGATGCTAAGTCAGGTCCTTTAGTATATTTAGATATATAAGATATCATATATTAAAAATATATAAATAAAACACATGTCCTACAAGCTATTCCGTCAAAAAGGGACATTCTGATGGCCGGTCATACTAAGTTTTTAAAATTTAACGAGTTTCCATGTTTAAACCTTATTGTGTTTAAAGGACATCTACCACCAGGATTTAAGGATTGTAAACCAAGCACATTTACATACTGATGTGTGCATCAGCTGGCAGGATCCTCTCTTCTTTTAGCTTCTTATTCCCCGTCTGTTCCTATTCCTTTCTTCTTTAAAACTAGTAGCATAGTAGCTTAAAGAAGAGCAGATCCTGCCAGAGGGGGCACACACCAGTATGCCAGTGTGCTTGGTTTACAATCCTTCATCCTGATGTCCTTTTAAATGGGGTATCAGTATAAAATAATATAAATTGGTAGGTACCAATTTAGGTACCCTAAATTTTCATCAAATTTTGAAGAAATCAGTAGTCCAGTGTGTTTACATGGGGATTTACACTGTTGTTAGCTTCATTTTCCAGCAGTTCCTATCTCAGCAGTCTTCTGCTGTCTCAAAGCTGCTGGGAGGAGATCTAGCTGCTCTCTCCCCTCTGCACCGAGTTACTGTGTAATATCACAGTGAGGAGGACAGAAATTAGCAAGTGAAAAGCAGATTAGTAAAGGAGGTGACCAAACCGCATATACTCAGTGTTCCTTCCTCTATAGAACATATATTCACTGTAATGTGACCTCACGGAACTTATGTCCGACTTGCTATCAAGATGGAATTCAGCAGATTAGGAAGGGAGGGAGGATGTTAAAAAAAAGCTGTCAAAATCAAGCCGGTATAAACCAGGGACATTTACTTGTGACTGTGGGAATAGTCTTATATTTGTCATACATGGCCTCCTTCTTGCTAAAATTAACAATTATGCCAATAATACTGAAAGGCTACTGGGGTGGTACCCAGAGACCCTCTATGCTGCAGATTCACAGGTTTTTACAGTGTACAAGGAGTACTTCCCCCTCTCACTGTGTGCTGAAACTTCCTGTGCTGAAGTGAGATTACTTGATCAGGAGGGGTAGACCTGTGCAGCTACAGCACAGAAGGGCTCTGGTAACGCCCAAGGAGTCCTTCAGGCTCATTAGCAAAACTATAAAGGTTTATTTTAGACGAAAGGAGGCCATGAATAACAAATATAAGAAGATTACCACAGTTATGGTGCCTGGATCTATGAGTAAGTGCCCCTGGTTTATTCATGCTTGATTTTGATAGTAGATTCCCTTTAAAAGTCAAAGTAGGGAAAGAAAAAAACTTAAAAGTTGCTTGTATTCACTTGTCTTTTAATTTCTTCTAATTGTAGGTATTAAGGATATGAATCACACAGATCCTTTATACAATCATACATGATGCCTAGACCCTATTTACACATATACTCAGTTACCCCTAGGAGAAAGGTGACTGTTGAATTCCTATATGTTTGTTTTAAAACCATATATGACTTCATGGGTAGAGTCTTGGGGGTAGCACTGCTAACATCTAAATCTGCTAACATATTGGAAATATACCATAATCAGAACTTTAATGAATGAATATTTTCTGCACAGATTGTAGAATTTGTTTTTGGCTTTGGCAGGAGATTAGTTGCTCCTGGAGCTGGAACTCCATACATCTAACATGTAGGTCACAGCAATCTTAGTTTTCAGTTAATGACTACCTTGTGTAATTAATAATATCAAGTTATATGTTTGTAATCTGATTTCATTTTTTCTAGAAATTGCTGGGATTGATTAAAACCTTTGATTGGATCCTGGCAGCCGCCAGTTGCCATGGCCAGTCCAGAAACTGCATGTGGTGAGAAGATGCAGGAATTACAGAAGCAGATAAACTCTGTCATGAAGACCATCAATAATAATTCCCAGGTTCTCCAGTTTGTATATCTTTTTGGCTTTAGATCTGTTGGTGAATATACCATCATTGTTTGCACATAGATTAGTAATGGGTACCCCCTTTCCTTATCTTAATCTTGTTAGCAAGAAGGAATTCAGAGATTTTACAGCGAATGTTAATTTGTCTGTTAGGGAAGGAGTAATAAGTGGAGCCTAATGTTTAGAGAAAGGAGCATTTTTCTGTGATGGGTTTAGAGAAAGTCCACAATATTTGCTTGTACTATTGATTTATGCAACATTTCTTAACAATTGATCCCAGATGTGTCCATCCTTAACTTCAAATTTGTTGAATGACTGCAATAAATCATGAAGTCAATTCAATGCTCTATTTTGACACACTATGTTGGGACATAAAATTGTCTGATATGAGGCCAACCAGCTGTATGTAGCCTGCGAAAAACAATGGGGTAGATTCATAAACCTGTCTACGCCAGAATTCTGGAGTAATTTCCGTATGAAATGCTGTGCACCACATTTATTGAGTGTTTTAAACCATTTTGTACAATTTTTGAAAAGGTAAGTGGCCTTAGAAAAACAGGGTGTGGCATAACCTAGGCACCAGAAAATTCAGGGCCACTAAAAATTCAGTTCTAAACTACTCCAAATGCATTATACAGCATGATGTATGTGGCTCTGGATAAGACTGTGGAGTCTAACTACACTGGTCTTCATCGGTATATGATGGATGGGGATCCAACACTCAAACCCTGTAGTGATCAGCTATTTTAGTAGAGCTGCAATTTCTGCTACTATGCAGTGAACACAACATTCTGCTTCCAGCTCCACTTTATATACTCTGGTAACCATAGGCAATTAGACCCCTACAGTCACATACAGATGACCGGAACATAGGTTCTCACTATACAAAATCTACCTGGAAAACTGCTAAAACAAAACTAAACATTTTAAAACTATTTTTTTATTGCGGAAATGAATAGTGCAGGTGAAAATAGTAGACTTTGTAATATCTTTCATTAAGCGAAGCTGTTTCTCTGTGCCTTTTTACACCTTGTTTCTCCTGTAGCAATGCATCTTAAGTATTGTACAGGCGGTACCCGACTTACAGACAACCCCTAGTTACAGACGGACCTCTGCCCACTATGGTGAAGCTCTCTGGATGCCTTTTTTTTAGTCCCAGGCTGCAATGATCAGCTGATCTTTCCTTAATCAAGGGAACCTGTTACCAGGGACCTCATTTCCACTAAGGACATGTTGTAGAAGCCTATCACACCTGCAGCGCAAGTATGTCTTTCTGCCTTTTCTAAGCATTTGTATTACAATATAATTATGTGTTATAACTTGCCTTGCACCCTGACACAATCCTCTGTGTAGTCCCAGGGGTTGGGCTTTGGTATGGATGCATTAAAAAAAAACAACATGTGACTTGTCTATGTTGCAGACTGCTCAGATCTTGGCAACAACCTTTGTCTTCCTGTACAGCACCTTACTCTCCCACTGATGTCAGGTCACCAGCCTGTGAGCTTTGTGAAGGAGTAGGAGGGAGGAGCTGTACAGGAGCACAAAGGTGGGGGCCAAGCGCTGAGGAGTCTGCAGCACAGACAAGTCCCGTGTTGCACAATGCTTTACATCCCAGTGTAAATAAAATAGCACAATTTGTGCACCACAAAAACTGGCCCTTTGCCACAATTGATAAATTCCCCTCTTCCTCCTTTATCAATTGGCTGTCAATGGATACAAGACAGAAAGCTAAATTTAAATTAACTTCTTAACCTCTTCCCGCGAGGCCCTTTTTCGATTTTGCGTTTTTATTTTTTCACTCACCACATTCAAATATCTACAACTGTTTTTATTCTTCCATGTAATGAGGGCTTGTCTTCTGTGTAACAAATTGCACTTTGCAGTGAGGGATTGTCCTCCACGGGGTTAAACACCGGGAATAGCTTTTATTATATTATGATAGATCTGACATTTTGGGATGTGGTGATGCCTAACATGCTAATATGATTTCTACAGTTTATTTTGCTAATCATTTATGAAAATTTTCAACTCGCACATTGTAAAAAATCATCAGAAACTACACAGCCTTGGGTCGTACAAAGAGGCTGTTATGGTGACAGATCATCCCTCTCCAATGACGTCATGTGGAGCGACGATCTAACCAAAGATCCAAGCGATCAAAGGGTTAACAACCGCGAACAGTGCTAGTGCAGCAAACGTCCACCTTGTATCCATACACCCGCACACAGCGTTGTGCATACAGGCAGGGCCGGCTCCAGGTTTTAGTGGGCCCCTGGGCGACAGAGCCTTAGTGGGCCCCTCCGTGGGCCACCCTCCAGTGGCCACACTCCCCCCCCTCCCCACACACTGACCACCCCCCCTCCCCTGGGGACACACTGACCACCCCCCCTCCCCTGCGGACACACTGACCACCCCCCCTCCCCTGCGGACACACTGACCACCCCCCCTCCCCTGCGGACACACTTCCCCCTGCGGACACACTGAAACCCCCCCTCCGGGAAAGAAGTATTTTACCTGTCCTGGTTCCCCCGACGCAGCACCTGCAGCTGTCTTCGGCCTGGGCCTCCCGTACGCGCCGGATCTGAAGCCGGCACACGTGACCCGATGACGTCATCATGTGCGCCGGCTTCAGAGCCGTCGCATACCCTGCGGAGTGCCGCATCGTGGGAACCGGGACAGGTGAGTTTTAGATTCTGCCTCTATGCTGCGCTCCCGACCAGCGCAGCATAGAGGCAGAAAAATGATCGATCCGGATGGTGATCAATTCGTCATCAATTGCCTCCCCTACAACAACATATCAGAACAGTTTTTGAATGAACTTTAAAGGTTTGTGGTGTTAATCTAAGTGTAAGTGTGGAAACATCAGACAACTGCTGTATCACCGCCACATCAATCCTAATAAACCAGTGGTGGGTGGCAGCATTCATGTATTGGGGGGGGGGGGGGGTCAGCGCAGGGAAAGGATGACTGGTTTGCAAGTTGAAGAATAGATGATGAGGTCAAGTCAGATATATCCTGGATAAAATCCTCTGTGTGTCTCTGGACCCGACCTCGAAGGTGGGCAAAGGTTCACCTTCCAACAAAGACATGACCCTAAGCCCACAAGTTAAATAACAAGCAGAGGCTTTAGAGACAACTGTCTAGCAAAAAACGCTCCTACCTCATTCTGAGCAAGGGTCTAACTTTGATTATGTTGATATTTCAGTTTGGTCTTGTGTGTACAATTAATTATAAGAAAAATATTTACACTTATGTTTCTTTCTGTCAGAGGGGGGGCAGAGTGTAGATTAATGTGGCAAAACAACAACGTTTTTATCTAAACAATTGCTGCAATAAGACAAAGAGGGAATCAATGAATGGGGTCTAAATACTTACTGTACTGCACTTTAAGATCCCATAAATAGGCTAGAATAAGGCTGAGTATTGTAACTGTGTATTAATTCATTTATTGTGAATTTGTATTGTAACCCAAGGGACACTTTAATGTCTTCGACTTTTTTAATAGGTTCCACTTAGTTTTGTCGTGTATTCATGTGGTTTAACCTTTCCTGGCTCCCTATAAATTACATCTTGTAGAAATGTTATAGTTGTAGTACCTCGCAGTGTCCTGCTGCAAACAGAGTAAGCTTAGCATGCATGATGAACGAGGATATCGTTTTTAATGATATTCCTACTACTGCGTAGGCCGCATACTGTTCTTACCGGTTCCCAGTGTAATTCCTCTCACTAGGACATTCTGTTTTCCGCAGCACGAAGGGGGTTAGTATCATAAGGAGTGCTTTTGCAAACACCTTCTATGTCTGGTCTTTGGAGCTTCTGCTTCCCATCACATTCATTAAAAGTGTCTTTGGCCCGTTAATAGAATTTCTTGCCTCTAATCGCGGTCTGGGATTTTTTTCAAAAGTCGTCAAATGCATAAATTCCAGCCCATACACCAGCAGGTCCCCATCTTACCTCTGGCTTTGCACTAGCAGTAGCTCCTATGTTTAGTTCACGATCAATGAAGGTGGAAATAGTCCTTTGCAACTTTTAAATAAGCCGTGCAACAGTACCCCCCAAAAACTCATTTCGACTTTTTAATGAGACTTTTTTTTTTTTTTTACTCCAAAAAAGCCGACAAAACCTATGATAAAAACCCCCTTCATATGCAGCTCCTTTCTCCATACATAGAGCCTCTCCAGCTGCCTGTCTCAAAGCGTAATGGTGTCATGCATATAGCGCCTTCCACATCAGAGCTGCAAACCGCAGTTGCAGAAAGAAGAGGTGAAAGACTAGGATTGGATTTTTGAGGAGTGCTTTGCTCCTCATGAAGCTGTTGGTCCAAAGCATTCCTCCTTGCCGGCCTCCATACTGTATTTGAGAGTGAAATTACAAAAACGAGAACTATCACTTGGGTATCTCTGCATTCTCATTCATCTTCTATTTTCAGCACCACATAGCCACTAAATGCCGGGGCTTTAATGCACACCCAACCTTCTCCTTCTCCTCCTCCGTTCTATGTCAAAAATGGGATTGGTGGAGGTCCTGAGCAGTTTGACCCTGAACTCTGTGCTAGGAGATCTCTGCATTATTATTATTGTTAAGACAATACACTGGAGGTTATTATACATAAAGGGGGCATTAGGAGGGCCCTGATAAGGGCATGATAGAAGTGATCCTTAGTGGGTGCTAAAGAAGGTGGGAAATTTCGAGTGGGAACTACAAAAAGAGAGACATTGTAGTGGGGTTTCCAGGAAATGGGGAGCACATTAGTGTGTCCATTACATAAGTAATGTAAACTTGGCAGTCGGCACCCACATGGGTGACCACGTTGTAAGGGTTCCAAAACTCTGCACTATTATCAGGGGTCATTGGCACAGATGAAACCTGTCATTATTGCGCTACTCCACAAGTAGCACCTAGGCAGCTAAGCATATTGTACCATGCTGAAAGTGTTGTCACCGAATAAAGAAACCCGTTTTATCACTACCTGTGCCCCCCATAAGAAACGTCTTTGTTTTCACCAGGGTGGTTCAACTCTTACCAACCCTACCCTTCCAACATTCATTGCATGGGTAATTATGTGTCCTGGTAATATTTGTCCCTTTTTCCCATCTCATCATTTACATACCCCAGCAGGGTATTTTAAGCGAGGGTTCTCAAACGCCTGCTGTATAAAACTTATGGTGTGGGTGGGTGGATGTTTTTGTTACTACTCCTTCTGATGGTAAATAGTTGGATACAGACATCACACTGTTAACCCTATATGGAAATAGCCTAGTTACTTTTTCAATGAAACCTAGTTCTAACAGTTTTCCCACCAAGAGGAGTACTGCTATTCATTACATTTGGATTAATAACACCGCCATTGTCAAAGTTTCTGCGAGGTCTTTTATTTTGTCCTCCTTTGTAACTGTGCTCATGCAAATGCATAGTTAAGTGCTGTGTAACAGCGAACCAATGCTCTGAAATACTAATGTACAACAAGACAAAGTTGAAGTGTTTTTCCTTTCGCCTTTATTTACAGCTTAAAGCGCACGACCTACCCTTTTACCATTAAGGAAATTAAATCAACATTAAAATTAAAGAAAATTTTTTCATTGAACACAAATCATATAGGAAGAAGTGTTGAGCAGATTGTACATAGTGTCCTATATCAGCCCCCTGTTATAGAGTAGAAGGAGTAAGAAGAATGAACACGTGCCCTAGCTACAGAGATAATGTTTTATAGCACGGAGGATCAGATTCATAATGTAGTCAAGGTGTCCTGATCTACACGGCAGCATGTTATAAGCGGAGGACTGAGCAGATTTACACGGCCCTCATCTACAGGCACTGCTATAGAGTGAATGAGCTAAGAAGACATTACACAGTTCCTATCTCAGAGATACTTTTTATGAGCAGAGGATCTGACAGAGCATCTACAAAGTGTCCTACTCTGCGGCATCTTTTTTTTTTAGAGGGTTAAGCACCACGCTGCAGTGAGTGAGAATGATATGTGAGATAGTCATCATCAAATCTAAGGGACAATCACCGCGACCAATTACTTGTTTATTTATCCTAAACTCCTATCGCGCGGTCAGAATGTTCTAGAGGCAGCGAGGAAGTCGCAAGAGATGTATACATATGTCACTCTTGCATTTGCATGTTCATCAGCATGGAAATTGCTGAGCAGATTTTTCATAGTGTCCCTATCCTACACGGCAGTATTATATAGCGAAGAGCAGAGAAGAATGTAAAAGTGTCCGACCTCGCCAGTGCATGCACTGTGATGAGCAGGAAGAACTGATCAGAACCAATGGTGTGTCCTATATACAGGTGGTTGTATAAAGTTAACTACCTTCATTCACGTGCTTTGGTTTCTATTGCATAACTGTAATTTAACATTAATTTGCTGTTTTTAATTTTACCTCATTATTGGTTGATACACTGCTGTGCAAAACTATGTCCACTGTATAAGTACATTAAATCTAAAAATGACACATGTTTTTTATTGAACAGCTCAGCTTATATGTCCACATGGAAATAGAGATGTTCTCATCTCTTTGTAACATATTGCATGCTCGGATGCTTGTTTGTACTGTTTGGCTGAAATTCTTAGCAATAAACCAGATTTATTTAATTGTCTTGTAATGTTTTATCTAGAACAATGAAGATCATTGGTCACACATACAGCCACTTTCATGACACTCAATGTAGAGGCTTGTAATGCTATTTCACTCAGTTTAATTTCCTTATCTCAGTTACTTAAGTGGAGAAGTTAAAATGGTGATCAATATATACCTACGGCTTAGCATGTAATAATCTAAGAGTTAATCACTAGAGCCTCGCAGAGCAGTGGTACAGAACACCGTCTGAAGTAGGCTCTTTATACAACACCACTTCCAGGAGAATGCAGTTCCCAGTTGTGTGTACGTTACTTTCAATTCCCAGATTTAAAGGATGTCAAGATGGGACGTACTTCAGATTCGGTGGGGTCCAAGATCTATCATGTGCACTAATCGACCCTAAAATATTGGGGTGAAGTCTGCTCCGTACAATGCACTTGACTGTTATATCTTTATTTCAGTGTATTGTATTTTTTTTTTATTTTTCTCTGTAAGGTGCCTAAGAGTATTCAGCACCTCAAGGTTTTATTACATGCTGATGATATCAAGAATTGGGTTTTTGCTGTAATATTTATAGAGGGCATTTGTAATGTGGCCCCAGGAGGCCAAAGATCCACTGAGACATCCCAATTTTGGGGTCTACTGGCGTTTATATTCTCTGTTTAAGTGAGAGTAGCTCTTAGTCATAATTTATGATTTGTTGGTCCCAAGGACCCCATCTGGCCACGGTTATACACATACAAATTATGTTCTATGGAGGTGCGGTATTAGATGCCATGTAAAACCGCATGCATTACAAAAGAATCCAGCAATATTGTACAGTAAAAAATGCAGCTTCAGATGCTAGTCAGTCCTTTAAGTCTATTTATGATATAAGATATCATATATTAAAAATCCTAAATAAAACCATGTCCTACAGCTATTCGTCAAAAAGGACATTCTGATGGCCGTCATACTATCTTTTTAATTTAACGAGTTCCAGTTTAAACTTATTGTGTTTAAGGACAGTCTACCCACCCTGGATTTAACGATTGTCAACCCAGCACATTTACCATACTGATTGTGTGCATCCTGGCAAGATCCTCTCTGTCTTCTTTATGCTTTTATTCCCGTCTGTTCCTATTCCTTTCTTCTTTAAAAACTAGTAGCATAGTAGCTTAAAGAAGAGCAGATCCGCCAGAGGGGGCCACAAAACCATTATGCCAGTGTGCTTTGTTTACATCCTTCATCTGATGTCCCTTTTAATGGGGGGGGTATCTATAAAATATTAACTTGGTAGTACCAATTTGGTCCGCCAATTTTCACAAATTGTGAAGAAATCAGTAAGCCCAGTGTGTTTACTGGGGTTTACACTGTTTGAGCTTCATTTTCCAGCAGTTCCTATCTCAGCGTCTTCTGCTGTCTCAAAGACTGCGGGAGTAGATCCTAGTGCTCTCTCCCCTCTGCAACCGAGTTACTGGGTAATATCACAGTGAGGAGGACAGAATTAGCAAGTGAAAAGCAGATTTGTAAAGGAGGTTTGACCAAACCGCATATACTCCAGTGTTCCTTCCTCTATAGACATATATTCACTGTACTGTGGACTCACGGAGACTTATTGCCACTTTGCTATCAGATGGAATTCAGTCAGATTATAGTGAGGAGGAGAGTGTTAAAAAAGGAAGCCCCCCTGTCCAATCAAGCCGGTATAAAAACCAGGGACATGTACTTGTGACTGTGGAAAAATAAGTCTTAATATTTTACATGGCCTCCTTCCTTGCTAATTAACAATTATGCCAATAATCGGAACGGCTACTGGGGTGGTAACCCCGAGACCCCTCTAATGCTGCAGATTCACAGTTTTTTACAGTGTACAAGGAGTATCTTCCCCCTCTCACTGTGTGCTGAAACCTTCCTGTCTTGAAGTGAGATTACTTGAGCAGGGGGTAGACCTGTGCCTACGACACACAGAGGGCTCTGGTAACGTCCCAAGGAGTCCTTCATGCTCATTATCAAAACTATAAGTTTATTTAGATGAAAGGACGCCATAATACACAAAGAAGATTACCACAGTTGATGGGTCCGGTCCTGGATCATGAAGTATTGCCCTCTGTTTATTAATGTTGATTTTGGATAGTAGATTTCCCTTTAAAAGTCAAAGTACGGAGAAAAAACTTAAAAGTTTCTTGTATTCACTGTTGTCTTTTAATTTCTTCTTCTAATTGTAGGATTAAGGATATGATACCAGATCCTTTATACAATCATACATGATCGGGACCGCATTTACAACAAATATAACTCATTTTTTTACCCTAGGAGAAAGGTTACTGTTTGAATTCCTATCGGTTGTTTTTAAAACCATATATGATTCCATGGGTAAGTCTTGGGGGTAGCACTGCAACATCTAAATCTGCTAACATATTGGAAATATACCTAATCAGAACTTAATGATGAATATTTCTGCACAGATTGTAGAATTTGTTTTTTGGCTTTGGTCAGAGATATAGTTGCCTGGAGCTGGAAACTGCCATACATCTAACAGTCTAGGTACAGCAATCTAGTTTCAGTTAATCTGCTACCTTGTGTAATTATATATATCAAGTTATTGTTTTGTATTCTATTTCATTTTTCTAGAAATTGCTGGGATTGATTTAAAACCTTTGATTGACCTGGCAGCACGCCAGTTTGCCATTCCGATCCAGAAACTGCATGTGGTTGAGAAGATACCGCGAATTACAGAAGCAGATAAACTCTGTCCTAATGACCCCTCCCATAATAATTCCCATGAGTTCTCCAGTTGTATCTTTTTGGCTTTAGATCTGTGGTGGATATACCTCATTGTTGCACATAGATTAGTCATGGGTACCCCCTTCCTATCTTATCGTTGTATAGCAAGGAATTCAGAGATTTTACAGCGAATGTTATTTTGTCTGTAGGGAGTATAGTGAGCCTAAATGTTTAAGAAGAGGAGCATTTTGTCTCGTGATGGTTTAGAAGTCCCATATTTGCGTGTACTATCTGTTTAAATCAACTTTCTTAACAATTGATCCAGATGTGTCCATCTTAACTTCAATGTTTGAATGACGCAATACAATCATGAAGCAATTCAATGCTCTATTTTGACACACTTGTTGCGACATAAAAATGTCTGATATGGAGGCCAACACAGCTGTATGTAGTCCTCGAAAAACAATGGGAAATTCATAAACCTGTCTTACCCCCGCAAATTCGAGTAATATCCGTAGAAAAGCTGTGCCACATGTTATGAGTTGTTTAAAAACCATTTAGTACAATTTTTTGAAAGGTAAGTGGCCGTTAAAAAACAGGGTGTGGCTAACCTGGCACAGAAATTCAGGCGCCACTAACAATTCCAGTTCTAACTCTCCAAATGCATTATACAGCATGATGTATGTGCTCTGGATAACTGTGGAGATCTAACTCGACACTGCTTCATCGGTGATTATGATGGGGATCCAACACTCAAACCTGTAGTGATCATCTATTTTGTAGAGCTGCAATTGCTGCTACTATGCAGTGACCACAACATTGGCTCCACTCCACTTTTATCTCTGGAAACCAGAGGCAATTCAGACCCCCTACGATCACATACGATGAACCGGAACAATAGGTTCCTCACTTACAAAAGTCTACCTGGAAACGCTAAACAAAACTAAAAACATTTTAAACTATTTTTTTAATTGGCTGCGACATGAATAGTGCAGTGAATAGTAGAACTTTTATATCTTCTTAAAGCGAAGGCTGTTTTCTTCTGGATGCCCGTTTTTACACCTTGTTTCTGCCTGCAATGACATTTAGTATTGTAGGTATCAGGCGGGCTAACCCCGACTTAAGCAGACACCCCTAGTTACAGACGGACCTCTGCCCACTATGGTGAAGCTCTCTGGATGCCTTTTTTAGGTCCCAGGCTGCAATGATCATCTGATCTTTCCTTAATCAAGGGACCTGTTCAGGGACCCTCATTTCCACTAAGGCATGTTTTTAGAAGCCTCATCACACCTGCAGCGCAAGTATGTGCTTCTCGCCTTTCTAGAGCCTTTTGTATACAATATAATTATGTTTTATAACTTGCCTTGCACCCTGACACCAATCCCTTGTAGGTTTCCAGGGTGTTGGGCTTTGGGATGGATGCATTAAAAAAAACAACATGTGACCTTGTCGTAATGTTGCAGACTGCTCTCAATCTTGGCACACAACCTTTTGTCTTCCTGTAACACCCTTACTCCCTCCCACTGATGTCAAGATCACCAGCCTGTGAGCTTTGTGAGGAGTAGGAGGAGAGAGCTGTACAGCGAGCACAAGTGGGGGGCCAAGCTCTGAGAGTCTGCAGCATCAGACAAGTCCCCGTGTTGCCACAATTGCTTTAACATCCCAGTGTAAATAAGAATCACTTATTGGTGCACCACAAACACTGGGCCTTTGCCACAATTGATTATTCCCCTCTCCCTTCCGTTTATCAATTGGCTGTCAATGGATACAACGACAAAAACCTAAATTTAAATTAACTTCTTAACCTCTTCCCGCGAGGGCCCTTTTTTCGATTTTGCGTTTGTTATTTTTTCACTCACCACATTTCAATATCTACAACTATTTTTTTTATTCTTCCCTGTAACTAAGGGCTTATGTCTCGTCGTGTAACAATTGCACTCTTGCAGTGAGTGATTGTCCTCCACGGTAAACAACCGGGATAGCTTGTATTTATTTGATATATCTACATTTTGGGATTGTGTGCCTAACATTGCTAATATGATTTCTAACAGTTTAATTTTGCAATCTTTGATTACAATTTTCAACTCGCCATTGTAAAAATCATCGAAATACTACACACCCTTGGTCGTACAAAGAGGCTGTTATGGTGACAAGATCATCCCTCCTCCAATGACGTCATGTGAGCGACGATCGTAACCGCAAGACTCAAGCATCAAAGGGTTAACAACCGCGAACGTGCTTAGTGCGCCAAACGTCCACTTGTAATCCATACACCCGCAGCTGACATTGTGACATACTATACGTCACTGTTCAGGAGGTTTAAATAAGGAAGAAAGCAGAGGAATAGATGGACCATTAAGATACATGTTTACACGTTCAAATCTGTACAAAGAATTTCTGCAGTATTGTTAATCATTCTGGGCTTCAAACCCCATTCTTGTTACTTGTTCATTTGTCACGTGGCATATCAAAGTAGCGGGGACTGATTCAGATTCGTATTCTGCTCATGTTCCTTGTAGAATGCCTACACTTTAGGAGTTCCAACCTTTTTTGCGTTTCCAAAGTCATTTCTTTAAAGTGCTTCTTTTTAAGTTCGTAACTAGTTTATAATGTAGACTATTCACGGCCTCAATACAAATTGCTGAGCGTACAGTAGTGCTCTCAGTTCGAATGTAAGCACTACTGTAAGACATGAAAAATGGTCATCTCAACCAGGCCATATTATTCTAGACTCGAGAATCTCATATACATTATGCACATTCTCCGTGTCCGTTCATTGTCTAATTTAATGCCTGTCCAGCAACCCTTCATAAGTAGTCCTAACACTTCCACTAAACTCTATATAGACGAACAAACGCTCCATCATATCTTCCAGTACTTGTACAACACTGTCAGTTCTAAATCCGTATGCCCCCTTTTCCGATTGGGCTGAGATTTTTTGTTTTGTATAAGGCCTGCTACACGTGGCGTTTTTAACCTTTCTCTGTTTTGGCCGGTTTTAAGCAGTCCGTTAAAAGAAATGAAAAATCTCAGTTTTTTCTGTTCAGTTTTTACCAATTATTATAATTATCATAATTGGGTAAAAACTGACAAAAACTGAAACAACGGATGTGTTTTTAAAAAAATGGATGCATTTTCAAAAACTGACTGCTTAAAAAATGTCCCAAAAACTGATTCAAAATGCCATGTGTGCTGCTGGCCTCGGGTCTACAACACATGACACATTATGGACCTGTGAGAACAGATATTTGCTAGCATTATTAGCATTGCTTTGCAAAGTCATTGGTGACATTTAGGGTTCATTCAAGTCTGTATCCAGTCATTATGTATCGCCCCATACACAGCCCGATTGTCAAATAGTACAGACACATCTGCCACCAAGCACATGGAGATAGTGGTAGCCACGAGCTTTCAAGGGTCGTAAAGATGCAGAACACGGCCCCAATGCATATTTATTAAATGTCAGTAAAAAAAAGTTGGTCTCATTTGTGTGCATACACCCCCCTCAAATGAGCTTTCCAAAACCCTCTGAAAACACGAGAAATCCCTACTATTCCATCGCTGTCCTGTATGTGCACATGTTCTTGGGACTATAGTTGTTTCTCTAACTTCGTCATGTAGCCCACATCACCATGCGCCACCTGTTCTCCCTGTGGATTCCCCACCAGACAATCTGGGCTCCCATCTACTAAGGGCTCTTGGCTCGCGAACTTTTTGTCAACTGTGCACGTTCTAATGCTAAAGCACCGTGGCCGGCTCCCAGGTTTTTGGCCCCTGGGCGAAGACCTTATGGGCCCCTCCGGGGGCCGCTCCTCCAGTGCCACAATGTCCCCCCCTCCCCACACATGACCCCCCACCTGCCGCTGCGCCCACTGACACCCCCCCTCCCCTGCGGACACCTTACCACCCCCCCCCTCTCCTTGCTTGACACTACTTGCGCACCACCCCCTCCCCTGCGGACACAACCCCTCCCGCACACCTAGCCCCCCCCTTCCCCTACGGACACACTGACACCCCCCTCCCTGTGGACACCCGACCACCCCCCTCCCCGTGCGGACACACTGACATCCCCCTTCACCATGCGTACCACACTTGACCCCCCCCCCCCCTGCTCAAGACACACTTGAACCCCCCTCCCCCCTGCTTACACAATGACCCCCCCCTGACACACTGACCCCCCCTCTCCCCTGTATACACCTGACCCCACCGCACCCCGCTACCGCGGACTACCTCCCCCGGACCTCCCCCCCCCCACGAACATCACCCGACCCCCCCCTCTCCCCCTGTATACACACTGACCCCATCCTCCCGGCTGACACAAGCAACCCGACCGCTGAACCCCCCCACCTCTCCGGAAAGAAGTTTTTACCGTCCGTTCCACCCGCGCAGCACCTGCAGCTGTCTTCGGCCTGGGCCTCCCGTACGCGCCGGCTCTGAAGCCGGCACACGTGACCCGATGACGTCATCATGTGCGCCTGCTTCAGAGCAGTCGCATACCCTGCGGAGCGCTGCATCGTGGGAACCGGGACAGGTGAGTTTTAGATTCTGCCTCTATGCTGCGCTCCCGACCAGCGCAGCATAGAGGCAGAAAAATGATTGATCCGGATGGTGATCAATTGTACCAGTGTCTCATAGAGACACTGGTACAATTGATCCGGGGGCCCGAGTGGGCCCCTCCAGTACCCCGGGGCCCCGGCACTTGCCCGGGTTGGCCGGGTGCTGGCGCCGGTCATGCCACTGAAAATTGCAACAACAACCAGGAATGTTCCCTGTGATGCACAGCTATGTTGTTTCTGGTGCTGAACACAGAGTTGAACAGGATGGGGCACATTTACTTACCCGGCCGACGGAGTTCACCCAAAGTGCTTTGTCTGACACTGTCGTGTGCAACACAATCCCCTTCTAAATCCTTCTCCCAGCGGCGCAAATCCCGAAAAACATGAACAAACCAACGGAAATGCGATCCACAGACCCTTAGTAAATAAGCCCCTATGGGTCCAATTGTTATGAACCTGTAGGAGAATCTATGGAAAATCTCTGTTTTAGTTGTTATTTAAAGGGGTATTCTCATCTCGGCATTTATGTTTAATTTAATTAATGTGCTGTATAAATACATTTCTTCAATTGCATATTATAAAATAAAAATACCAGTGTGAAGATGATTTCCGAAATATGAAGCCATGTCCTTTTTAAAACAAGACAGCTGTCCTTGGATACGGCCACCACCACACTGTGACAGCTGTGGGCAGAAATGCGCTATAGAGGCCCTCCTGACCACCTGGGTTCAGAGTTCATTGCTACAGGACACTGTGGCATATAAAATAAATCCCAGCCATTTCATATGCAAAAACTATTGCAATCCCTTCAGCAGCGGTGGTCGTATCCAATGACAACAATCTCATTTCTAAGGGACAACAAGGATACATTTATGGGAAGTTATCTTCAGACTGGTACATTTTTAAAATAACATACGATTGAAGAAATGTACTGTATCTGTATGGCAGGTGAATTAAATGTCAGTGCCCAGATGGGAAGGACTGTTTGATTGGCCATGTTATACTAGTATTATTTGGGGTCACACTAATACATTTCCTGACAACCAATCGCAATTGAGCGGAGTGTGTATAAAAGTATATTATTTAACCGGTTAATGTGTATGAATAAGTTGGGGGGTTTATCTATTGAAGTTGTACAAAATTTCAAGGGATATTTCAGATGATTTATTGTAGAGGTCATCAATTTCAGATAAGTTGGGGTCTAACATTGGGAACCCCCATGATCAGCTGATCTTGTCTCCAGAGGTCCCTAAGTCAGCACATGAACATAACACAGGAAAATTCATTTATTGTGCATTGGTCGGGTCAGATATCTGCAGCTCAGAAACGAGCAGTTTCGAGTACCCTAATGCTCGACCGAGCATCAAGCTCGGACGAGCATGTTCGCTCATCTCTAATGATTACCACAGTTACTGTGACTGGATCTATGAGTTAGTGCCCCTGGTTTATTCATGCTTGATTTTGATAGTAGATTTACTTTAAAAGCCAAAGTGGGGAAAGAAAAAAAATTTAAGTTGCTTGTATTCACTTGTCCTTTAATTTCTTCTAATTGTACGTATTAAGGATATACATATGCATGATGCCCAGACCCTATTTACACATATAGTCAGTTATCCCTAGGGCAGTGATGGCAAAACTTTTGGAGACAGAGTGCCCAAGCTACAACCAAAACCCATTTATATGTTGCAAAGCGCCAACATGACGGTTTAAGCAGTAACTTATTACTGATGTCCTGAGTTCACCAATGCAATAGAAAGAAGATGGAGAAATTTGGATTGTAGATTCCCTCCAGGGTCCCCTGAAGAGGAAGGATCAGGTAACCCAGAGCAGGAGCTCCAATGACAATCCATCTCTATCTGCACCTTCTGTCTCCTCCTGTAGTCCTGGCAGCCCAGAATGTCGCTTGTATTGGACCACTGGAGAAAGCTTTAAGTCGGATATGGCAAACTCTATGTTGGTTTAAAGGTCTTGGTGCCCACAGAAAGGGCTCTGAGTGCCACCTCTGGCACCCATGCCATAGGTTCGCCACCACTGCCCTAGGGGAAAGGTGACTGTTGAATTCCTATATGTTTGTTTTAAAACCATATATGACTTCATGGGTAGAGTCTTGGGGCCAGCACTGCTAACATCTAAATATGCTAACATACTGGAAATATACCGTAATTTCAACTTTAATAAATGAATACATTTTCTGCACAGATTGTAGAATTTGTTTTTGGCTTTGGCAGGAGATTAGTTGCTCCTGGAGCTGGAACTCCATACATCTAACATGTAGGTCACAGCAATCTTAGTTTTCAGTTAATGACTACCTTGTGTAATTAATAATATCAAGTTATATGTTTGTAATCCGATTTAATTTTTTCTAGAAATTGCCGGGATTGATTAAAACCTTTGATTGGATCCTGGCAGCCGCCAGTTGCCATGGCCAGTCCAGAAACTGCATGTGGTGAGAAGATGCAGGAATTACAGAAGCAGATAAACTCTGTCATGAAGACCATCAATAATAATTCCAAGGTTCTCCAGTTTGTATATCTTTTTGGCTACAGACCTGTTGGTGAATATACCATCATTATTTGCACATAGATTAGTAATGGGTACCCACTTTCCTTATCTAAATCTTGTTAGCAAGAAGGAATTCATAGATTTTACAGTGAATGTTAATTAAGGAGTAATAAGTGGAAGCCTTATGGAGTAATAAGTGGAGCCTAATGTTTAGAGAAAGGAGCATTTTTCTGTGATGGGTTTATAGAATGTCCGGAATATTTACTTGTACTATTGATTTATGCAACATTTCTTAACAATTAATCCCAGATGTGTCCATCCTTAACTTCAAAGTTGTTGAATGACTGTAATAAATCATAAGTCAATTCAATGCTCTATTTTGACACACTAGGGGTCATTTACAAAGGGCCCGAATCGCGCTTTACCTTCGGGTTTCACGAATATTACCCTTTTGCGCCGAATTGGCCCGGGTTTTTGGCGCAAGCGATTGGATTGTGGCCAGCATTCATGCGACGGAAATCTGGGGGCACGGCCGTCAGCAAACCAATGGATTCGGAAAAACCACAGTATTTAAAAAAAAAAAAAAGTGTCGCTTGACACGCACTTACCTGCACTTAGCATAGCTTGGTGAACTCCGACGGATTTCAGCGCAGCAGCCACACCTGGTGGACATCGGGCGCACTTAGTGAATCCCGGCTGGACCCAAATCAGCGTCGGAGAACCCGCCCCTGGATCGCGAATGGACCAGGTAAGTAAATCTGCCTCACTATGTTGGGACATGAAATTGTCTGATATGAGACCCTCCAACTGCATGTAGCCTGCAAAAATCAATCGGGTAGATTCATAAACCTGTCTACGCCTGAATTCTGGAGTAATTTATGCATGAAATGCTGTGCGCCACATTTATTGAGGGTTTTAAACCATTTTGTACAAATTTTGAAAAGGTAAGTGGTCTTAGAAAAACAGGGTGTGGCCTAACCCAGGCACCAGAAAATTCAGGGTCAATAAATGCAGACGAAAACTAGACCAACTAATAGCTGGTGTAAAGTACATCTCCACAGTTCTAAACTACTCCAGATACATTATACAGCATGAATTATGTGGCTCAGGATACGACTGTGGAGTCTAACTCTACACTGGTCTTCATCGGTATATGATGGATGGGGATCCAACACTCAAACCCTGTAGTGATCAGCTATTTTAGTAGAGCTGCAATTTCTGCTACTATGCAGTGAACACAACATTCCGCTTCCAGCTCCACTTTATATATTCTGGTAACCAGAGGTAATTAGACCCCTTAACGATCACATACAGATTACCTGAAGATAGGTTCTCACTATAAAAATCTACCTGGAAAACTGGTAAAACATAACTAAACATTTAAAACAAATTTTTTATTGCTGAAATGAATAGTGCAGGTGGGAATAGTAGACTTTGTAATATTCTTCATTAAGTGAAGCTGTTTCTCTGTGCCTTTTTACACCTTGTTTCTCCTGTAGCAAAGCATCTTAAAGGGAACCTGTCACCAGGAGACCCATTTTTAGCACTCCCCGAGTCCCCACAGAGCATAGTACATACACTGCCAAAGTGTTTTTGTATAAAAAATAGGTTTTGGAAAGGAGCAGTTCTCCCCCACCCTTGGGAAACAGCTACTACATGTGCCCTTTTAAATATATGAAAACACCCATCATTCGGCTTAGTGACGCCCCCTGCTCCTCTACAGCCAATCGCGAGTGTGGGGAGTTATTCATATATTTGAAAAGGTCACACGTTTCCCAAGGGTGGGGGGGGGGACTGCTCCTTTCCAGTCCCTCCTTTTTGGCAACTGCCTAGTCACACAGCAGATGCTAATGAAAGGTACAATATAACATATCTTTTTTTCTGTAAAACCAATTTTTTATACAAAAACACTTTGGCAGTGTATGTATTATGCTCTGTGGGGACTGGGGGCGTGCTAAAAATGGGTCTCCTGGTGACAGGTTCCCTTTAAGTATTGTACAGGCGGTACCTGACTTACAGACAACCCCTAGTTTCAGACGGACCTCTGCCCACTCTGGTGAAGCTCTCTGGATACTTTTTTTTAGTCCCAGGCTGCAGTGATCAGCTGATCATTGCTTTATTAAAGGGAACTAATGTCCACTAAAGACAGGTTGTAGAAGCCCATCACACCTGCAGTGCAAGTATGTCTTTCTGCCTTTTCTAAGCATTTGCATTGCAATATAATTCTGTGTTATAACTTGCCTTGCACCCTGACAAAATCCTCAGTGTAGTCCCAGGGGTTGGGCTTTGGTGTGGATGCTTTTCAAAAAACATGTGACTTGTCTATGTTGCAGACTGCTCAGCTCTTGGCACCCACCTTTGTGCTCCTGTACAGCACCTTACTCTCCCACTGATGTCAGGTCACCAGGCTGTGAGCTTTGTGAAGGAGCTCATCCAATGACGTAATGTAGAGCGAAGATATAACCCTAGATGGCTGAGTCCATGGTTTTTTTACTGCAGCTGGCAGCGATCAGAGGCTTAACACCCTTGATCGGTGCTAACATCCACCTTGTATCCATACACCCGCAACCGACATGTGACATACTAATATGTCATATGTCAGTAAGAGTTTAAATAAGGAAGAAAGGCAGAGGAAAAAGAAGGACCAATTAAAGTATACAGTTTACAATTCTAATCTGTACAAAGAATTTCTGCAGTATTGTTAATCTATCTGGGCTTTAAGACCCCTTCTTTTACTTGTTCATTTGCAGTGACATATCGAAGTAGCGGGATCTGATTCAGCTATTCGTATTCTGCTCATGTATCCTTGTAGAATCCTGACGCTTTAGAGTTCCAGACCTTTTGCTTTCAAGTAATTTCTTTTAAAGTGCTTCATTTTTAAGTTCTGTAACTATTTATAATATAGACTATTCAGGCCTCAATAAAATTGCTGAGCGTATAGTAAGTTCTCCAGTTGAATTTAAGATACTACAGTAAAGAACATGAAAAATAGGTCATCTCAACCAGGCCAATATTATTCTAACTCGAGAATCTAAATATATATTATGCATCATTCCAGTGTCCATTCATTGGTCTGAATTTATGCCTGTCCAGCAACCCTCATAAGTAGTCCTAAACTTCATTAACTCTATATAACAGAATCAAAACGCTCATCATGTCTTCCAGTACTTATACAACACTGTTCATTCTATCTTATGCCCCCTTTTTGCCTTGTGGCTTGAAATTGGTTGTTTTGTATAAGGCCTTCGACACACATGGCATTTTGAACTGAAAAAACTGATGCGTTTTCAAAAAAAATGAATGTGTTTTCAAAAACGCATGCGTTTTTAAACGGACTGCTTAAAAACGACCCAAAAACGGGTTCAAAATGCCACGTGTGCTGCTGGCCTCAGGTCTACAATACATGACACATTATGGACCTGTGAGATACAGATATTTGCTACATTATTGGCATGCTTTGTGCAAATGTCATTGGCGACAATTAGGGTTCATTCAAGTCTGTATTCCAGTATTATGTATCGGCCATACACAGGCCGATTGTCAAAATTACAGACAACTTGCCAAGCAAGCACCAGTGGAGAAGTAGTGTAGCCAGGAGCGTTGCAAGGGTCGTAAAAGATCCAGAACACGGGCCCCAATGCATATTCAGTGAACTCTAGTGACTTTGTAAGTAAATGTGCCCCCTTATGTTCTTCATTGTTCCTACATCTTGGTACCCCTGCACTGTCCCCCAAATGCTTTAATATGACATCCATAAATTACATTATTACATTAACATGTAATAATGCATTAAATACCTGTGGCCTCTTCTAATGCCCCTTCAATGTGACCCTTCACTGAATTATCATCTCAACGCCTTTACACTTCATGACAATTGTGGCCCCTTTCTAATCATGTACAGTGAAAGGAGCCATCTAATTCCAACACTAAATAATGCCCCCCCTCCACTGAATAATTCTCCTACAGCCTCATCAGTAAGTGATGTCCCCACCGATCCCCATATATAATGTCCTCGGCAGCATAATGTACATAATGTACTCCACAGTTTCCAGTATATAATGTCCCCCACAGACCCTATTATATAATGTCCCCCACAGACCCCAGCTCCTGCAGGAGCAGGAGGTATAATTACATTGTGGGGTGCAATGCTGAGAGGCGCTCAGGTTCACCGGCTAATTTACATATTTTAATGCTTTTTCTTTGATAGTGGCCCATTTCTTTACGCACTAAAAACAGTTTTACTTACTGCATAAAGCAGTGCGACTGACTATTGGTTACTAGCGCAGGCACTGTGACTAAAGCTATTAACTACTGGGGCAAGCACATCGACAGTTGTCTACATGCTCAGCCTTCTATTGCTTCCATCCATAAGATGGCAAGTGCCAGGGCTCACGGGTCTGAGAGGGGCTCCTAGTCCCCCCCCCACATAAAAAAAAACCTCAGGTACTGTGGCCAGCCACATTTAATAAAGCCTCTGCCAGTGATAGTTTTTTTTTTTTTATTTTCTTTTGAAAGATACTTTCCATTTCCATCCAGTATAAAGCACTGACTATACATATAATTTCACTAATACTGTAAGTATATCATATTTGTGTCATCAACAGTACATTGCTCCTTTAAGTATTTCAGGTGAATTCAAATTATCCTGAATTATCTTACTTCAGAAGAAAACCACTAAAGCCACAATATAAAAACCATTAAAAGTGTAGGATGAAACAGATGTGTTATCATACAAGATGTAATTATAGTTATTATTGCAATTTATCAGGGGAAATTGAATGCTATGGACACTATGGACAAGAAGGATATCCGCGCCGGTGATTGTTGAGCTCAACCTTTCTGCCCACAATGAGGCAGCAGGAAAAATAGTCCAATCAAATATTCTTCTGCTAAATTATTGCCAAGAATGTTGAATTTTTCCTGCTGCCAGGTTCTTATATAAATCAGGGTTTTGTTTTACCTCCCACTCTCGTTAATTCCAGCATTTTGCTGAATACTGTAATTGCTGCGCTCTGTGTATGCAACATTTGATTATTATTACGTAGCACGAGATTGCATTGTATAGTTACAAAGGAAAACATAGACAGGCTCTGGATACACAAACTCCAGCTCCAAGAAGCTCATTTTATCTTTAGGTTTGATATTTATTTCTACAGGGATTGAATTTATAAAGTCAGGATATCCCTGAGGTTGCAGTTCTCAGATTTTTTTTTTACATACATTAACAGTGTAAGGCATAGAAGCAATGCATGATCCAAGACCGGACCAAGCAGATTCAAGAAACAAAATACTGAAAATGCCCCAAAATAAAATCCCATCTTATTTTGTGAACCCTGAAGAATATATACAGGTCTTTCTAAGATCAGTGAGGTGTCCTCTCTTCCTCCACACTGGGGCACAAGTACCTTTGTTTGGGCTGAGCCTTTATTTCCTCTTTTGCACCTAAGAAAACCTCCCTGTAGGTGGGGTCACACAGGCCGTTAGCACTGCTAGGGTGGAGGCGGACCTTGGCAGTAATCGTGTATGCGTTTCTATGTAAACTCAAGTGATCCACAATCAGAACCCGGTGTCTTGCATTGTTTTAATGGTTATCAATCCCATGCTTTTCCATAGAAGCTCATATTCGATTGGGCCGAGGTCCACCCCCATACCCTAGCGCTGTGTTTGTAAAAGCAGCGCGAGCGCGAGCACCCTTAAATGTTCACAATTTAGTTTTTTCTAGTTTTCTGCAGTGTTCTCTGAGTTGCTTTGTTCACCTAGAGCCAGATGTTAAAGTTGGGACTTTTTGCAAAATGTCACAAATCCATACCTGCTTTTGCCAGGCTTCGGAAAGCTGTTTGCGACTTTTTAGGGCTTTATTGGGGCAGATTTACTTACCCGTCCCTGAGGTGGGTTCCCCGACGAGAATGCACAGCTGGCACGATTCACTATGATCGCGTGTCCGATATCCTGCATCTGTCGCTTCCACGCTCAGGTCCGCCGGAGTTCGCCTTCTTATTCCTGGTGCATGTAAGTGCTTGGCTTGCGACAGAATTTAAATGTTAAATCCCACGGTTTTACCGAATTAGTCGGATCGACTGACTGACCGCCCCCCCCACCCATTTCTGCCGCATGAAAGCTGGCATGATTGCGTCAAAATCTGATCACGTGCGACACAATTCCCTTTTAAATCCCTGTCCCGGCAGCGAAATCCCCGAAAACTCTGAAAACCCAATGGAAATGCGACCGCCGGACCGTTAGTAAATAAGCCCCATTGTGTCTTTTGGTCAAGAAGTCGCAAAAATCACTAAAGACCTTAACTGATGAGTTAAAAACGCTAAATTCCCAAGACACATCTGATCAGCAGGGAAGCAGAAGAAGGGAAAAAAAAGCAGGATCACCAAGCCATAATAAAGGTTCATGGTGTCCTACTGTCTTGTATCTGATTGTAAAACAACTGGCTGCAGCAAGATCCTCCCGTGCTGCTCTCTGTAGAACATTGATAAAAGATTGTTAAATGGAGCTTATCACATACTTTTGGGACTTGCTTAGGCTGAGTTCACACATTGCATTTGCAATCGCGAGTAGCTGTGCATAGTGAAGCTGAGACTGGTACACCTCCGTAACTGCCAATGGACCCAATGTTCGGAGCATCCAAGGGGTCAAGCGTCTCCAAAAGACGTCATGGCAGCAGAATCCTGCCATCTTTCCCCTCCAGGAGCTTGGCAACACAGTGACTAAACCCTACATAGACATACTGGTGGTTACACCTACTGACCCGAATCCTCCACACAGAACGTGCCGCTGGATCGCGAATGGACCGGGTATGTAAATCTGCCCCCTTATCTTTTAGTAAGCATCTACTTACGTAAAAGGCGTAGGCATGCTGCAGTGGTCATTTTGGTGGCATTTTTTTTATCTGTACACTAGTGTATTATATATAATATACTGTATAATGTAGAGTTCATAAACTACTGTGAACATATACTATATACCGTACCTCTGTTTTACACAGGGATTATGGGATAATGGTGCCTCTTAAAATCCTTGAGAATGCAAAAGAATAAAATTGTGTAAGAAAAATAACATATCATGGGGAAAGCTCAGGATAGGACACTAAGTGTGTGTATATATAATATATATTGACCTGCACAGTGTTTCTGTACAGGATTAGCTATGTGTATATGATGTCTAGTGATAACCCTTAGGGGAGAAAATAAATCCCATTTCAGAAGTGGAGCAGGATACAGAATATCAGGATGACCCATCATCAGTATAGGTCATCATTGTGTAGTCACTAGCGGATAGATTGCCCTAGACCCCCACCCATCATGTATACCGCTTCCTGAAATGAAAGAGGGTGAACTGCAATTACGGAAAGAGCTGCATACAGGTATCAAACAGTTACCCTGTAATATCATTGAAGAGATGGATACGTGATGCATTCCCTTCTTTTTTATTGATAGTACTTCCACAAAACTATTATCCAGCATCCATTTAGTTACATGCACTTTTTTCATTGTTTTCTCTTCTTCTGTGTTCTTGTAGGTGGTCGCCTTTATGAACTCCCCTGCTGGTCATTATTTAGATGAACGACCTTTCCTGTCCCTATCACTTCTGGTTTTTATTGCATTGTCTGCTGTTCCCGTTGGCTTATTTCTAACTGTAATCGCAGGAACAGCTGTGACGGCCTGCCTTGGGGTAATAATATTAGAAGGTAAGACTTTTTTAGATTTCCTTTTTGTATTTGTGTTCATTCAAGATTTAGAGATGATTTTTTTTTTATAGCTATATCAGGGAGCAGAGGTAACCGGGTTTCTGCCATACGAGTCACCGGTATAGGAAATGTCACAGACAATAGTCGCCAGGACCTGAAATTCCCAAGCTGGACGTCCTGCAATTACATGTTTTGTTGATTGAGAACCTCTTTTCTATCATTTTGGAAATTCTGAACAGGAAGCCATAATGTCAACTTCTGCCATTCCTGTATTAAATGACCTGGCAGAAGATACAGTAATGTTACATTTATAAGAATGTTCCCTGTATAGCAATGATGACATATTGATGGAATATGCCATCACGTTATGATTAGCTGGGGTCAGACCTATGGGGAACTATAGCATCGCTCCATTTAAGCTCCTAATACAGTGTAGGTACGATCAGTTTGTCAAAATTATGAAAAATGTATTAGGGTGACTAAATTAGTTTTTTGTTTTTTTTAAGGTGAAAAGCCTGTAATCAATTCCCCTCTGTATAATTCTAAACATACTGTAATAATGTGTTCTTGTATCCTACAACATAATAAAGCTACCGCCATAATACAGTTACCCCCAGTAATGTGTCCCACACAGTTACCCCCAGTAAAGTGCCCCACATAGTTACCCCCAGTAATGTGCCCCACACAGTTGCCCCCCATGTTCACCCCCTTCCATTAGCTCCTATCACTCTGTGCACTGCTTTCCCCTGCTGGTCATGTGATCATGACATCATCACAGGTCTTGCAGCCTCCGGGTAGTTATATTCTTCAGGAGGCTGCAGGTCCTGCAGGGGATAACAGTGCACACTTTCTTATCAAGATCTGTGTCCTGAGGACACAGATTGTGATGAGAGAGGGGAGGAATGTGCAGGCAGCGGGACAAATGTCCTGCTGACCCATGGAGATCCGGGCACAAGCCCGATCTTTTGACCTAACGACGCCCCTAGCTGTGGTATTCAGATTTGTCATGAAGGGCACATGGTGTGCATGGATACATTTTTGTTTAATTATGACAAAACCACTCAGAACTCAGACAAAGTTATAATATGTTTCTGTGCATGTTCCAGTTTGTTCAAACTTTATTGGGCTCTGTAAGAAAATGCCAAGGTGTAACATAAGCAAATATCCATGTGGTGATTTAAAGCCTAGGTTTGTATTAACAAGACCAAGATTAATGGAACTCATTCACATTCTGCACATTGTGTTCATAGAATTATCCTGGGAGCCCGATATAAGTAACAGCAGTGGCCGGGCGAGCGGCATGATTGCTTTTGGTTAACACAACATTGCATATTATTGACTCCTGATTGTCCTTACTTCACCTTAGTGAATTGCATTATTTCTCTCTTTTTTTATTTTTGCCTTTGTAGTCATTAATAGAAATCACTTTATATGTATTTCCCATAATTACCTGGGCCGGTAAATGACAGAATATGTATCTTCTGTGCACCCTCAGTGCTTGGCTTTGCCGTTTTTTATTATCCGCTCTGCCTCTCGGATACAAATAAGACTATTTTCTCTCATTACGATTTTTGAGCTCTGGTAGAGTTATATTCACATAATTCTTTTATTTGAACAGCCGCACTATAAAGATGTCTTTTTATTTATTGTTCAGTTCAATCTAATCTTTTTTTTTTTCACTCAGTTTGATCATAAATCTGTTGAGATAATGGGCAAAAATAAAATCACCTGCACATATTCTGCAAGATTGTTATCAAATTGTTAGAAATTGTATTCAGTTCTAGTTTTATTATTTTTACAGATTGTGAGGGTTAAGCAGTTTAAAGGGTTTCCTGGAGAGTACACTGAAGACCTATCCTTAGGCTGTACATGGATGAAAAAGTGTTGAGTATAACTCCCCTGAAGCAGTTCATGTCTGATGTAACTGTTGGCTAGAAGTCTTTGTCCATTATGGATGGCTATTTGAGGCGTCGATACATGACCGAAGAGCGGCATAATACTTACCCCCTGTATTACAGTCAGCACCTGCTCCCTCTGAGGAAGTCAAGGTAGACAGAAACACGTCAAGGTGGTGCTAGACGGGGGCGCAACTTTCTGGTAGGCTAAGCATTGGTACTTCCTTTGTACAGGAGGGAGCGATTTTCCATCGGACGTTAGGAACAGACATTGCATCTTTTCTCTATCTAGCCATCAAGCCCTAACACCCTTAGCCTGGAACCACTATGTCTGAACCACAATAAGATCTCACGCATACGAACGCTTCTTTTAGACACAAAAATGTCCACTGCATTTTCTAAATCTAAATAAAACAATCTTAATCTCCAGCACGGCCCCATCGACTTATATATTATGGCCATATTTCTCATCACACTTCAACTGGCTGAGAGACCGCAACACTAAAAATAGAATATGTTCTTTTTTCTGACCTTTTGTGGCACAGTCTCTTCATAGAAGTCTATGGGAACACAAAAAACGTGCCGTTTATGTTGTTGTCCACCACATGCGGCCCATTTTTGCAGTGGGTTGCTTGGTAGACCAGGTCACATGTGTGCCTGCTCAATGCTTCCCAGAGGTATAACAGAGAATGAATCAAAGAGTTAACAATGTTTTTTGTGATATTTGGGGGTAGGATCCTTCCAGTTGATGAAACAAAAGAGCTGTGAGCTCAGCTGCCTCCTTAAATTCGTTGCCCTCTTTCAGCAAAAAATGTGATGAGACTGTTTCTGTAATGAAAAGTTATACAATTCTCCAATATAGTTTCTGTATATTGGCTTGTTATATCCCTGGTCATGTGATGTCACCCAGGTACCCGGCTTGTTACAGTAGCTCAGAGCAGTAGTTCAGAGCTGTGTGATATAATTAGCCATGCACCTGTGTGACATCACATGACCATGGATCAGCAAGCAGAGATCTACTGTAGAAAACCCTGAGGAATTGATACAGAAATTACATTGTGTAATGAAAAGTTATAACATTTTCCAAACAATATCAATTATTTGCTGAATGTGGACAATGCCTTTATACCTATCCTGGTACACTAGCACATTCTTGCATGCTGCTGTGCATGTAACTACAACATAACGCTAAAACCCAGATTGTGTCTGAAAAACAAGTGCAAATCTTTTTGGGATATTTTATCTCTGCTTGAATCCACTTCTGATTTTGTCCTTAGATTACTGATGAACATCACTGATGAAAATGGTCATGCAGAAAATGTCACATACTCGGGGTGGCAGTGAAGGACATATGCCGTCACAGTCTTGTAGAGATGAACTTCAAGGCACAATCACAATTTATGCAGCTCAATTTCTAATACATTTGTTCAGAGTGAAAAGATATCCAGGCATGAATATCACATAGAGTTATTAGTAAAGCCGTGTTACTAGAGCTGAATGTTTCTGTTCCTTTGGGAATTTATACCAATGCACTCAAGCAAACCTTGGTAGATAGACCTTGAAATATTGCTGTCAATATTATTACATATGTCATACTAGTTACAACCCCTAAAGAAAAGGACAACTTTAGAAATACTGATACTGTATCCTTTCTTCTTACATTGGGTGTATAGAGACAAAATTGCCTGGTATTGTGGTGCCCAGGGAATATTGTGCATAGGTGTATTAAATTAAAAAATCATCTTACATTTGTCTCAGAAATTACTCTATGTTCAAAGTTCTTTCCGCACCCTATTTTAGATTTGATAGTAGACAATAATTAGGCTGTAAAATTATATTTTGGGGTTAACTCTTAAATACTTCTTGGAACTCTCCCCCATATGCTAGAAGAAAGAATACCGTAATCGGGTACTTGGATTTCAACTGCCCGATCCTTTTGTTCTCAAAGAAATAAATGAGATGATTTTTATGTATGTATACTTTTCATTTCATAATGAGTTTTTTTTTTTTTACTTTTAGGTATTGTTATAGCAGTGTGTGGTGTGGCCTTGCTCTGTGTCCTGTGTGGGCTTGTGATATTGTCGTTTGGAGTCTCGGGAGTCCTGAGTGTCTGTTACTTGGCAGTATCTAGTATTTTAAATTATATGCACACATCCAGGTAAGAAAACTCCTAAAATTGTTTTTGTGCACTGAAAAAAAATGCATTGATCACCTGTTTTCACATCCACATCCCTCTATATATAGACACCCCCTGTATATGTAGCAAAAGAAAAGAAGAAATAATTTACCCTTAATTACCCTCCTCTGGTTCCCATGTTTCTATGGTAGATGGAGAATTATTTTTTAAGGCCGGGAACAAGCGTTTGGGTGCATCCCGCATGACCCAGACATATTACCGGCTGTGCAGCCAATCTGAGAAATTGACGGCCCATACTTGCTAGACATGGCTGTGATCGTCCAGGGTCAACCACAGCCATGGCTAGTAGTTAAGGGCATCAATTTGCCATATGGTCTGTATGGCCCCTGGGCAATCGCAGCCATGGCTAGTAGTAGGGGTGTCAATTTGCCAGACTGGCTACACTACCGCTAATCCAGAAATATGTGGGACACACCCGAACCCATGACCGGATTTTTGGTCTCCTTAGACCCTTAGTGACAAAGAAAGTGATATCCTGTGGTCTGGAGAAGAGAAGTCACGTGATCCAAGGAGACCATTCTGGCCAAACCAGATCCCAATCATCATAGTATATAAGGCTGGAAAAAAACGCAAGTCCATCAAGTCCAACCTTTAAGAATTAAATAAATGTTTTATCCCCATAACCCGTGATATTTTTGCTCTCCAGAAAGGCATCCAGGCCACTCTTGAACATGTACATAGAGTCCGCCATAACAACCTCCTGCGGCAGAGAGTTCCACAGTCTCACTGCTCTTACAGTAAAGAACCTTTGTCTATGTTGATGGTAGAATCGCCTCTCCTCTAGGCGTAGAGGTTGCCCCCTTGTCCTGGTCACAGGCCGAGGTATAAAAAGATCTTTGGAGAGATCCTTGTACTGTCCGTTCAGGTATTTGTACATTGTAATGAGGTCTCCCCTCAGCCGTCTTTTTTCTAAACTGAATAATCCCAAATTTTGTAATCTGTCATTGTATTCTAATCCCCCCATTCTCCTAATAATCCTGGTTGCTCTACTCTGCACCCGTTCCAGCTCTACTATATCCTTTTTATACACTGGTGCCCAAAACTGCACACAATATTCCATGTGTGGTCTGACCAGCGATTTGTATAAGGGCAAAACCATGTCTTTATCATGAGAATCTATTCCTCTCTTGATACATCCCATAATTTTATTTGCTTTAGCAGCAGCTGCCTGGCTCTGGTCACTAAAATTAAGTTTACCATCCACCAATACCCCCAAGTCCTTTTCAGCTCCAATGGGACACTGGTCTAAAAATGGAAGTAGTGAAGCAATTTCGGAACTGGCTAGGTATGTGTTTTTCCCACCCCTGTCCTTTCCCACACAGGGTATTCCAGAATAATTTTTAATGTTCTAGGAAAGACTTGTTATTTCAGTTAAAAATCCATTTGCATTGCCCCTATGGTATGTGTTACATGCATTTACATAACAATTCCCCAGATTCTTGTAATTCTCAAGGAACCAATATAAAGGAATACAAATTACAAAAACATCAGTCAATGTGATAATACAAATTGATATCATACTTAATATACAACAAATATGTTAATATATAAATAGTTGTATAAGTGACTTTATCAATGACATTTGATAAATGGAAACAAGAGACATAAAATACATCTAAAACCCCATAAAAATGAATTGACTATGTAGTTTTCATTTTTTCTTCTGTGATTCTGCTTGGATAGTCTAAGATAGGTTTGCCCAAAGAATTCAAAACTCCAGATTTCTTTGGGGGATTTATTGAGTGCAAAAGTGATATGAAAACAGTTCAGGCATGAATAGATTAAATCAACAGTTTTCTGTAAGCAGTGTGTCCATAAAATAGAATAAAATTGGTTTTGTTACAATACCACATATAGGAACACCCCAGAGCTTTGTCATGTAGCAAAACTGTTCTAAGAGAACTATCTTGATGGTATTAGGGCTGGATATACCCATACTAATAGGATTGGAGACTTGTTCTTCAAATTGATTTTTCTCATAGATGTAGTATTGGTGCACCCCAGAGAGCAGGCGGGTTATTCACACAAGTTCGTAATCATATTGTCACATAAAACTATAAGTATCCAATCTTCCGCCACTAAAATGAATAAGCACTCAAATAAAAAAAAATATATAAAACCTTTTGTAATTTTAATTAGGAGGAAAGAAGTGGAGAATCTTTAGAAGATTTGCTTTGTCTACTCAAAATGCAATTAATGTTATTGTACTGAAGATGACTCAAACATTGTTTTATCCCTTCTTCCCTTTAATAGATAAGTTATTCACTGGTTTTGCCATAAGGAGCTTTTGGAGTTTAGTTAGTGGTTTTCTGGGTTACAGAAATATTGATACAACTCTATAGAACTGGTCCTAATTATCATATTAGTGGGGTCCAACAAACAGCACCCCCATATTTCAGCTATGCTCTGTATCTGATAGAGAATGAATCAGGAAGCAGAAAGCTCCATTTTTGTTGTAGTGGCTGAACCCAGTCACTACAGCTAAGTTCCAAATGAATGAAAGTTGCAGTAACCTGGTCTGACCAATACACAGAGAACAGAGAACTTGGAACTGTCTACTTCCTGTTCCTAAGAACAGATGATTGATTTTAGGTCATCATTATTGTTATCCTGAAAAACTGTCTATGAGACTCCCTAAGATCTAAACTTTATGTATGATCAGCTCAAAGTTTATATACATTGAACATTAAAATGTTTTAGTATTGTCCAAATGTGCATCTTAAATCAACTTTAAAGGCAACTTGTCAACCAGGGAACGAGCATCATTCTTGAACAACTAAGACAGGTCCAGAAGCTTATTCAGCTGCAGTGCACATCTCCTTTCTGGGACTTCATTGTTTAGATCATTTAAAAAAAACGTTGCCTTGTCTGGTTACGTCACGATACCTCAACGTATTAGCCCCCACCATTCTTCATTGTGTGCTATTCTTGTTGTACAGTGCTCCTCCTCCTGTTTCTATCTCAGAGTGTCACAGCCTGGTACATGACGTGACTTCATGGGGGAAGGGACATGCTGTACATGACACAAGATGGATGCAGACACTAATTGTATTTTTGAATACTCTGCAATCATCCCAACCAATGCCACTTCCCCTGTGACTACCTACCCCAGGAATTTTGGTCAGGATGCAAGAGTAAGTTTATAAAACACACAATTACACCACCGCCACTTTATAGGTACGGAACCATGCTAAGCGTTTGGGGACCCCCTTTTGCCTTCGAACTGCCCCTCAATTCCTTCGTTGCATAGATTCAACAATGTGCTGGAAAGCTCCCTCAGAGATTTTGGTCCATCTTGACATGATGGATCACCATTGCCCCCGCAGATTTGTGGCTGCACTCATGATGCGATTCTCCCTTCCCACCACCACATCCCAGAGATGCTCTATGGATGGCGAATCTGGTGACTGTGGAGGCCGGTTTGAGTTACGAGAAACTCATTGTCCATGTTCAAGAAAACCAGCCCTGAGATTGATTCCAGCTTTAATTACCATGGCTCATTATCCTGCTGAAAGTAGCCATCGATGTTGGGTACATTTGGTGTCACTAACGGTATGGACAGTCGCAATGACAACATACTCATGTAAGCTGTGGCGTGCAACATGCCTCAATTGGTACCAAGGTGCCCAACGGCCAAGAAAATCTTCCCCACACCATGAACAACCACCACACCAGCCGAACCGTTGATACAAGGCAAGGATGATGCCATGCTTTCCCCCCAAAATTGGTTGTTGACCTCCAAATTCTACCCTATCCATCTCCCTCCTAATGTCCTCAGTCCAAGAATCGAGACTTCACAGACCCAGGCAACGTTTTTCCAATCTTCTAGGTCCAATTTCGATGAGTTTGCAAATTTATCCTCAGTATCCTGTTTTCTTAGCTGAAAGGAGTGGCACCGCGGTTGGTCTTTCTGCTGCTGTAGCCCCTTCTGCCTCAAGTTCGACGTCTGTGCCTACTTTTGGTTGTACGTTGGCGCTTTCCAGTCACTGCTCGGCTGCTACTGTCTTTCCTTTCTATCAGCCTATCCGCTCGAACCAGTCCTGGTCTGCCCATTCGCACTCCTGACCTCCTGGCATCAACAAGGGCATTCCGCCCAGATCTGCCGCTCACATGAAGTTTTTTTCTTTTCGGAACGCATTCTCTGTAAAACCCAGCGATGGTTTTGTGTGAACATCCCAGTGATCAGCAGTTTTCCGAAATACTCAGACCAGAACTTCTGGCACCAACCACCATGCCACGTCGGTTTGAACTGCAGGAGATTGTCCTTGACCAGTCTACATGCCTAATGCACTGAGTTGCCGCCATTTGATTGGCTGATTAGAAATTAAGTTTTAACGGCAGTTTTGACAAGGGTACCTAATAAATGGCTGTTGGATGTATATTGTAATGAATGCTTTAGAAAAGACAGGCATTTTGGCAAAAAAAAAAAGTGCAAGTTGTCCATGGGCTTTTACAATCATCAGCCTTTATGAAAATTGATGTCCCTGGTGACAGGTTCCCTTTACGTGAAAATATTATCATTTTGATGTTACAAAGCTCCTGTGCAGAGCCCTATTTGTTACCACATGGCAACGAACTACAATGAATCGTCTGTAGTCTGATCCTGTATCGATACTCTTCCTTCTACCCTTAGTTATTATTTTTACTAAGAGCTACAGAACATCAGAACGGACCCATCACGCAAGCATTCTGTGACCATGGGGACCCTAAACTGTAGACATGAATGTTACAAATATTTCATCACCTCAATTGGCTGCCTTTACAATGTTTCAAAGATACTTCTGATGTTTTATATTTGAGGAATGTTGATAGTAGAAATTAACGTATGGAACATCAGACAGAAGCCAAAGTGAAGAAGAAAACTCGAACCTGCGAAATGATACTTGTTATAGATACCTCTCCCATTGTGGTTCTTGTTACTCTCTCAATTCGCTACCTGAGTGGGAGCGGCGAGCCTTGTCACCGATAAACACTTCCATCATCACCCACCACAAATATGGAAGAATGTACTCTGCCGTAATAATGCATTTTGTTGTTATCCTCTCAAGAGATTTAATTTTACATTGTCGACCTGGGAAAACGAGTATCCTGTCCTATGGACAGCGTTTCTGTATTTTAAGTAGATCCCCTACTTCTGTAGATTTCGTTGTAATCCGATTTCATGTTGGGAATTGTTTTAATTCTTCCTCTTATATTCCTCTTTTCTTTCTTTCTTTGTTTTTTTTTTTTTTGTTTGGTCCAATTTTCCGTAGGTTATATTTTTCCCTCCAAAAAACGACAATTTTTTTCCCGCCTTTTTTTATTAAACCATTCTTAATTTTTTCTTACATAACTGACTAGATACATCGCTTTTTACACATTTTAAACAAATTGTTATGGTGCATTATACAGAATATCAAGGTTTTTTACCAATTTCACACTTTTAAATCAACCCTTGTTGAGAAAAGTACTTTGCTAAACACCCTACCGTCATCTGTCTACCACTCATGCCTAATCCAGCCCACCCACCCCGACTGCAAAGGGGAAAAGAAGACAAAAAACGAAAAAACAAACATATCCAGCTTCATCTCCAAAAATTACTATGAAAAAATCAATTTTGCATGACGCCCCATACGGCCCACCTGGAGGATTATACCCCTTGACCGCTGCGGACCGGAAGAAGAGAGGTTCAAAATGTCCCTCCCCCTGCATCCCTCGCCAGTGTTCTTCCTGTCCCTACGACAGCAGGGTGGAAGAGAGGGTCCTCTCTCCCTTCTCACTCCTTAGGGGTGGGAATGGAGGGGGACGCCTTTATGAGGCGGCGGTACCTGTTAAACTAATATCCCTCCTCTCCTCCTGGGCCTCTCGATCGATCTCTGTCTGGCTGACATCTAAATGGGGAGGTATTGTGTGTCCCTGCGGTCACTCCGGTGATCCACGGCACACCACATGTTCCGGCTCCCGATGGTGGGCGCAGCTGCGTTCCACCTGCCTCCTATGACGACTTTCCGGTTGTGATGACGACCTTCCGTTTTGCGTTTCCACTGGCCGGATGCGACCTTCCGGTCCGCGCGCACCGGAAAGTGACTGCTCGTCATTGGCTTTCGGGAGTCATGAGCCGTGGAGCGGTGAGTTTTAAAAGGCCGAGAGTCCTAACCTTGCCTCTTGCTTCTGAGATATCCCGCAGTGATTTTATTAGCAGACTAATGTGTCACAGACAGGTTAGTGAACACACGATGGCTGAATCATTTTATCTGACCAACGCTCCACTTACAACACCTCTAGCCCCTCTACCGCCTCCCCGGTCCCACAGCAGATGGACCCAGTTCCCTTCTCAACATCTGTAAGTAAGGGGTCCTGGAGGTTGGTTCGTGGAGGGGGGGCCCTGTATATATATATACATCCCTATGCTCTTTCCTCTTTCTTCTGCTCACATGTAGGAGAGAAAGGACAAGAGAAGAAAGAGGATAAAAAACGAGACAAGAAGGAAGACACGTCTAAGACTAAAACCCTTCCATCCGTAATTCAATTGTTGTTTTTATACACTTCTCCAGAATCTATAAAAAAAACCGCTATGCCGACTGTGCCTTGGACAGCATAATGGCGGAAGAAAAGCGGCCTTCATGGATAGATGAGATCCAGGTTTTTCAAATCCGAAGTAAAAAACACCAGTTGCAATCCCTTCTTTTCTGAAGAATGCCTTCCTAACAGGTTTCAAAACCCGCTGACCAATCCGGATAGATGGATTCAGAACCCAGACGGGCTTTCCTGTTCCTACCAAGGAGGCGAGGAGAACAGTTTAGAATAGCCAAGAACAAAAAAACGACACCAAGATTTCCTTTTTTCTATGGACACACTTGGACACCTTACTAAATGCAGCCGAGAAACACAAACTTGAAGATCCTGTGGAGATTAGTCTGTACAAGGACAAACTCTTTGGTTGCTTAAGAGCAAAAGAAGAGGGTATTCCCAGTTTACTAAGTACTAGAAGACCTTATCCGGGAAGAGTGGAAAGATCCAGAGAAACTGCTAGCAAGTGACCAGGATTTCGGAACAACCGTATTCGACGAGGATAATCAAAATACTGTAATTCAATCCCACAGGTGGATATCCAGCTTACAAGAATGGTTACGAAGACCGATCTCCCCTTTGAGGCGTCGACCACAACTTAAAGAACCACCCATTGATCGCAAATCTGACCGCGTCTTACAAAAAAAGAACCTGGGAAATGTCAATGCCGAAATCTGGAAGGCAAATTTCCGCAACACATCTATCGCCAGGAACATACCTGGCCTGGCTAAATGGGTTCGAGACCAATTAGTGGCGGACCTCGAGAAGAGAAGCTTCTGGAGTCTTGCCACTGCTAAAACTAGCACTACCTTCATATGCAGATGCTCAGGTAATGCTCCGTTTTCCGCCAAAGAAGGAGCACTCTCTCTAACCGGTGCCCCGCATAGCCCTCTGGACTCAAGCAGTGTCGGGTGACTTTCCGTTCCAAAAAAAAACGCACAAACAAAATAAAGCTAACCTAGATGTGGCATACCCTTTTCCCCGGCGGAATTTTCCTATTTGGTCCGGAACTGGACAACGATCCTGTAGAAGCTGCAGATAGAAAAAAGGCGTTCCGAAACCTAAACCGAAAAGCATTCCTTTCGTGATTCCCCGCGACAAAGTTCCATCCTATCGTTGAAACGTAAACAAGT
The DNA here is from genome assembly GCA_019512145.1 of Engystomops pustulosus. NCBI lineage: Eukaryota > Metazoa > Chordata > Amphibia > Anura > Leptodactylidae > Engystomops > Engystomops pustulosus. The sequence continues at coordinate 16,643,026 of CM033648.1, forward strand.
GCAGATGGAGCTATACCAAAGGCGGTAGAGGTAGAGTTTACTTTCCTTTCCATAATACCCAACCAAACCCTGCCATAAAGCACTGAACGCCAGGGTGGGGGAAGACTAGCTTCTTTTCCCCTCTCAGTGTAGCAAAGCCTTAAAGACTGCCTGATTCTACAAGTCCAATACGCTATGGCTCCAAGATCGAATTGAATACCCCTCCCCCTCAAACATTTGTAACAACAAAAGCCCTCTTTCGTACCAAATGCTTCTGCTCTGTGGGAAGAGGTTCATCCCTATTACTCAAAAATGTCATTTCTAATTTTTTCTTTCTCCTTTACCTCCCCACCTCAAATGAACGGGTTCTACTCCCCCCTCTTTTAGTTCAGAACCGAATGGAGCCTACAGATGCTCATAAACCTTAAAGATCTGAATACCCAGATCAATACAGAAGATTCAAGATGGAGTCCCAAAATCCCCAACACCATTGATCCCCAAAGGGGCAGCTCTTGCACCATAGACTTAAAAGACCGTATTCCACGTCCATCCATCCCTCTCTCAAAAATTCCTGAGATGTTTGCCATCCGGTCCCCGGAAAAAACCAGGTAAGACCTTCCAATTCAGGCAATTACAGTCGGGATCTCCCAGCTCCCCAGACTATTCACAAAAATTATGGCAGAGGTGGTAGCAGTTCTAACAAAGAAACCTACTACTGTTCCTTACTTGGACGATCTCCGCCTAGTCTCAGCAGAAGAAACTTGTTATCCCAGAAGACCTGACTTGGCAACCTAAAAGCCTAGGTTGATTTAAATTTCGAAAAAACAAACCTCCAGCCAGTACCAATCCACAATTTTTCTGGGAATATTGTTGGCTCCAGTACATCAACACTCAATTCCCCAGAAGAGAAGATCAAAAATCTCAACCCTACAGGGGGGGGGTATCTCGTTCCAACCAAAACAGAATTGCTCAATCCGGGAAGCTATGAAACTCCTGGTCCCTTCTCACTCCTTATAGCTGCTGGTCCCCTGGGCTCAGTCACACAAGAGATCTTCAGTTTGGATTCTCTCTCCGTCCTTGGACAAAAAAATCTAGAAACCACCGGAAAGAAAAACCAAACATTCCTCTTATGTGTAAAGTTCACTAAATTTGGTGAAGACAGTGGTAAAAACCTCTCCAAGGGCCTAAATGGAACATTGGCCAGTAACGACAATCCTAACAGATGCAGCAAGACAGGTTGGGGAGCGAAACTTCCGGGAAACTGATTCAGCAGTGGTCCCATTCAGAGATGCAGATCATCAAATACAAAGAACTGAAGAAGGCAGTCCTGGAACCCTGAAGGCCTGCTCGTATTCAGTACAGGAACAAACCTAAAAATTTTCGGACAACACGACCACAAACGTCGCCTACTCAGACGCCAGGGGGGCACACAATCAGCATCTCCTCCAAAAAATATCAAGGAAGAGCTTTCCTGGGCGGCAAAATGAAAAAATTCCTGTCTCTGACGGCAAACCCATCTAAGGTGTCAGAAAACAAAAAGGGGCAATTTCCTAATCCTATACACTCTTGATCCCCGGCCCGAGTTGGTGCCTCAACAAGAAAATCTTCTTCCGTTAACCCAGAAATGGGGAGTACCACAATTGGATCTATTTGCCACCAGAGAACACAAAAAGCAGACCATTACTAACTTCGCCCTACAGAAAATACCCCCAACTATCTCTAGACGCCTTTCCTTGCACATTGGCACTCAAGACGTCCTATGCCTTCCCTCCACTCCCGCTGATCCAAGAACATACAAAATAAGACAAAAAGATCTCAGATGATCCTGATAGTACCCTTCTGGTCCAAAAGAGTTGGTTTTCCATCACTGACGAACTTGGCCCTGGAAGAACAGTTATTCCTCCTCTAAGGAAAAAGGGGAAAAAGGAAAAAATTTTTCTCCTATACCAGGGGTCCGCTCCCATCATCACATCCAGATCAATCCATCTATCAGCCTGGATCCTCAGAAAACAAATGCTAAATCTAAAGGTATCTCAGAATACTCATTGCAACATTACAGGCAAGTAGGAACGCCAGTTACTTCAAGCAATCTACCACAAAATTTTGAAAAGATTTTGTATCCTTTTGCCATCCTGAATTCCTACTCTGTCCCTCTCCTTAAATAAGCGATTTGGAGTTTCTTCCAGCAGGACTGACCAAAGGCCTACGGACCACACACTAAGGTCCCCCAAGTCTCAGCCCTCACAGCGTTTTTCTTGACGCTCCGGCGACCATAGGTTGGGTAAGACGATCTCCTTAGAGCATCCTCTAGACAAGTCCTAAATGTCCTTCCAGGACTCCTCCCTGGGACTTACAATAGTCCCTGATGGCCTTTAATACGGGCCCTTCGAGCCTCTAGAGGACGCTAACATAAAAAATATCACCCTTAAACTGCCTTCTTGTGCTATACAACCGCTAGAAGGTTTGAGGAGAACCATGCACTCTCCATTAATGACCCTTAACCTAAAAATTTCCGATGATAAATATTCCCTGATGCTTGCTTTCCAAATTGTCCTCCCCACATAACTACAGATTCCATCGTAGCCCAGGACTTATTCTCCCCTCCTTTTTTGCCACAAACCAAAAACCTCGGGAAAGCTAAATGGCAGTACTTTAAGAGAACGTGAGAGAATAGTGTTACCTATCTCGAAACAACTAATAACTGTGGCGGAAAGACTCAAACTTGTTGTCTTCATTTTTCCAGGGCAAGAACAGAAAAGGGAAGAAAAAGCATTCAAAGATCACCATCGCCCCGCTGGATTAGACAATAACGATCCGGGACCTGTTTTTCTATCCAAAACTTAGAAGCGCCTACAAATCTTAAGGCCCCAGTCTACAGGTCAGTAGCCACTTCCTGGCGATCGGCATGAGCTTCCCTGTCCAAATCTGTAAAGCCGCACCTGGTCCGTTCCACAACTGGCGAAAACCTTAACAGACTGACTTACATTCTTACCAAGGACCTGTCTTGGAGAAAAGTTTCTGCAAACAGTAGTCCCTCCCTAAAATGGTCCTTTGTTCCTCTGTATTCTCCAGGTGTCCCGTCATGGGGACGTCATGGAAATCGAGAATTAGAACTCCACCGGTAATTTCGTTTTCCATCTAGTCCACCATGACGGCCTGGCATTTTTTCCCAACCCTTAAAACGTGATTATCTGTTTTTTTTTTTTTTTCATTGTATGGGGAGTAACATGCTAATAAAACCTCTTGCTCCCTCCTTGGTGGATTATTTGGTATAACACTGGCGAGGGATGCAGGGGAGTCGACATTTAAACCGCTCTTCTTCTGTCCCTCAGAGTCCAGGGGTAATCCCCAGTTGGGCCCGTCATGGTGGACTAGATTGCAAACGACATTCGCGGTGAGTCAATCTCGCTTTCCAAAAATATTCACACGACCTCGTCTTTTTCACGCCTATTTTCCTGACCTTTCTTTTCACTTTCAATGCAAACGTTATTCAAGTATTTGAATAATTAACATAAATACTAATAGAAATACCATTGTATAAAGATAGCTTACAATTTTGTACAATAATACCCCACACTAGAACTCTCCTGGTGCTTACCGTGTTGACTATTTCCTGGTCCCCGGAGAGTCCTTGATCTCCAGACCTAATGTTGTGTTACCACCACATAAAACCTCACTATTTCATGTTGACACGTAAACCCTGGTTGATGGCGTGAATTAGCAGGGGAATGCCTAAGCATTGAATTATTGCAGTTACAGTTTTGGTAATATGAGATTATTTTTACTCATTTCTTTACTATCACCATGCCAGCTGTTGTTTTTGCTTTGCCCTCAAAATTTTATAACAATATCCCCATGGTGATTCTGTGTGTTTTTTCATAGGGGTCCCCCCCTGTGTATGGCCCCTTAGCCCTATCATGATAATGAAATTCTGACCGGACAATGAACAATTAGTAAAAACTCCACAACCAAATACTGGCGTGAAATAGCATGTATTGCACTCAATTTTTTCCCCACAAATCAATAGCTCTTGTTCATGTACAAAATGTTTACCTATTAGCTTTGACTACTATAGTACTGTTTTTCTTTCTATCCCCCTCAGTTTTAGCCTTTCCTGCAGTAGACTTCTCCCTGGCTATGTTGATTGATTATCCGTGAGTCCACAGAGTTGTTTTACATGATGGTATTGAAGGGAGGGCTGTTGCTCCCTCTCATGCTGTTTGTGATAGAGGGAGGTCATGTAAAGTGTTCTCTGTGTAGCCTGTCATGAAGCTGATTGTGTTCAGTCACTTCGTGGATGCAGAGGTATTTCCCCTTCCTCCATCCCAGTCTGTTATTCTACAGGAACTTTCTTCTGTCTTCTCTGTCTGCACCTCAAGCACTGTCATAGACTCCTTTGCAAGCCCCTCCCCCTATTTTCTTTCTCTAAAACACTTTCTACGCTGAAGCTGTTAAAACCCTTATTGCTCACACATCACAGAATATACCCTTCATGTGCTATTTCACTGCTGGTCTCTTCTGCTACTTATATTCCATGCGCCTGCTGCTCCATGTCATAAAAACTGTTCCTGTATGGCTATTGATATGAAAGGATATGATGGGATATGAAATGCTAGTCCTGTATGTTGTACACATGCAGTTGCTGTGATTTTTTAACATGTGGGATTCTCACTGATTCACTAAAAAAATGTTGAGAATCCAATGGTTTAATGAACTGTTTCATCCTAATTTGACCTTTGCTTTCGGCAAACACTGAAGCGGTTAGTTCTGAATCCTGCTCACTGGCTTCTGACACGTACTTCTGAACGAAAAATCACCACAACTCTTAAAAGACTAGAGAGCAGCACATATTGACAGTGTTATGTTTGTTTTTTTAATAGTGGGAATCACCACCCTTAATGTTAGCCAGTGGGGGCGACAATGAACATAAGGGTCCCTCCCACTGTTAATGATAACCTTTTCGTCTTTTGGAGCATGCGAGATTTGGATTTAAGGTCTTTAGTAAATTTCAACCATTACTGTTATATCAGTTGTGATTGGAATTGGTTTTCTTCAAGAAATTCAGAGGTCGAATACAGACTCAAAGGTGGAAAGAGCCAGCTATCGATATTTTTTCACGCCTTGAATCACAGATGTGAGAATAGCCATAAGTGAATTGTGTTTTGTATCACTAAAAGATAAGTATTGCATTATACTGAGTATAGGTGGGAAGAGTGGGTGAGAATCTGAAATTTGCTGTTTTATTTTACATTATGTTATTCGTTTATAATCTCCATTCTATGCCCTAATCCGCTTTGGTACACATTAGATGTATTACCAGTGCAGCCTCCTCTCGTTACTGTATTCAGGCAAGCATTTGTTTTTTCCAGCAGAGGTGAATTTGCCATTTATATGATATTAAAGCTTGTCAAAGGTACTCCGCAGTGTAAGCTTATAGCACAGAGGGGACTCCAGCCTTTCTGCCGGGTAGTGCGCCATCTCCTAATAGCATGTAGGCCTGTATCTAGGAAAAAAAATGTCTTGGAGGATAAATCCGCTGGTTCTATTTACTTTCACTCGGTAGGAGACCTTTGTCACATTTGGCGTAACATTAGCCTTGCCCGACAATCTTCCAAGTTTTTAAAGCATCGCCGTGGTGTGAGCCGGCACTCTATGTTTTCTAAAAGTGCTTATTAACTGACATTCCGAGCAGAAGAAACTTGGAATTAAAAAAATATTATAGATGTTGTTAAATGTCCATTTTTTTTGCAAATATTTGTTTCTAGTGTCCAGGGCTCCTGTAAAAACGGGGCTGGCTATGTAATTGTTTACTGACCCTGCCTGGTGGTCTTCAATTTTCCGGGTTTTGGCCGCAAGTCCTTGGTCATCCAATGGATTGCTCCGCCAGGCCCATGGCTCAGCAGTCCCCGGTGATGGCTCTTGCTAATGTCACCCATGGTGCTCCGACCTGAAGACTTGTGCACTCTTGAACCACTTACCCCTAACCCATCTTCCATTTTGGACGCATATCTAATGTTTCCCCTACTATGGACTAGGGGATCACAAACTGATCATAGAGATGTTCCTCGGAGACTTCTCCAATCTGGCAAATGGCGATCCCATTCTCTTTGTCTGACTGAAGCCACAGACCAAGTATTCTCCACTGGCCACATTGTCTATAGGAACCGCTGGAGTATAACCGTGGGGTCATCCTCCCAAAATGCCACAGAAAATTATAATTTCTTGATTTTCTCGGCCGTATTATCCCTCGTCATATAAATCAAAAATTTTGGGCAACCGATGGATCTTCTAGATTGACTTGTTTAGTATTATTGTTTAGAAGTGCTGTCCTTTGCTTTGGTGTAATTATCCAATCTAATGCATTACAGTCTACTATAAAACGGAACAAACTTTTTGGACAATTTATTAAAAAATACCGTATATACTGGAGTATAAGCCGACCAGAGAAAGCCGAGATCCCCTAATTTGACCACGAAAACTATGGGAAAACCTATTGACTTTGAGTAAAGCCGAGGTGGAAAATGCATTGGCACGCCTCCCCTAATAGCCGCCCGTCCCTGCCCCAGTGTATATAATCTTGACAGCCCCTGCCCCAGTGTATATAGCCTGCCAAGCTCCTGCCCATTGTATAATAGCCTGCCCAGACCCTGCCCCAGTGTATTAGCTGCCCATACCCTGCCCCAGTGTAATATAGCCTGCCAACCCTGCCCCAGTGTATATAGCCTGCCAGACCCTGCCCCAGTGTATATAGCCTCCAGACCTGCCCCATTGTATATACGCCTGCAGCCTGCCAGAACCCTCCCCAGTTATATAGCCTGCCAGACCCTGCCCCAGTGTCTGATAGCCTCCCGACCCTGCGCCCCAGTGTATATAAGCCTGCCAGACCCTGCCCCCTTGTATATGCCTGCCGACCCTGCCTCCAGTGTATTAGCCTGCCATACCCTGCCCCAGTGTATATATCCCTGCCAGAACCCTGCCCCATGTATATCGCCTTCCAGACCCTGCCCAATGTATATAGCCTGCAGACCCTGCCCCAGTGTATAATTGCCTGCCAACCCTTCCGCCCCCATGTATATAGCCCCCTGCCAGACCCTGCCCCAGTGTAATATATTCCTGCCAGACTCCTGCCCAGTGTATATAGCCGCCAACCCTGCCCGCTTGTAGATAGCCTGCCAGACCCTGCCCCAGTGGTATATTAGCCTGGCCAGACCCTGCCCGTGGTATATACCTGCCAGACCCTGCCCCAGTGTATATGCCTGCCAGACCCTGCCGCCCCCAGTTATATACCTGCCCAGACCCTGCCCAGTGTATATAGCCTTCCGCCCCTGCCCCATTGTAATATAGCCTGACCAGACCCTGCCCCAGTGTTTATTCCTGCCAGACCCTGCCCCCAGTTTTAATATCGCCGGCCGACCCTGCCCCATGTATATAGCCTGCCAACCCTGCCCCAGTGTATATAAGCCTGCCAGCACCTGCCCCACATTGTATATAGCCCTGCCGCCGCTAGCCGGACAAGATCGCGACCTAAATATACAGTTGTCGGCTTGGACGGTGATTTTTAGATATACTTCATTTTTTTTTGACTCGAGTTATAGCCGGAGTTGGTTTTTTCATCACCTTCAGCCCATTTTTTTGTTGCTGAAAACCGATGCTTACTCGAGTATCTAAGGTATACAGATAATAACTGTATTATATTGAATTAAGACAATATTGATTCATATTGTTTACTAGCTACTAAATAACCGAGTGGTAATAATATATCACTGTGTTCTTTGATCTTCTTTCCTTTCAATATATGCTACCAGACAACAACCAGACTGATCCAGCTCGCAGTGAAGAGTCTCCCCTAAGCAGAAAGATTTCACAAGGACGTATTCACATTGACTAGAAGACAGGTTACACTGCAATCCCGTGGCCTTCGGTCTGTCCCCTGCGTCTTTATTATTCTCATGACTGTTACGTAGTGTAATTGTTTACATGTTCACTTACTTTAAGCACTTACTGGGTTTGTGTTTCATCTAATAGGATCACATTACTTTATAAATGATCTTTTAAATAACTTCCACACCTGGAGATAACATGGGAGGCAGACAGAATATCAGGCCAGAACCTTAGGTGACCTATAATGGGTCTCTACCCCATAAACAGAGACCAAAACAAACATTATAGTTTCGGACAAGTTACCCTCTGTCTTTCACTACAAACGCACAACGATGAACATGAGACACGGTCTTGCCTACAATGCCTTTGTCAATAGGCAGGTCCTTTGGCATACAATGTTTTAAATTCTTTTGGGGATCACATCCCTTTACATGGTCTGGTACGTAAACGTTAGATTATATTCAATAAACATTTTATTCCAGATTTGGTGGCTGCATGTTAATATTTGTGCTACATTCTTGAGACTTTAGTTAACTACCCCCTAATTATTAATTTAACCCTATTGAACTTCAGATGCCACCGCCAGGGCGGAACTATGGGGTGTAGTTTGCATTTGCTCCAAAGGCTTAGGGGTGTCCATAATGATCAACTTTCCATATGAGAAGACAGTACTACTAACCATATATCATCGGCCTGGGCAAAAGACTTTGCACTGAGGCCCATCACTTCAAGTTACCCTCCTAACCACCTGTAATGCGTCCCACTGCTTAAAGAAGGGTCTGGTTCCACTTTCAGCAATAATGATAGGTTTGTGTAAGGAAAAGTTATCATTTTCCAATAGACTTTTCCTGCCTTAAATTCGCCACAGTTTTCTGTTCCATGCTTGGCTGTCCTTCTATAGACAGGTGCTCAACCCTTTAGTATGAACAGATCATAATCAGAGCCTTGATATAATTAGCTGTGCACCTATGTGACCATGTACATATTTTTATCCACTGGAAAGTAGCATAGAAGCTTTCTTACAGAATGACAGCAAGCAGAGATCCTAAAAACTGTGGGGAATTGATACAGAAACTATATAGGAAATTAGTATAACTTTTTCCTTACACAACCCTATCAATTTTTTGCTGAAAGTGACAACCCCTTTAAGTTAGTCTTCTATAAGGCCAGTGGTGGCGAACCTATGGCCTGGTGCCAGAGGGTGGCCCTCGAAGCCCTTTCTGTGGGCACTCAGGCCATCACCAGAGGGACTCCAGGTAATCTTCTGCAGTCCCAGACCGGCCCAGGACTTGCTGTTTCAACAGATTGCTATCTGGTACTAACTGGAGCAGTGGGAAGTGCGGACGATCTGGATTAATCACTGAAAGCTCCTGCTCCGTCCCTGACAATTCTTCCTGTTTTTGGGCCTGAAGAGAATCTACAATTATCATCCAATTTGCTCCTATTTTTCGGCTTTATTGGTGTCCCTCAGTGAGCTAGAATGGCACTATTGTGATAATAAGGGCTCTTGGTTTAGTTTGGGCAATCGGTTCTAAAAGTTCGCCATCGCTGCCTATAAGGACTGATAGAGATAGAGCTTCGCTCTCATGTTCACAGGATTTGAATAAGAGTTAGATAACTATTAGACCGAACTTAGAATAATCAGTAATACAAGTCAAGATTGCTAAATACTGGGTTACAGGAGAACGTAGTGGTAAATGCCAGTGTTTTTCTTATATGCAGGATAAGAGAAAGGTAGTGTACAGCGTTCGTATTACGGATTAAAGAACTGTAGAGTGCAGTGTCTATATATAAAATAGGGCAAAAAAGGTTATTTTACGAGTCCGTTTATACAGGATAAAGAATTGATAGTTCCTGTTATATATAAGAAGTTAGGGTACATTTGTCCTTGAATGCAGGAAACAAGAATGGTAATGTCATGGTCCTTATATGGCAAGATAAGAGAAGAGGTTTTTTATAGTGTTCATATATACCTGAAAAAGAAAGTGCACTGTTTTAGTGTTCTTTAGCAGGATAAGAGAGTGATAAGTGTACATTGTTCCTTGTATCCATGATTACGAGAAGTGGTAGTACTCTGCAGCACACACACATAGTCTACATCCTGTTTCTTTGACAATCTTCATTTTGGTGTCTTTGTAAGAGTGCAAGGCCTCCTTCTCCCTCCCTTATTACATATGGTGGACGATGGACCTTGGACCATTTCCTAAGATTATTCCCATCCCCCGGCCCGTTCGTACATAGTTCTCCTGTTTCCATGGCTAGTGTGGGTCCTAGCAGTCTTACTAGTGGGCCGTAGGTTTGCTATGGCTGAAATTAATCTTTTATTTGTAAATAAATGGTTGAAATTTTTATAAAAAAAACAAAATTTCCCCCATGAGATTGTGCTTGTTAATATTTATGTTGACAGATGAGAAAGATGTACCTAGTGTGAGTATATAGCCAGCGCTGTGCATTTCTTGTCTTGTCAGACTCCCTTTAATTTACGTTGATGGTAGACACAGTTCTTTAATTATCCCTAAAGCACAATAAATAAATGTAAATGATATTATACTTCACCAACTGTACATTAATTATGTCACGAATGACACTTTTAATTCATGCACTGTCAATAAACCTCATTTAGTAGACTCTCCGAGTGTACACAAATTTCATGCTTCTCCTCCAATTATCTATAATGTGTTCTTCCATCTCATGTTAAATGTATTCCTCCAGATTGTTTAATACCATACAATGCAGTATGGATGACTGTAGGTGGGAGTGCTTAAAAGAGTGGTCAACCACAAAAATTTTTCAGCACGTTGGCATTTTTTCTCAGCCTAAAATGGGATTTTTGTAGAACAAAATCTGATTCAGAATGTGACATAGGTGCCTTACAAACATCAAGAATCTACAAAAAAGAAGGCGGTGGCCGGAGAACATGTGTAATTTATAGTGTGTTGCAGATACCACTTCGCTATCCTGTCTACGTGGACCCTGTACATATCACTTCTTATCCTGAATATAAGGAACCCTGTAAACATTCCGCTTCTATTATGGTGTTATTCCGTACACCACATCTAAACCCCATTTCTTTTATCCTGTGTATATGGACACTATACGCTTACAATTCCTTTTATGCTGGAATATAGGGACACTGTACTTTATTACTTCTCTTATCCTTATATATGATTCTGTTAGCATCAATTTTTATTTCTGCCTGTGGTTTATTTTACACTTTGCTTTGCTCGTATACTCCTTATTCTGGTTTATTATTTTTTTCATATCTGACAAATTCATGAATACGTTCATCAAATCCTTAATAAATATACAAGCGTCCGTCTTTAGGCATTCCATGTTAAAGCTAATTTAAATTCATGCATTGCATTCACATGAAGAACAGATGGATTTATTGGCTTATATACCTTATTGACATAATCTTGTTTTACTAACACTTCTTTAAACTGTCTCCGGTGTCATTACCGCTGATCCCTTAAGGAGGGAGTCATTGTAATTAATTTATTGCGGGATTACATAATGACTTTATTGTGGAGAGAAATTAAAAACATGAACTACTTTCCCGTTTTTTGCAATAAATATTTTCCTTTGTTTTGGCAACAATTTTCTTGTCCCATTTTACAAGTTACATTGCCCCGGACAAATTGCCAGATGGCATCATTAACCAATATGGCATATTGACGCAGCTGCCATGGCTGCAATGGCCAGGGGTGTCCCCCCCCGGTCCCATCCCCCCCAGAAACCACTTCGGTGGTCCACTCATCTCTCTCTATGGGCATGAATCCTGTCATGGTTTAATAAGAAAGCAGAAAACGTATAAAGAAGCAGCTAGGGGACAGGGAAGGGAAACTTGTCCCTTACCTCGATGGCTGAGCTGTCCCTGCGGTGATGGTTTGCTGCCCCAGGCCTTGTTCCGAGCCGGACAACTTCTCTCTCCGCTATGAACATGAGACCTATCCATCCAGAAAGTAGGATGAAAATGACTAAATGATCCAGGGCCTGGGGTTTGCTAAATTTTTGGCTCCCCTCACAAGGCCTTGCTAAAAGAAATCTGGGAACATAGCAATCCCAGATGCACACAACCACTCAACTGAGGCAGAATAATGGGGAAGGGGGACCACAGGTAGGAAGGAATAGTGGGTACAACCAGAGCAAGATCCTCAAACCACCAATATTAATAACACAGACAAAGGAACAGACAGAAAAGTTGTGATAGAATACAGAGAAACCGACAAACTACTTCACAGAATCCTCTCACCACTGACAATCAACAGCACTAGAAGTGAGATGTTTTCCAACAGAACATTGCCAGGGATAGCTGCAGTAACCGACAATAGGCAGGAACCTACTGATGACACAACCACTTAAGTGGAGCCCGCCCGCTTCTTGATGGGGTATCAAATTAACACGCTAAGAATAAAAAAAACACAAGGTAATGCGCAACACCACCAACAAAAATACAGTAAAACAATTCAGGCTATGGCACATTGGTTAATAACTGACTATAAGTCCAGAGGAATCTGGTTTCAAACCCTGACATAACCGAATCTATATACGACAGGGATCACTAGGAAGACAGGCCAAGTTGAACTCTAAGACACACTGAGGATCGATTCCGCAGGACCCTTTTAATGTGATGTCGGAATCCTGATTGTAACTTTTATAGTGGAACTAAGGAATACCGGTCCATCACAGCTCCATTAACTGTTAAACCAGAAAGAACGAAAGAGACTACTGGGCGTGGTGTAAAATAAATCATGTTGGCTAAGGAAGGAAATAGACCAATGGGGTTCAGGACGACATGTAACTCGGTGCTTCCTTACCGTCACTTGTCTGAGATGATGCCGGCAACAGATGTTACAATACAATGGTGTTTGGGAAATTGAGGTTTCGACATTGAAGGTTCTTCAGAATTAGAGTAAGCAAACCTACTGATTGCCTACCACAAGAGGAATAGTGGCAGAAATATGGCAAATTTTTTAAACAAAATACAGAATGTTATAATTATCCATGACTGAAAGTTGGTCACAACAGGTTTTTCTTGGACTTAATTTGCATCAATGGTCAATCAGGATTGGGCTGACTGGAGGGAAATGTTCCCCTATTTATTGAATATTCTACATTGGCGTCGGGAACAAATTTTCCCCTTATGCAGGATAATTGGCGTCTTTTCCCATAGGGGTTTTTCCTTCCACTGTGACAAAATATACGTTGTTACTTGAAAAAATGGACTTCAGTGGAGAGAATTGATTCTTGGCCATTTCGGAACTGGAGGACAATGAACTACTAAGTTTTATCAGAACATTTTACAAGGAATGCGCCATTCATGACATCAATCTAAGCAATAAAGGAACAACACCCTAAAAATAAATAGAAAAGTGACATGACTGAAGAGGGTTGTGTGCCAGCATCCCAGATATTGATGCTAAACTAAAATAACATTTTCAGATTGGACTTGTGCAAATTCCTATTCATGTAAAAAACTTAAAATAATTTTTCTTTCTGCTACTACTGAAACATTTGGGTATGGTCAGATCCCTCTAAAAAGGGATATCATAAAGGGTCACTTACTTTTTCTCCCTGCCAACTGCTGGAAGTTTACAGGCACTAACAGGCATGGCCAGATATGGACATTCTTCTTTGTGTTTATCTATAAATGTGACGCACTATTGACAGCCAAGACAAATGGGGCTTTATTTTATATGGGGTCCCCCGTGATCACACTTTCGTTTTTGGATTTTTCTATATTTGGTGGCGCTGTGACAGGTATTTACTTGGGATTTGTCTCACCACGATGGATGTGTGCACGCCTGCACTGGCTTTCATGCGTCATAAATCGGGGCGGGCCCCCGTCGGACCATCCGACTTATTCGTAATGAGCGGCGGGATTTAGATTTCGATTTAATATCGCAAGACAATGCACTTACATGCACCAGGATATGATGGTGACCTCTGCGACCCGAGCGGGTAAGCCGACAGATGAATATATCGTGCGCACGATCTGAGTGAATCACGTCAGATTTGCATTCCGGTCAGACAATGAACTTTTGGAATTGCTTCGACAGGGTAAGTAATGTGCTCACAATATGTTATTAGTAATCATTCACCTATCACATATCTAAGTTTATGTAAAGGTCCCCATCAGTATACAGCCTGCCCCCAGTAGTATACAGCCTGCCCCCATCAGTATACAGTCTGCCCTCAGTAGTATACAGCAGCCTCTATTAGTATAAAGAAATAAACTTAATACTCACCCTCCGTTGTCCCCGATGTTTGTCGCGGCTCCCGGCAGCTTCCGATCCCCATCGCGGCTCCCGGCGGCTTCTTCACTCTTCACTCTTCTCTGGCCAGGAGATTGCGCCGGCCGTCGCACACTGTGATGCAGCGCTGTCGCCGCTGATGACGTCATCCGTCACAGTGTGCGACGTCCGACAGCTCGCATGGACGCGACTCTGCCGGCTAGAGAAGATAGAAGACAGAAGAGAAGACACGGGGAGCCGCCGGGAGCTGCAACAGGGATCGGGAGCCACGACAAACATCGGGGACACCGGAGGGTGAGTATTAATTTTTTTTTATCATTGACTCGTATACAAGCCGAGGCGAGGTTTTTCAGCACATTGCTGAAAATCTCGGCTTATACACGAGTATATACTGTATATATATATATATATATATATATATATATATATATATATAATATTTGCCTAGCCCTGAGTAAATTATAGATAACAGAAGCATTTTAAATAGGTTTTAACGGAGATCTGGAGGCTAGGGTAGGGGTGAAAATAAATAGTACTCACCCTGCTGTTACATTTTGTGGCTTTCGGTCTTTAGTACCTTTGGTTAGAACTGCAAGAGGTCCCAGTGCCTGGTTTGGCAAATCAGTGGCCACCTCAGTGAGACTCCCTAAGATCTAAACTTTATGTATGATCAGCTCAAAGTTTGTATACATTGAACATTAGAAAATGTTTTAGTATTGTTCCATTGCATCTTAAATCAACTTTAAAGGGAACTTGTCACCAGGGACCTCATTTTCACTAAAGACAGGTTGCCGAAGCTTATTACAGCTGCAGTGCACATCTGCCTTTCTGGGCTTTTGTTTAGATGCATTTAAAAAAAACGTGTGCCTTGTCTGTGTTACTCACTCCTCAGAGCTTAGCCCCCACCATTGTGCTCCTGTACAGCTCCTCCTCCTGTTCCTTCTCAGAGGTCACAGCCTGGTGAGCTGACTTCAGTGGGGGAGGGACATGCTGTACAGGAGCACAAAGATGGATGCAGACCTATTGTTTTTTGAAATGCATCCAAACCAATGCCCACCCCCTGTGACTACCCCAGGATTTTGTCAGGATGCAAGAGTAAGTTATAACACACAATTACACTCACCGGCCACTTTATTAGGTACACCATGCTAGTAACGGGTGGGACCCCCTTTTGCCTTCGGAACTGCCTCAATTCTTCGTTGCATAGATTCAACAAGGTGCTGGAAGCTCCTCAGAGATTTTGGTCCATATTGACATGATGGCATCACACAGTTGCCGCAGATTTGTTGGCTGCACATCCATGATGCGAATCTCCCGTTCCACCACATCCCAGAGATGCTCTATTGGATTGAGATCTGGTGACTGTGGAGGCCATTTGAGTACAGAGAACTCATTGTCATGTTCAAGAAACCAGTCTGAGATGATTCCAGCTTTATGACATGGCGCATTATCCTGCTGAAAGTAGCCATCAGATGTTGGGTACATTTGTGGTCATAAAGGGATGGACATGGTCAGCAACAATACTCAGGTAGGCTGTGGCGTTGCAACGATGCTCAATTGGTACCAAGGGGCCCAAAGAGTGCCAAGAAAATATTCCCCACACCATGACACCACCACCACCAGCCTGAACCGTTGATACAAGGCAGGATGGATCCATGCTTTCATGTTGTTGACGCCAAATTCTGACCCTACCATCCGAATGTCGCAGCAGAAATCGAGACTCATCAGACCAGGCAACGTTTTTCCAATCTTCTACTGTCCAATTTCGATGAGCTTGTGCAAATTTTAGCCTCAGTTTTTTGTTCTTAGCTGAAAGGAGTGGCACCCGGTGTGGTCTTCTGCTGCTGTAGCCCATCTGCCTCAAAGTTCGACGTACTGTGCGTTCAGAGATGCTCTTCTGCCTACCTTGGTTGTAACGGGTGGCGATTTGAGTCACTGTTGCCTTTCTATCAGCTCGAACCAGTCTGTGCGACAGTCTCCTCGACCTATGGGCATCAAACAAGGCATTCCGCCAAGATATTGCCGCTCACATTGTAAGTTTTTTTCTTTTCGGAACCATCTCTCTGTAACCCAGAGATGGTTTTGTAGTGAACATCCCAGTAGATCAGCAGTTTTCGAAATACTCCCTTAGACCAGAACTTCTGGCTACCAACACAATGCCACGTTCGTGTTTGAACTGCAGGAGATTGTTTGACCACGGTCTACTGCCTAAATGCACTGAGTTGCCGCCATGTGATTGGCTGATTAGAAATTAAGTGTTAACGAGCAGTTGGACAGGTGTACCTAATAAAGTGGCTGGTGAGTGTATATTGTAATGCAAATGCTTAGAAAAGACAGGCATTTTGGCACTGCAGGTGTCATGGGCTTTTACAATCAGCCTTTAGTGAAAATGAGGTCCCTGGTGACAGGTTCCCTTTAAGTGAAAATATTATCATTTTGATGTTACAGCTCCTGTGCAGCCCTATTTGTTACCATGGCAACAGACTACAAATGAAATCTCTGTAGTCTGATCCTGTAGAGATACTCTTCCATTTCTACCTTATGTTATTATGTTAATAATAGCTACAGAACATAGAAAAGGACCCAGCACTGCAGAGCAGTCTGTGACCATGGGGACCCATAAACTGTAGACATAGAATGGTACAAAGTATTTCATCCACCTCAAATTTGCTGCATTTTACAATGTTCAAAGATACTTTCTGATGTTATATTTGAGGATGTTGATAGTAGAAATAAAGTATGGATACATCAGACAAGAAGCCAAAGGTGAAGAAGAAAACTAGAACCATGCAGAAATGATACTTGTTATAATACCATCTCCCATTGTGGTTCTTGTTACTCTCAATTCACTACCTGAGGTGGGAATCGGCGAGCTTGTCACAGATAACACTTCATCATCACCACCACAAATAGTGGAGATGAATGTACTGCCGTATATGCAGTTTGTTGTTATCTCTCAAGAGATATAATTTTACATTGTATGACCTGGAAAACAGAGTATCCTGTCATATGACAGCGTTTCTGTATTTAAGTAGACACCTAGCTTCTGTAGATTTACTTTAGTATCCGATTTCATGTGGGGAATTGTTTTATTCTTCCCGTCTTATATTCCTCTTTTCTTTCTTTGTTTTTTTTTTTTTGTTTTGTCAATTTCTTTTATGGTTATAGTTCCCTCCAAAAACAACAATTTTTTTCCCCCTTTTTTTATTAAACCATTTTTAATTTTTTTCTTACATAAATGACATAGATGACGTAGCGTGTTTACACATTTAAAACAAAGTATTAGTGGTACATTATACAGAAGAGAAAGGTTTTACCAATTTCACACTTTATACCTTGTTGAGAAAAGTACTTGACTAAACACCTACATTCATCTGTCTAAAACATCATACATAATCCAGCCACCCAACCCCGATCTGCAAAGGGGGAAAAGAAGAAAAAAAAAAACGAAGAAAAGAAAAAATATCCATCTGCATCTCCAAAAATGACTATTGAAAAAATCAATTTTTCCAACAATATTCACACGACCTCAGTCTGTTTACACTTTTCTGGACACTTTCTTTTCCCTTTCATGCAAAAGTTATTCAAGTATTTGAATAATAAAATAAATAAATAATAGAAATAATAATTGTATAAAGAATAGCTTACAATTGGCGCTCGAACTTGTTCAGTTTGCATATTTCAAAAAGGTTTGTAGATTTTTGATGAAAGTCAAATCTAATGTGATTTGATTAAAATCTACCATCAAAACAAGCTTGGATAAACCAGGGACACTTACTAATAGATGCAGGCACTGTGACTGCGTTAATCTTGTATTAATCCATTGCCACCTTGCTCTTAAAATAAACTTTTAAATTTATGCTAATTGGTGGACTTTCACTGGGACCTCTGTGATCGGGCTTTACAGGCTGTTGCGTCTCGCCCTCCTCCTATCTCTCAGCACTTGTAGAAAAGTTCAAGCAGGAAGTGCTCACTGCACATGTGCAAGAAGGAAGAAGCGTGGAGAGTGTAACAACGTGTAAAGCCACATCACAGAGGGGGTAGGGTGCCCAGCTCATTAGCATAATTTTACAAGTTGATATTAGGAAGGAGGCAATTGATAACAACGGATTACCACAGTCATGTTACCTGCATTTGAGTAAGTGTCCATGGTTTATCTTGCTTTATTTGGATGGTAGATTTTCTTAAAGGTATTTAAAAGAATAGTATAAAACAAATGTAACATTTGGACCACACAGTGAAAGCCACAAAAAAGAAACCTGTAAGCGATGGAAAAACTGTTTTGGTCTATTGTACTCTATTTACCATATATACTCGAGTATAAGCTGGGTGTTTCAACACAAAAAATGTAAGTGTATGAGGCGCTGGATATATATTAGGGGGCTGTCTGGTTATATACTGGGTGGGGGCTGGGACCAATGTCTTTCCCACCCTAGGCTTATACTCAAGTCCCCATTTTTTTTTTTTTTGTTAAAATAAGGAACCTCTGCTAATAGTCGGGTCAGCTTATACTCAAGTATATACGGTAGTTTTGTTTTTCCATCACCCTGTACATTGTATGAAATGTACAATCTGCTTCTACTAGGATGTACACTGTGCCCACAGAAAACAAGCCCTCATGTTGTAGGGAAACATTTTAAATACAAATGGTTTGAAAGGAAGGGGTGGGGCAAAAAAGGGTAATTAAAAAACAAAGGACTGCGGCATCAAGGTCATCTGGTTTTTCATGTCCAAAATCTGTTATGTGGGGTCAGCTTGAAATATCTAACATGCCTGAAATGGGGCAAAACTATAATATCTTATGGTTTAATAAACTACCTTATAGATATTGCCAAAGGAGAAGAAGGTGGAAAAAGATCCAGATTTAACTCAAGAAACCCCAAGCCAAGAGGGAATAAGGTAATTATGTAAATCCCTGATTTATCTTAAACATTCTAAGAATGAATTCTGGGTTCATTTTTTTTTTCTTTTTAAATTCTCTAGGAAAAGTTCAAGACGTGCAGGGAAAATGCCTGACTCTCAAGATTCGATGGATCCCTATACCTTTAGCCAGGATGACAGTCAGAACGAATGTATGTAAATACTCATTCTGCCTGACTGGTGAAATTGACCTCATTAATGGTCTGTATCTATAAACAGTTGGTAGATAATTTCCTGGATTTCTATACTGGAGGCTTTGCGTTTGTCATGTTCTAAAATAATGAAGATGTCACAGTATGTGTTATAAGGGGTTAATTGTGTTCTAGAAATCACCGCAGCGTATTGAATAAATACTGTTTATTTTTTATTCCATAGCTTTTACTCAGAGTGCAAGAACTCCCAGGAAGATTACTCAAAGTCAGGATGACATCAAATCCAAGAGTTCATTGAGTCAAAAGAGGTATACTAATCAGTTGTCGTTATGTTATTATGCCCTATGGCCAAATTGCTTATAATAGATATGATTTAATATAAATAAATATGTTAGAATTTCACAATCAGTTTATAGTTGATGCTTTCCTGTTCTTCCATTGTATACAGTGGCTACGGAACATTCGTTTTTTTTTTTTTTTTTTGCTACTCGGTGTACCTTTTGCGCGCCATCTTCACAGAAGTGTGGATATTTTTACTAAATTGTTAAGCAATAAAAACTGAAATATCACATGGTCATAAGTATTTAGACCCTTTGCTGTGACCCTCATATTTAACTCACATGCTGTCCATTTCCTTCTAATCCTTCTTGAAATGGTTCTACTCCTTCATTGCCCAGCTGTTTAACTGATTGGACTTGATTGAGAACGGCACACAACTGTCTATTTAAGACCTCACAGTACATGTCGGAGTACATGATAATCATGACATTTTAAGGAACTGCCTAAGGTGCTCAGACAGAATAGTGACAAGGCACAGATCTGGCCAATCTTATAAAAGAATTTCTGCAGCACTCAAGATTTCTAAAAGCACAGTGGCCTCCATAATCCTTAAATGGGGAAGTTTCTCGACCTGGCCATCCAGCCAAAGCAATTGTGGGAGAAGAGCCTTGGTGAGAGCGGTAAAGGAGAACCCCAAGATCTGTAGCCGAGCCCCAGAGAAGCAGTAGGGCGATGGGAGAAAGTTCCACAAAGTCAAATATCCCTGCAGTCTCGACCAGTCGATGCTTTATGGCAGAGTGTGCCGATGGAAGCCTCTCCTCAGTGCAAGACATATAAAAGCTGCATACAGTTTGCAAAAAAACACATGAAGGACTCCCAGATTGAGATTCTCTGGTCTGATGAGATGAAGGTTGAACTTTTTGGTATTAATTTTAAGTGGTATGTGTGGAGAAAACCAGGCACTGCTCATTGCTCATCACCTGCCAAAGCAATACAACAGTGAAACATGGTGGGGGACAGCATGATGGGGGTTTTTCAGCTGCAGGGACAAGACAACTGGAAAGATGAATGCAGCCAAGTAGAGAGATCTTGGATAAAAACCTCTTCCAGAGTGCTCTGGACCGAAGACTGGGCTGAAGATTCACCTTTCAACAAGACAATGCTGCTAAGTGAAAATAACATAGCAGTGACTTCAGAACTACTCTGTGACCATTCTTGATCGGCCCAGCCAGAGCCCTGACCTAAGCCGAATTAAGCATCACTGGAGAGAATTGAAAATTGCGTCCACCAACGCTCACCATACAATCTGAGGGGAATGTAGAGGATCGGCAAGGAAGAACATTTTTTGCATCATTCCAAAGAAAATTTGTGTTTGTACTCAAAATGTGCTTCTATTCAATAGCAAGGAAAGGGTCTGAATACTTATGACTGTGATATTTCAGTTTTTCTTGTTTAAAAAAAAAAATACGAAAAATATATACATTTAGCAAGTAAAGAACTTTTTGGATTTTGCCAATTGGCTGCAATGAAATGCAGTGAAAAATTTAAAGGGGGTCTAAATACTTTCTGTACCCACTGTTATGAATATTTTAAGCTAAATTAACAACTCTTATTATATACTGCTGTAGCTCCAGATTTGTCTTCTGGGAATAGTTATCATACCATTAGTCAGTGATATTCCAGTTAAGCAAAGTGCAGGGTTGAAGGATGTTGTTTTTATTATACTTTTTCTTTTGCTATTACTGCCAATTTCTGGAAACTTGTTTTCAAGGGACCCATTTTATAAGAAGTCTGTTTTTTGTGTTTTCCATGACGTCCCCCATGACGGCCCACCTGGAGGATTACCCCTTGACCTCTGCAGGGACAGGAAGAAGAGAGGTTAAATGTCCCTCCCCCTGCATCCCTCGCCAGTGTTCTTCCTGTCCCTACACAGGCAGGGGGAAGAGAGGGTCTCTCTCCTTCTCATCTCCTTAGGGGGGTGGGAGTGGAGGGGGACGCCTTTATGAGGCGCGGTACCTGGTACTAAGATCCTCTCCTCTCCTGGCCTCGATCGATCTCCTTCCTGGCTGACATCTAAATGGGGAGGTATTGGTGTGATCCCTGCGGTCCTGCGTTGATCCACGGCAGCACCACATGTTCCGGCTCCCGATGGTGAGGCGCAGCTGCGTTCCACCGGCCTCCGATGACGACTTCCGGTTTTGTGATGACGACTTCCGGTTTTGCGTTCCACTGGCCGGATGACGACTTCCGGTCCGCGCGCACCGGAAGTGACGCTCGTCATTGGCGTTCGGGAGTCAGGAGCGTGGAGCGGTGAGTTTAAAAGGCAGAGAGTCTACTAGAGACCTTCTCTTGCTTCTGAGATATCCGCAGGTGATTTATTGCAGATCTAAGTGTGTCACAGACAGGTTAGTGAAACACACGATGGCTGATCATTTATCTGTACCACCGCTCCACTTACACCTCTACCTCCTTCCCTGTCCACAGGCAAGCATGGACCCAGTTCCCCTTCCTCAGATATCTGTAAGTAAGGGGTCTGGAGGGTGGTTCGTGGAGGGGGGGCCCTGTATATATATATATACATCCCCTATGCTTCCTCTTGTCCTCTTCTCACATGTAGGAGAGAAAAGACAAAGAGAAGAAAGAGGATAAAAAAGAGGAAAAGAAGGAAGACAAGTCTAAGACTAAAACCCTTCCATCTCGCAGATGCAATATGTGTTTTAATAAACTTCCAGAATCCTATAAAAAACCGCTATGCAGAGACTGCCTTGACAGCATAATGCGGGAAGAAAAAGCGTCCTTCATGGACGAGATGAGATCCATGTTCAAATCCGAAGTAAAAAACACAGTTGCATCCCTCTTTTCTGAAGGAATTCCTCCTAAAAGGTTCAAACCCTCTGAACCAAATCCGGAGGAGATGGATTCAGACCCAGACAGGGCTTCCTGTTCCTACCAAGGAGGCGAGGAAGAACAGTTAGATAGCCAAGAACAAAAAAACGACACCAGATTCCTTTTTTCTATGGACAACTTGGACACCTTACTAAAGGCAGTCCGAGAAACACTAAACATTGAAGATCCTGTGGAGATTAAGTCTGTACAGGACGAACTCTTTGGTTGCTTAAGAGCAAAAAAGAAGAGGGTATTCCCAGTTAATAATGTACTAGAAGACCTTATCCGGGAAGAGTGGAAAGATCCAGAGAAACGGCTATCAGTGACCAGGGATTTCAGGAACAGACTCGTATTCGACGAGGAGAAGTCAAAATACTGGAATTCAATCCCAAAGGTGGATATCCAGATTACCAAGATGGTTAAGAAGACCGATCTCCCCTTTGAGGATGCGACCCAACTTAAAGACCCCATGGATCGCAAATCTGACAGCGTCTTAAAAAAGACCTGGGAATCGGCAATGCTAAATCTGAAGGCAAATGTCGCAACCACATCTATCGCCAGGACAATGACCTGTTGGCTAAATGGGTTAGAGAACCAAATTATTGGCGGAACCTCGAGAGAGAAGCTTCTGGAGTCTTTGCCACTGCTAAAACTAGCAACTACCTTCATTGCAGATGCATCAGGGGAATGCGTCAGGTTTTCCGCCAAAGAAGGAGCACTCTCTAACGTTGCCCGCAGAGCCCTCTGGCTCAAGCAGTGGTCGGGTGACTTCCGTTCTAAATCTAACCTATGTGGCATACCTTTTTCCGGCGAATTCCTATTTGGTCCGGAACTGGACACGATCCTGGAGAAAGCTGCAGATAGAAAAAAAGGCTTTCCAGAACCTAGACAGAAAAGGCATTCCTTTCGTGATTCCCGCGACAAAGTTCCATCCTATCGTGGGAAAGGAAAACAAGGCAGATGGAGCTATACCAAAGGAGGTAGAGGTAGAGGTTACAGTTCCTTCCAGAATACCCAACCCAACCCTGCCAGAAAGCAATGACGCCAGGGTGGGGGGAAGACTAGCTCTTTTCCCCTCTCAGTGGGAGCAAAGCATAAAGAATGCCTGGATTCTACAAGTCATACGCGATGGCTACAAGATCGAATTGAATACCCCTCCCCCTCAAACATTTGTAACAACAAAGACATCTTCTCAACAAATGCTTCTGCTCATGTGGGAAGAGGTTCAATCCCTATTACTCAAAAATGTTATTTCTCCTGTACCTCCCCACCATCAAAGGAAAGGGTTCTACTCCCCCCTCTTCTTAGTTCAGAAACCGAATGGAGCCTACAGGATGATCATAAACTTAAAGAGTCTGAATACCCATATCAAATACAGAAGATTCAAGATGGAGTCCCTAAAATCCACAACACCATTGATCCCCAAAGGGGCAGCTCTTTGCACCATAGACTTAAAAGACGCGTATTACCACGTCCCAATCCATCCCATCTCTCAAAAATTCCTGAGATTTGCCATCCGGTCCCCGGAAAACCAGGTAAGACACTTCCAATTCAGAGCTCTACCATTCGGGATCTCCTCAGCTCCCAGACTATTCACAAAAATTATGGCAGAGGTGGTAGCAGTTCTGAGACAAAGAAACATACTACTGATTCCTTACTTGGACGATCTCCTCCTAGTCTCAGGCTCAGAAGAAACCTTGTTATCCCAGAGAGACATGACATTGGCAATCCTAAAAAGCCTAGGTTGGATTATAAATTTCGAAAAATCAAACCTCCAGCCAAGTACCAAGCAAAAATTTCTGGGAATATTGTTGGACTCAGTACATCAACACTCAATTCTCCCAGAAGAGAAGATCAAAAATCTCACCCTACAGGTATCTCTGTTCCAAACCAAACAGAAGTGCTCAATCCGGGAAGCTATGAAACTCCTGGGCCTTCTCACATCCTGTATAGCTGCTGTCCCCTGGGCTCAAAGTCACACAAGAGATCTTCAGATTTGGATTCTCTCGTCCTGGGACAAAAATCTAAACCACCTGGAAAGGCAATGCTAAATCTGAAGGCAAATGTCGCAACCACATCTATCGCCAGGACAATGACCTGCTGGCTAAATGGGTTAGAGAACCAAATTATTGGCAGAACCTCGAGAGAGAAGCTTCTGGAGTCTTTGCCACTGCTAAAACTAGCAACTACCTTCATTGCAGACGCATCAGGGGAATGCGTCAGGTTTTCCGCCAAAGAAGGAGCACTCTCTAACGTTGCCCGCAGAGCCCTCTGGCTCAAGCAGTGGTCGGGTGACTTCCGTTCTAAATCTAACCTATGTGGCATACCCTTTTCCGGCGAATTCCTATTTGGTCCGGAACTGGACACGATCCTGGAGAAAGCTGCAGATAGGAAAAAAGGCTTTCCAGAACCTAGACAGAAAAGGCATTCCTTTCGTGATTCCCGCGACAAAGTTCCATCCTATCGTGGAAAAGGAAAACAAGGCAGATGGAGCTATACCAAAGGAGGTAGAGGTAGAGATTACAGTTCCTTCCAGAATACCCAACCCAACCCTGCCAGAAAGCAATGACGCCAGGGTGGGGGGAAGACTAGCTCTTTTCCCCTCTCAGTGGGAGCAAAGCATAAAGAATGCCTGGATTCTACAAGTCATACGCGATGGCTACAAGATCGAATTGAATACCCCTCCCCCTCAAACTTTTGTGATAACAAAGACATCTTCTCAACAAATGCTTCTGCTCATGTGGGAAGAGGTTCAATCCCTATTACTCAAAAATGTCATTTCTCCTGTACCTCCCCACCATCAAAGGAAAGGGTTCTACTCCCCCCTCTTCTTAGTTCAGAAACCGAATGGAGCCTACAGGATGATCATAAACTTAAAGAGTCTGAATACCCATATCAAATACAGAAGATTCAAGATGGAGTCCCTAAAATCCACAACACCATTGATCCCCAAAGGGGCAGCTCTTTGCACCATAGACTTAAAAGACGCGTATTACCACGTCCCAATCCATCCCATCTCTCAAAAATTCCTGAGATTTGCCATCCGGTCCCCGGAAAACCAGGTAAGACACTTCCAATTCAGAGCTCTACCATTCGGGATCTCCTCAGCTCCCAGACTATTCACAAAAATTATGGCAGAGGTGGTAGCAGTTCTGAGACAAAGAAACATACTACTGATTCCTTACTTGGACGATCTCCTCCTAGTCTCAGGCTCAGAAGAAACCTTGTTATCCCAGAGAGACATGACATTGGCAATCCTAAAAAGCCTAGGTTGGATTATAAATTTCGAAAAATCAAACCTCCAGCCAAGTACCAAGCAAAAATTTCTGGGAATATTGTTGGACTCAGTACATCAACTCTCAATTCTCCCAGAAGAGAAGATCAAAAATCTCACCCTACAGGTATCTCTGTTCCAAACCAAACAGAAGTGCTCAATCCGGGAAGCTATGAAACTCCTGGGCCTTCTCACATCCTGTATAGCTGCTGTCCCCTGGGCTCAAAGTCACACAAGAGATCTTCAGATTTGGATTCTCTCGTCCTGGGACAAAAATCTAAACCACCTGGAAAGAAAAACCAACATTCCCTTATGGGTAAAAAGTTCACTAAATTGGTGGAAGACAGTGGAAAACCTCTCCAAGGGCCTAAAATGGAACAATTGGCCAGTAACATCAATCCTAACAGATGCGAGCAAGACAGGTTGGGGAGCGAAACTTCCGGGGAAACTGATTCAAGGTCAGTGGTCCCAGTCAGAGATAAGCAGATCATCAAATTACAAAGAACTGAAGGCAGTCTGGGAAACCCTGAAGGCCTGCTCGGATCAAGTACAAGGAAAAAACCTAAAAATACTATCGGACAACACGACCACAGTCGCCTATCTCAGACGCCAGGGGGGCACACAATCAGCATCTCTCCAAAAAATATCAAGGAAGATCTTTCTCTGGGCAGAAGAAAATGTCCTGTCTCTGACGGCAACCCATCTAAAGGGGTCAGAAAACAAAGAGGCAGATTTCCTAAGCCGATACACTCTGGATCCCCACGAGTGGTGCCTAAACAAGGAAATCTTCTTCCAGTTAACCCAGAAATGGGGAGTACCGCAAATAGATCTATTTGCCACCAGAGAAAACAAAAAAGCAGACCATTACTTCTCCCTACAGAAGAATACCCCAGACTATCTTCTAGACGCCTTCTGCCACAGTTGGCACTCAAGACTGGCCTATGCCTTCCCTCCACTTCCTCTGATCTCAAGAACAGTACAAAAAATAAGACAAGAAGATCTCAGAATTATCCTGATAGTACCCTTCTGGCCAAAAAGAAGTTGGTTTCCAGCACTGAAGAACTTGGCCCTGGAAGAACCAGTTATTCTCCCTCTAAGGAAGGATCTCCTATACCAGGGGTCCGTTCATCATCCAAATCCAGAATCACTCCATCTATCAGCCTGGATCCTGAGAAACAAATGCTGAAAGCTAAAGGTCTCTCAGAAGAAGTCATTGCAACATTACAGGCAAGTAGGAAGCCAGTTACCTCAGCAATCTACCACAAAATTTGGAAAAGATTTGTATCCTTTTGCCATCCTGAAATTCCTAATCTGTCTTCTCCTAACATACAGCAGATATTGGAGTTTCTTCAAGCAGGACTGACCAAAGGCCTAAGGACCAGCACACTAAAGGTCCAAGTCTCAGCCCTCAGCGTTTTCTTTGACGTCTCTCTGGCTGACCATAGGTGGGTAAGACGATTCCTTAGAGCATCCTCTAGACTAAGTCCTAAATGTCCTGTCAGGACTCCTCCCTGGGACTTATCAATAGTCCTGAATGGCCTTATACAGGGGCCCTTCGAGCCTCTAGAGGACGCCAACATAAAAAATATCACCCTTAAAACTGCCTTTCTTGTTGCTATAACAACCGCTAGAAGGTTAGGAGAAATCCAGGCACTCTCCATTAACGAACCTTACCTAAAAATTACAGATGATAGAATATCCCTGATGCTTGATCCAAATTTCCTGCCCAAAGTAACTACAGATTTCCATCGTAGCCAGGAAATTATTCTCCCCTCCTTTTGCCAAAAACCAAAAACCTCGGGAGAAGCTAAATGGCATACTTTAGACGTGAGAAGAATAGTGTTACACTATCTCGAAACAACTAATAACTGGCGGAAAGACTCAAACTTGTTTCTTCAGTTCCAGGGCAAGAACAGAGGAAGAAAAGCATCAAAGATCACCATCGCCCGCTGGATTAGACAGACTATCCGGGACTGTTATTCTATCCAAAACTTAGAAGCTCCTACAAATCTTAAGGCCCATTCTACCAGGGCAGTAGCCACTTCCTGGGCAGAGCGGGCAGGAGCTTCCCTGGACCAAATCTGTAAAGCCGCAACCTGGTCCAGTTCCACAACCTTTGCGAAACATTACAGACTGGACTTACATTCTACCAAGGACCTGTCATTTGGTAGAAAAGTTCTGCAAACAGTAGTCCCTCCCTAAAAAATTCCTTTTGTTATCTGGTATATCTCCAGGTGGGCCGTCATGGGGGACGTCATGGAAAGCGAGAATTAGACTCACCGGTAATTCGTTTTCCATCTAGTCCACAAAATTACGGATGATAGAATATCCCTGATGCTTGATCCAAATTTCCTACCCAAAGTAACTACAGATTTCCATCGTAGCCAGGAAATTATTCTCCCCTCCTTTTGCCAAAAACCAAAAACCTCGGGAGAAGCTAAATGGCATACTTTAGACGTGAGAAGAATAGTGTTACACTATCTCGAAACAACTAATAACTGGCGGAAAGACTCAAACTTGTTTCTTCAGTTCCAGGGCAAGAACAGAGGAAGAAAAGCATCAAAAATCACCATCGCCCGCTGGATTAGACAGACTATCCGGGACTGTTATTCTATCCAAAACTTAGAAGCCCCTACAAATCTTAAGGCCCATTCTACCAGGGCAGTAGCCACTTCCTGGGCAGAGCGAGCAGGAGCTTCCCTGGACCAAATCTGTAAAGCCGCAACCTGGTCCAGTTCCACAACCTTTGCGAAACATTACAGACTGGACTTACATTCTACCAAGGACCTGTCATTTGGTAGAAAAGTTCTGCAAACAGTAGTCCCTCCCTAAAAAATTCCTTTTGTTATCTGGTATATCTCCAGGTGGGCCGTCATGGGGGCCGTCATGGAAAGCGAGAATTAGACTCACCGGTAATTCGTTTTCCATCTAGTCCACCATGACGGCCTGGAATTTTTTCCCAACCCTTACAAATGTTATTATATGGTTTTTTATTGTATGTGGAGTAACATGCTAATAAAACCTCTTGCATCCTTCCATTGGTGTAATTATTTGGTAGTAGAACAACTGGCGAGGGATGCAGGGGGAGGGACATTTAACCTCTCTTCTTCCTGTCCCTGCAGAGGTCAAGGGGTAATCCTCCAGGTGGGCCGTCATGGTGGACTAGATGGAAAACGAATTACCGGTGAGTCTAATTCTCGCTTTCCAACAATATTCACACGACCTCAGTCTGTTCACACTTTTCTGGACACTTTCTTTTCACTTTCATGCAAAAGTTATTCAAGTATTTGAATAATAACATAAATAAATAATAGAAATAATAATTGTATAAAGAATAGCTTACAATTTTGTAAAATATTCCCCAAAATAATACTCTCCTGGTGCTCCGATGTTGACTCTTTCCTGGTCCCCGGAGAGTCCTTGATCATCCAGATCCTAATGTTGTGTTAACACCACATAAAACCTCACTATTTCATGTTGACACGTAAACCCTGGTTGATGGAGTGAATTAGAAGGGGAATGCCTAAGCATTAGAATTATGGCAGTACAGTTTTGGTAATATGAGTATTATTTTTACTCATTTATTTTACTTATCACCATTGCAAGCTGTTGTTTTTGCTTTTGCCTCAAAATTTTATTACAAATGATCCCCATGGTGATTCTGTGTGTGTTTTCATAGGGGTCTCTGTGTATGGCCACTAGCCTATAATGATAATGATAATTCTGACAGGACAAATTGAAACAAATAGTAAACTCCACAACAAAATACTGCGTGAAATAGCATTGTATTGCAACTCAAATTTTTCCCCAACAAATCAATAGCTCTTGTCATGTACAACAATGTTACCTATTATCTTGACTACATATAGGTGACTGTTTCTTTGCTATCCCCCTCAGTTTAGCCTATTCCTGCAGTAGCTGTCTCCTCTGGCTATGTTGATTGATTATCCATGTGAGTCCACAGAGTTGTTTACATGATGGTATTGAAGGGAGGGGCTGTTGCTCCCTACTCATGCTGTTGGGAGGAGAGGGAGGTCATGTGAAAGTGTTCTCTGTGTAGCTGTCACGGAAGCTGATTGTGTTCAGCACTGTGGATGCAGAGGTAGTTTCCCCTGTTGCTCCATCCCAGTCTGTTATTCTACAGAACTTTCTCTGTCTCTCTCTCTGCACCTCAAGCACTGTCATATACTCCTCTGCAGCCCCTCCCCCTATTTTCTGTTCTCTAAACACTTTCTACACTGAAGCTGTTAACCCTTAGTGCTCACACATCACAGACTATACACTTCATGTAGCTATTTCACTGCTGGTTTCTACTACGTATTCCATGCTCCCTGCTGCTCCATGTCATAAAAGCTGTCCTGTATGGCTATGGATATGAAAGACTAGTCCTGTATGTGTACACTATGCAGTGTGCTGTGAATTTACATGTGGGATTCTCACTGGATTCACTAAAAAAATGTTGAGAATACAATGAGTTATGGAACTGTGGCATCCTAAATTTGACCTTCGCTTCAGGGAAAACACAGGAAGAGGTTAGTCTGATCCTGCTTCACTGGGCTTCTGACACGTAGATTCTGAACTGAAAAATACCACAACTCTTAAAAGAAATAGAGGAGCAGCACAGTATGGACAGTGTTCTGTTTGTTTTTTATAGTGGGAATCACCACTCCTTAATGTTAGCCAGGGAGGGGCGACAATGAACATAAGGTTCTCCCACTGTAATGATAACATTTTCGTCTTTTGGAGCAATGCTGAGATTGTATTTAAAGGTCTTTAGTAAATTTTCAACTCATTTACTGTTATATCAGTTGTGATTGGAATTGTTCTTCAAGAAATTCAGAGGTCGATACAGACTCAAAAGGTGGAAAAGCCAGCTAATCGATTATTTTTTCACGCCTGAATCACAGATGTGAGAATAAGCCATAAGTGAATTTGTTTTGTAGCACTAAAGATAAGTATGCATTATACTGAGTATATGTGGGAAAGGAGTGGGTGAGAAATCTGAAGATTTGCTGTTTATTTTACATTATGTTATTCGTTTATAATCTCCATTCTATGCCTCTAATCCGCTTTGTGTACACATTAGATGTATTACAAGTGCAGCCTCCCATCTCTGTACTGTATTCAGGCAAATGCATTTGTTTTTTCCAGCATGATGTGATTTGCCATTTAATATGATATTAGCTTGTCAAAGGTACTCGCAGTGTAAGGCTTATAGCACAGAGGGGAGCTGCCAGCCTCTGCCGGGTAGTGCGCCATATCCTAATAGCAGGTAGGCCTGTATTCTAGGAAAAAAAATGTCTTGGAGGATAAATCCTCTGGGTTCTATTTACTTTCACTCGGTAGGAGACCTTTGTCACATTATGCGGAAACATTAGACTTGCCCGAACAATCTTCCTAGTTTTAAGCATCGCCGTATGTGAGCCGGCACATCTATGTTTTCTAAAGTGCTTATTACTGACATTCCGAGCAGAAGAAACTTGGGAATTAAAAAAATATTAATAGATTTTGTTAAATGTCAATTTTTTTGCAAATATTTGTTTCTAGTTTCCAGGGATCCTGTAAAAACAGGGGCAGGGCTATGTAATGTGTACTGACCCTGCTCTGGTGGTCTTCAATTTCCGGGTTTGGCCGCAAGTCTTGGTCATCAATGGATTGCTCCAGCCAGTCCATGGCCTCAGCAGTCCCCGGTGATGGCTCTTGCTAATGTCACCCTGGTCTACTGACTGAAGACTTGTGCAACTCTTGAACCACTTACCCCTAACCCATCTCTATTTTGGACCATAATATAATGTTTCCCCTAACTATGGAATAGGGGGATCACAAACTGATCATAGAGATGTGTCCTCTGAGACTTCTTCCAATCATGGCAATGGCGATCCCATTCTCTTGTCTGAATGAAGCCACAGACCAAGTATGCTCACTGCCACATTGTCTATAGGACCGCTGGAGTATAACACTGGGGTATCTCCCAAAATGCCACAGAAAATTAATAATGTCTGATTTTCTTCGGCGTATTATCCCTCGTCATATTAAATCAAAAATATTTGGGCAACCGATGGATCTTCCATAGATTGACGGTTTAGTATCATTGTATTAGAAAGTGCTTTGTCCTTTGCTTTGGTGTAAGTTATCCCAGTCTAATGCATACAGTCTACTAGAAAACATGGAAAACAACTTTTTGGACAATTTTATTAAAAATAATAATACAGAATAATAATGTATTATATTGAATTAAGAATATTGAATGTAATATTGTTACTAGCTAATACCAGTGTATAATAGATTCACTGTGTTCTTTGATTTTCTTTCAATTAGATTGCTACCCAAGACAACAAACCAGACTGATCCAGACTCGCAAGATGAAGAGTCTCCCGTAAGCAGAAAGATTTCAAAGGACAGTATTCACATTGACTAGAAGACAGGTTACAACTGCATCCGTGGCCTTCTGTCTGTCCTGCTGTCTTTATTCATTGACTGTTACAGTAATAGTGTAATGTTTACATGTTCACTTACTTTAAGCACTTACATGGGTTTTGTGTTACATCTATAGGATCACATTTACTTTATAAGATGATCTTTTATAACTTACACCTGGAGTATAACATGAGGGCATACAGAAGTATCAGGCCCAGAAACCTTAGGTGACCTATAATGGGTCTCTACCCCATAAACAGAGACCAGAAACAATACATTATAGTTCGGGACAAGTTACGCCTCTGTCTTTCACTACAA
Source organism: Engystomops pustulosus (assembly GCA_019512145.1). NCBI lineage: Eukaryota > Metazoa > Chordata > Amphibia > Anura > Leptodactylidae > Engystomops > Engystomops pustulosus. Next base: position 16,675,386 of record CM033648.1, read on the forward strand.
CGCACAACAGATGAACATGATACAGGTCTTGCCTAAAATGCCTTTGTCAATAGGCAGGTCTTGCATACAATGTTTAAATGTCTTTTGGGGAATCACATCCACTTTACATGGTCTGACGTAAACTTTAGATTATTATTCAATAAACATTTTATTCCAGATTTGTGCTGCATGTTAATTTTTGCTACATTCTTAGACTTTTAGTACTACCCCTAAATTATTATTATAAACTATTGATAATGCAGATGCCAACCGCCAGGGGCGGAACTTAATGGGGTGTAGTTGCAATTGGCTCCAAAAGGCTTAGGGGGTCCATAAGGAATCACTTTCCAATATGAGAAGACTAGTACTACTAACCATATATCATAGGCCTGGCAAAGACTTTGCACTGAGGCCCATCAGCTTCAAGTTACCCTCCTAAACCACCTGCTATAGCCTGTCCCCCTGCTTAAAGGGGCTGTCCACTTTCAGCAAATAATTGATATGGTTTGTGTAAGGAAAAGTTATACAATTTTCCAATATACTTTCTGCCTTAATTCGCCACAGTTTTCTAGTTCCATGCTTGCTGTCCTTCTATAGAAAGGTGCGCAACACTTTAGTATGACAGATCATAATCAGAGCCGTGTGATATAATGAGCTGTGCACCTGTGTGACCATGGACAGATTTTTATCCACTGGAAGTAAACATAGAAGCTTTCTACAGAATGACAGCAAGCAGAGATCTAGAAAACTGTGGGGAATTGATACAGAAAGTATATTGGAAATTAGTATAACTTTTCCTTACACAAACCATATCAATTTTTTGCTGAAAGTGGACAACCCCTTTAAGTTAGTTTCTATAAGGCAGTGGTGGCGAACCTATGGCACTGGTGCCAGAGGTGGCACTCGGAGCCCTTTCTGTGGGCACTCAGGCCATCACCAGAGAGGACTCCAGGTATCTTCCTGCAGTCCCAGACAGCCCAGGACTTGCTGTGCACAGAGTGCTATCTGGGACTACTGGAGCAGTGGGAAGTGCGGACTGATCTGGATTATCACTGAAGCTCCTGCTCCGTCCCTGACAATTCTTCCTGTTTTTGGGACCCTGAAGAGAATCTACAATGATCATCCAAATTTCTCCTATTTTCTGCTTTATTGGTGTCCTCAGTGAGCTGAATGGCACTTTGTGATAAATAAGTGGCTCTTGGTTGTAGTTTGGGCACTCGGTCTCTAAAAGGTTCGCCATCGCTGCTATAAGGACTGATAGAGATAGAGCTTCGCTGCTTCATTTTCACAGGATTTGAATAGAGTATAGATAAACTATTAGACCGAAGCTTAGAATAATCAGTATATACAGAGTCAAGATTGCTAAATACTGGGTACAGGATAAGAGTAGTGGTAATGTCCAGTGTTTTCTTATATGCAGGATAAGAGAAGAGGTAGTGTACAGCGTTCGTATATACAGGATTAAAGAAATGGTAGAGTGCAGTGTCTATATATAAAAATAAGGGAAAAAAAGGTATTGTACTGAGTCCGTTTATACAGGATAAAAGAATTGATAGTGTACACTGTGTATATATAAGATAAAGTTAGGGTACATTGTCCTTGAATGCAGGAAACAAGAATTGGTAATGTGCAGTGTCCTTATATGCAGGATAAGAGAAGAGGTTTTTTATAGTGTTCATATATACAGGATAAAAGAAATTGCACTGTTAAGTGTTCTTATATGCAGGATAAGAGAAGTGATAGTGTACATTGTCCTTGTATACAGGATACGAGAAGTGGTACTCTGCAGCACACACATAATCTACATATGTTCTTTGACAATCTTCATTTTGGTGTCTTTATGTAAGAGTTCAAGGCTCCTTTCTCCGCTTATTACATAGTGTGGACAGATGGACCTTGGGACCATTCCTAATATTATTCCCATCCCTGCCAGTTAGTACATAGTTCTCCTGTTTCCATGGCTAGTGGGGGTCCTAGCAGTCTTACTAGTGGGCCGTATGGTTTGCTATGGCTGAATATAATCTTTTATTTGTAAATAATGTTGAAAGTTTTATAAAAAAGAACAGAAATTTCCACCATGAAGATGTGTGCTTGTTAATATTTATGTATGACACGATGAGAAGATATGTACCTAGTGTGAGTATATAGCCCAGCTCTGTGCATGTATTGTCTGTTCAGACATCCCTTTAATTTAAAGTTGATGTAGACGAAGGTTCTTTAATTATCCCTTAAAGCAACAATAAATAAATGTAAATGATATTATACTTCATACATACTGTACATTAATTATGTCACGAATGACACTTTTAATATTCAGTCACTGTCAAATAACCTCATTTAGACTCTTCGAGTGACACAAATTTCATGACTTCTCCTCACAATTATCTATAATGTGTCTTTCCATCTCATGTTAAAATGTATTCCTCCAAGATGGTTAATACATACAATGCAGTATGGATGACATGTAGGGTGGGAGTGGCATTAAAATAGTGGCAACCACAAAAATATTTTCAGCATCGTTGGCATTTTTCTCAGCCTAAAATGGGATTTTTGTAGAACAAAATATGATTCAGAATGTGACATAGGGGCCTTAAATCAAGAAGCTACAAAAAAGAAGGCTGCCGGAGAACATGTGTAATTTATATGTGTGTTGCAGAGTACCACTTCTCTTATCCTGTCTACGTGGACACTGTACACTATCACTTCTTATCCTGCATATAAGGACCCTGTACATTACCGCTTCTCTTATGGTGTATATTCGTACACCACACTCTACCATTTCTTTTATCCTGTGTATATGGACACTATACCTTACAATTCCTTTTATGCTGTATATATGGACACTGTACTATATTACTTCTCTTATCCTGTATATATGATCTCTTTAGCATCAATTTTTATTTACTGCCTGTGGTTATTATTACACTTTTGACTTTGCTCGTATGACTCCTTATTCTGTTTAATTATTTTTTCATATATGACAAATATTCATGAATACGTTCAGCAAATCCTTTAATAAATAATACAAGCGTCGTCTTTAGGGCATTCCATGTTAAAGCTAATTTAAAATTCATTCATTTGCATTCACATGAAGAAAAGATGGATTTAATTGGATTATATACATTATTGACATATCTTGTGTTTACTAACACTTCTTAAACTGTCATCCGGTGTCAATTACCGCTGATCCCTTAAGGAGAGTCATTGTAGATGATTTATTGCGGGGATGACATGAATGACTTTATGTGTGGAGAGAAATTAAAAACAATGAACTACTTCCCAGTTTTGGCAATAAATATTTTCCTTTGTTTTGGCAACAATTTTATTGTCCTCATTTTAAAAGTTTAATTGACCCGGACATATTGCCAGATTGGCAGCTGATTAACCAATATGGCAAATTGACGCAGCTAGCCATGGCTGCAATTGGCCAGGGGTGTCCCCAGAAACTTAGTGTCCACTCATCTCTATCTATAGGACAATGAAGTACCTGTCATGGTTTATAAGAAAGCAGAAAACTGTATAAAGAGAGCAGCTAGGGAAACGAGGAAGGGAAAATTGTCCCTTACTCGATGGCTGAGCTGGTCCCTGCAGGTGATGGTTTGCTTCCCCAGGCTTGTTCCGAGCCTGACAACTTCTCTCTCTATGAACATGAAGACCTATCCAGAAAGTAGGGAAAATGACTAAATGATACTAGGGCCTGGGGTGCTAAATTTTGGCTCCCCTAACAAAGCCATTGCTACAAGAAATCTGGGGAACTAGCAATCCCAGCATGCACACAAACACTCAACTGAGGCAGAATATGGGAAGGGGGACAAAAGGGAGGAAAGGAATAGTGGGTAACAACCAGAGCAGATACTCAAAACACTCAATATTAAATAAGCACAGACAAAGGGGAACAGACAGAAAAGTTGTGAGAGAATACAAGAGAACAGACAAACTACTTCACAGAATCTCTCACCACTGACAAATAAACAAGCTACTAGAAAGTAGAGATGTTCCAACAGAACAGTGCAAGGGATAAGCTGCAGATACAACAATAGCAGGAACATACTGAATGACAAAACCAGCATTAAGTGGAGCCCGGCCGCTCTTGATGGGGTAATACAAATTAACACAGCTAAGAACTAAAAAAACAGCAGGTAATGCAGAAACACCAGCAACAAAAATACAGGTATAAAACAATCAGGCTATGGCACAGTGGTAGAAAACTGACTAGTAAGGCCAGAGGATGCTGGTTCAAACCCTGACAGTACCGAATCTATAGACAAAGGGATCACTAGGAAGACAAGCCAAGGTGTGAACTATAAGAAACACTGAGGATAGATTCCCAGGACCTTTTATGTGATGTCTGAATCCTGATTGTAACTTTGATAGGATAAGGATACTGTCTATCACAGCTCATTAACTGTTAGTAAACCAGAAAGAAAGAAAGAGACTACTGGGCGTGGTGTAAAATTAATCAATGTTGCTAGGAAGAAATAGACCAATGTTCAGACAGAACAGTGTAAATCGGTGCTTCCTTAGCCGCACTTGTCTGAGGATGATGCCGGCACAGATGTTACACATACATGGTGGTTTGAGGATTGAAGGTTTAGACATTGAAGGTTCTTCAGAATTAGAGTAATCAAACTAAGGGAATTACCTACCACAAGAGGAAGTAGTGGCAGAAATATGGCAATTTTTTAAAAAATACATTAATGGTTATAATTCATGAATGAAAGTTGGTCACAACAGGTTTCTTGGACTTATTTGCATCAATGTAAATTAGGAGTTGGGCTTCTGGAGGGAAACGTCTATTTAGTGAATATTCTACATTTGGAGTCGGGAAGCAAATTTTCCGCTTATGCAGGATAATTGGCGTCTTTCCCATAGGGGGTTTTGCCTTCCACTGTAGAAAAAATATACGTTGTACTTGATGGACTTCAGTGGAGAGAATATGATTTCTTGCCATTTCTGAACTGAGGGAACAATGAACTCTAGTTTATCAGAACATTTTACAGGGAAGGGCAGCCATTCATGACATCAATCTAAGCAAAATAATGACACACAACTAAATAAAGAGAAAAGTGACATGAGCTGAAGAGGGTTGTGTGCACAAGGCATCCCAGAAATATTGAATGACTAAAATAAAATACATTTTCAGATTGGAATGGTGCAAATTCCTATTCAATGATAAAAACTGAAAATAACTTTTCTGCTACTGAAACATTTTGGTAGGGTCAGATCCATCTAAAAAGGGGATATAATAAAGGGTTCACTTACTTTTTCTCCCTGCACTGCGGAAGTTTACAGGCACTAACAGGCATGGCCAGATATGAACAGTTCTTTGTGTTAGTCTATAAATGTGACAGCAATATTGACAGCAGACAATGGGGCTTATTTACTATGGGTCCGTGGATCACACTTTCGTTGGATTTTCGAGATTTGTGCCGCTGTGACAGGTATTTGACTTGGGATTGTGTCGCACACGATCGGATTGTGGTGCAGCTGCACTGGCTTTCATGCGTCATAAATCGGGGGGGCGGGCCGTCGGACGATCCGACTGATTCGTAATGAGCGCGGGATTTAAGATTCGATTTATATCGCAAGACAATGCACTTACATGCACCAGGAATATGATGGTGAACTCCGGCAGACCAGAGCGGGTAAGCGACAGATGAAGGATATCGGGCGCACGATCTTAGTGAATCACGGCAGATTTGCATTCCGGTCAGACAATGAACTTTTGGGAATTGCTCAGGACAGGTAAGTAAATGTGCTCCAATATGTTATTAGTAATCACTTCACATATCACATATCTAAGTTATGTAAAGGGTTTATTTACTTTGTTTTTGTAACTTTAATGAAGGTGATTTAGATATAAGAAATATAGATACAATACATTTGAAACTTGGAAAAGCCTATTAAACAGAAGAATAAGGTAACAGCCTGTGTTGTCTAGAGGCACATGCAAAATAAATTGGTTTCATACCATATGCACAATATAATCTTCTTCTTTTGATGAGTTCAACTATATTGCTGCGCCAGTTATTGCCTTAAGTGACATGCGATAAGTGTACGGACCACTGGGTGACAGGGTGCTGAATGTAGATTGAGTAGCTTTATCCCAAGGAGAACAGAATTCCATTTTCTGTAATAGCTTGGAGATAAACCATGAAGATATAATAATATGGGGCAGCATCTAGAGCAATGGTCTGTAAAATATGTTATATCTGTGAAACGCCAATTAGTTCTGTCATTGGCAGATTACATTTAAAGCCTAACAATGCAAAAGTTGAATTCACTGCAGTTAACCCTATTCTACCAGTATCCAACTTATTCTGGCTTATCCTCTGAGCTGATATTTATGGAAAGGACTGTAAAGCTGGTTGTGCAGAAATGCTTGTTTTAACATGTTTCAGTGCCATCCTCTTCCCATAGTACAGCAGAAGATTATTCTTTCCTAAGTTTACATACCGTCTTGCACTAGTCTTACTTGACTCTTGACTGCCTTCATTGATTTCCAACACAACCATCTGTCTCCTGTTGACTTTGTTCTGGGCCGCGGACAGTTAAAAAAGCTATGCTGGACGGATGCCTCCTCCACTCCTTCTCTGCTAGTCTGGTTTTTCAGGATGTTAGGGAACCGGTCCAATCACTCTTTGGACTGGCACTCCAATATCTCATAAGTGGATTGTCTGCCCACTCCCCTGTGCTTGCTATAAGTCTTCTTTGGAGCCTGCTAGCACTTTCTGGACTTCTGAACAGTTGTCGCTCACCAGCAAGGTAGGATAAGCAAGTAGGTAGGGACAGCTGGGTTGGTCTAGGATTAGAACTCACTGTCAGTCCTCTCCTTTTACTTCTTATTGTCTGTTCCCAAGCAGCAACATTACAACTTGCTCTACAGCAAGCTCTACCTACCATCAAATGTCTTCCAGCTCATCAATATTTCTGGGATATGTTGAACACATATGCCTCTTCAGGTCATGTCATGGCAATTCCATGTGTTAAGGCTAGGACTCTGAATTGGCCATTACACAACAAAAATCATTTTGATGTGCCCTGCACCATGCTTCACATTTAGGATAAGGTTTTCTTCATGTTCTTTTTCATCTAAACATTGTGGAAGATTTATCAGAAGTGCCTGAGAGAAGAAGTGTTCTAGTTGCCCATGGCAACCAACCAAGGCTCGGCTTCCATTTTCCCATAGCTGTTTATAAAATTAAAGCTGAGCTCTGATTGGTTTCCTTTGACAACTAGAGCAGTTCTGCTCATGGACACTTCTGATAAATCTCCTCCTATGCGTTGAACAATGGTGCTAAGACTTTTATTTGTCTTATTTGGTTTCAGCAACTTCATGTATCTTTGATTTATGTTCTAAATTCTTATTTACTCACATTTCTTAAGATAATAGAAAGGAAATAGAGAGGAGAGAAGGGGCTTGCTCATTGGCAGGCATTGCTATGGCCAAGTTTGTTGCCTTATAGTTGGGCTGTAACCATTAAGCTCATTACCTCTGGATGATCTAACCATCATCCTGGTTGCTTCATAATAGGTGGAAACTTGTTTAAATTCACCTGTTTCTTCTTCCTAACGCAATAGACCTTCCATAGAGAAGGCCAGTAGTCCTGGTTATTTCTCACTACTTTACAATTTCTCCTTTATTCCAAGTCTTTATGTTATATCTATACAATTTAATGGTTCTTTTCAGTGTGTTAGTGTTACCCTGGTAATTTTCTTTTAATCCTTGAGTGATTTAATATGGTTATATTTCTTTAATTACGGTACATGATTTTATGTAGCATGTATATAAAAGGCTATAATGAAGATTGTATTTCCTTAGGGATTCCTCATGGTACATACTTAATTAACAATGTAGTGACACTTTTACCATAAGACAGGTACAGCAGCTCCTTACAGAGTTCACCTTTAGCTAAAAATATCCTTCATAACATAGTGGAAATAATTAAATTGAGTATTACAAGAGCTTCCAAACTTTTCAGAGTTCCGTTCTATAGAAGAATCTATATTATTATCATACAATGTTCTAATTGCCACAGTCTGAGTGACTGCTCATGTATTACCATGCACCACTGCCTTCAGATAGGTGGAAATTACCAAAGAACAGATGTCCGGCCTGTTTGACAAAGAGATGGGATAAATTAAAGTAATGCCTCATCTTTCACGCAACAATTTTAATTAGCAGCCAAGCGGTTTCACTTGTGATCACTAAGAGTCCTCTGAAGATCTCAAGCAATATAAAGTTACATTTTCAGCACATTTTGGGATTTAAGATGTTCTTTGGCAAACGTCATCGTGTTTATCACTGCCGTTTAATCACTGCCATTTTCCATGTGTGCTCAGGGTGCAATAAAACAAAGCACAAGACAAGATGAGTGCGGATGGTGATAAAGGGAATGAACGTCATAGTGGTGTGGGGTCTGCCGCATACCAATGAAGCTTATTGTCCAAGCATAGCTTGAGTTTAGGTTACCTGCTTGCACGTCTCTATAGATGAATATGTAAAAATAAGTATGAAACAGTAGACAAGTACGTGACCACGCATTCTGAAATACAGAAAAATTACTTTGCAGATGACTTCAAGCTAAGTAGTATATTGAAGTCTATGGAGGATGTGCTGAAATGGACACAATGGGGAACATTTATCAGAAGTTGTAAACCAGTTTTGTGCCGTACAAGCCCTGAAATAATCGCAATGCCTGGAGGTTAGCTATTCTTTTCCCCTTTCCACCAACTTCATGTCAAGTGGGCATGGACGGGGGCACTGCCAGCAGCGGAGCAGGCCAACACCTATGTACTTGCTTTTGCCTGCAAGTGTTGAATCCTGAACATTCACTGGTAATACATTGTATGATACATGTCCCCCATTGAGTGTTTGAGCATCCACTTGTCAAATGAGTTTCAGTGTGGACAAATGTAAGGTTATGCACCTTAGGACTAATCCGCATGCAACATATGGACTTGGGGGAGTAATTCTGGGAGAGTCCTTTGTTGATAAGGACCTGAAAAGTGGTGCATCTGTCATGAAGTGGGATGAAAATCCTGCCTCAGATTCCAGAGCCCTTTGGGTGGTGGCGCGCAGGGCAAGCACCTCGTGCTTCACTCTCCACTGCACCGACAAAACCTCTACAAGGGGCGATGCCAGCAGCCGTGGTGGATTTGCGTCACTTTATTACTTCATAGCAGCAGAGTATTTATGCAACTACACGACTATGCTTGCACAGTGCACCTCTCCATCCACACTTCCCCTGGTGGCACTAGCATAGTTGCACGTGACTCTGAACCTCTGGTGGGCAGCTGACAGAAGATAGCAGTGCAGCACTGTCTACTCACGCAGTTTCTCAATCCCCGTTACCTAGGGTGAAACAGTTGCCCTGCCAATAGCCTCAGCAGACAAATGGGTTTACTCTGCCTAAAAGTGTAATGTTGAACTAGCTCAGAACCCAGGCACCTAGTGAGCCACAAAGACTCTATTCTTGGGTAAAAACTATGCAACGATTCATTCTTTAATTCCTATAGTATAGGTTTTCTTATTATCTAGTGGATAGATTAATGTAAAAATGCAATTCCCAGAATGGGGTCCAGAAGTGCCATTGAAATCCCCCATATAAAAAAAATGGCTGTTGCTCTAACCAGCACTCAATGTACTTCTATAGGACTGTAGAACATACACAATGGAGCATATTTATTATGGCATTGCGCCTGTTCCACCTGTTTTTGCATTGGCGCCACAAAAGTCAAAATTTTCCAACACACTTTTTGTTGCTTAATCTGGCGCAGTTTTTGAATTGCGCGCAGACCCCATCTGATGACTCACTGTCCCTTTTTAGGAAATCATATTCATTGCTGACATGTATTTGTGGCATCAGGTGTGTGAAGCGGGAAATGTGGGGCAAGGTCTTTGGGGGAGTGTTTTAATTTTAATAAAAGCTGCTGGCCCCAAAGGTGGGCCCATATCTATCCCACATTTTAGTCATTTATTGTGGAAAACCTATAAATGCCTTGAACGGAAAAACTCCATTAAAATAGAAATTTTGAATTCTTTTTTAGCCCTGGAATCATGAAACCAAAATTCTGATGTAATAGAAAAGGATCAAGCCTGGAATTAGGAATCAGGAATTACCATGATGCAGGTAGTAAGGGGTCAATAGTGCTGACTGTGCACGTGTGCTTTTGCTAAACAATAAAATATATCTATGGTATGATATTTTAAATAACATATTTTATTAATATTGAAGCTTTTCTTGTTTTAATTCTGAGTTTTACGTGCACAGGGCAAGGGGGAAAATAAGATACAACTTTCTAGTGTGAAATTATTGATTGTTTCAATGTTTGGTTACCTCATACATGATATTTTGTCAAACCGTGCAGGTAGGTAGAAATATTAATACCAGCATAAGGGCTCATTCACACGGCCGTCTGCGGTGACGTACATGTGGCATAAACGTCCCCATAGACGGCAATAACGGCATGGCGGTGGTACGGTGCCACACATGTTCTATCTTTTCCCTGGTGTGCAGCTGTGCGTCGCTGTTTCCTATGGAGGGAGGAGGGGCCACCTCCTCCTCTTCTCCAGCACACGACGGTATGCCCGCACGTGTGAATGCACCCTAAGTGTAGGTTGAAAAACATGTCTTCTATAGGTGGTGCGTGGTATTGCAGCTCCATGAATTTTTTTACAGTGGAGCTGCACTACCTGCACAAACCATGGTAAGGTGTGGCGCCATTTTTGGAATAAAGCAGCAATGTTTTTCGAGCTCTGGAATACCCTTTTAAATCATAAAATGACTCGGGGGTTGAGATGATGAGTGAGTGCCATGATCCTTTGGTTTTATTTTGTGTTAATTATATTATGTGTTTCCCCTCCCCCATCCTTACCCCCAGAACTGGGTAAAACTACCCTGCAAGGACGTCACTTTACCGGCCAATACTTTCAATTTTGAAGCTGCAAGAGGATCTCACTAATGGCTGGAGAGAACTGGAGTTATCATTCTGAATTAAATGGAACCTAGTGACCTGATATAACCTCTCCCTTCCTTTTTCTTCCATTCCCCTTCTTTTCCCTTCCCCTCTCTCCTATGGGTCCCAGACCCAATGTTTGTATTGATGACCCTAACATTGAAAATTTATCAATAAATTCAAAGAAAAAAAAAATTAGAAAATTAGAAAAAAATAGCATTTAGTTGTAAAGCCTTGCTCTCCATTTAATCAGTAGTTCAGTGTATGTCTATGAGAAGTAACACTGTTTATGGTCATTTGTAGTCCTCATTTTCCAGCAGCTCCCATCTGTGCAGGCTCTATGTGTACATTTTAGTTAAAGGGAACCTGTCATTAGAAATTGGCCTAATAAACCACTACCAGTATATTTTGAATAGCTTCTAGATCATATTTCTCTCATGCCTCAGTCTAATAGCATCATCTAGAAAATCAACTTTGAAATGAGATGTAAGTTAGATGTATAAAGTCAAGGAGGCAGAGAGATTAGCACTGAAGTCAAGCTCTCCCTACATCTCACTTCAAAGTTGTTTTTCGGGCTGATGCCAATTTCTGATGACAGGTTCCCTTTAAAAGGGATTAAACTTCTAGCCCAGTGGTGGCTAACCTATGGCACGGGTGCCAGAGGTGGCACTCAGAGCCCTCTCTGTGGGCACCCAGGCCACATTGTCCCAACCAGTTCACCAGACACAACTCAAACAATGTAGATGGTGCTCTCAGCATTATTTTGAGGCAACACATCCTTGGCTTCTTCGGACTGTAGAAAGAGTGAGAAGAGATGGACAGGAGCGGTTTATCGATGGAGGTCCTTCTTCTGTTGAATTTATGGCAGAACAGAGAGCAATAAGTTACTGCTTAAATTGTTGTGTTGGCACTTTGTAATAAATAAAGGGTTTTAGTTGTTATTTGGGCACTTGGTCTCGGAAAGGCTTGCCATCACTGTATTAGCCCACTCAGGTACGGTATGAAATGTCGTTTCTAGAATTCCCTCTATTATGTGAAATTTCACCCGTTTACCTCGGAAAAAATGTCCTCCAATGTCATATGCAAATGAGCTGAGAAGAGTCATATCTTGCCAGAGATGTGTCAAGCTTAGAGACTGTAGGGGAAGAATAATTTCAGAAGGCCCTATCTTCAGTTCTATAGTACCTAAACATGATTTTAAGGTCATATTAAAGATAGGAAACTCAACCTATCCTATCATATTTCAACCTGCATTAGACCTACAGAGCTGGACATACACACAGCTGCAGGCTGTAACAGGGGTGTAACTAGGAGAGGCAGGGCCTCATAGCAGACTTCTAATTGGGTTCTAATCTACTGGGCTAATTTACTAAGGGTTGCGCTGTACACTTTTAACAGACCATGCACATTCTTCATGACTAAAACAGCATGCACAGTGTCTGCTCTGCAATTGTGTGCACGCAACCCTATTGTGGCGCAGCTGCGCAGGCCTCCATGCAACACAAATTGCGGGCCAGCCCATTGGACGGTCCAACTGATTCAGACCGAGCGCTGCATTTAACTTTCAAATTGTGTCGCACGCCCTATGTTAAAGGTGCACCACAAAAAAGATGGTAAACTCTGTTGGACCTGTGCGGGGAAGCAACAGATTCATGATTACTGGCGCACGATCTTAGTGAATCACCGCATGCAGCATTATAGACAGAAAATGCACTTTCAGTGAACTTGAGTGACCTTGTAAGTGAATGTGCTTCATTATACTCATATATACACAAACACACATTTATTTACCTATATACATGAACATAATAATAAAAATAATAATTCTTTATTTATATAGCGCCTACAAATTACGGAGCACTGTACAGAACTTGCCAAATCGGCCATACATTTCTTTACTCATATATACACATTTATGCACTCGCACACACTTATAGAGCATGTACACACACATACAGTGCCATATACAGATGTACAAATATATACTGTACATTATATATGTGTTATATACATATTGTGCAGTACAATGTATATAATGATGCACATCCTCTATTCTTTAGTGTCAGGTGAGATGCCAGGGCCCCCTGACACTGCAGGCCCCATGGCGGCTGCCATGGCTGCTACCACTGTAGTTACACCTCTGTACTGTATTTTATATGTAATTTGAATGTACCTCTGGTTCTGTAGATTTTGTGATGTGATAGATGAGGTCCTTATTTTTAATATAACACCAAAAGCATATTTCACTTTACTTTAATGGTTTAACGGGATCAGCTCTGGGATCGCCACCTCCTGGGATAGACGGGCACTTTTTGGCACATCACAGTCACAGTCCACTCCAGACAAGTTGGGTGCAACTGGCCACAACCAGTTTTTAGCAGGAGAGAAGGTAGGAAAGGGGGTTAGATGATAAAAGCCAGAGTAAGTGGATAAGAAAGCACTTTACTCTCATAAGCTATATTACAAATGTTATTTGTGCTATGATTTATGCAATGTTTGATAAAAAGTCTGATGATTTAAGAGCCACTTTATTTATTAATATCAATACCTAAATGTAAAATTTTAAATATTCAATATACAGTTACAGTATAAATAAGTGTTCAGACTACAAGCCATGACATTACTTGTCCATGGCTGGATATATGCTCCCATTATTTAGAGCGAATGTGCTAAAAGCATACAAAGTTATTCTACAGTGATATGATTTACGAGAAGAAAGCAATGCATGCTGGGATGTGTAATTTTGGATCGGAAACACTGCCGACAATCCCTGAAACTACAGATGATGTCCACTGACGATAAACCACAAGAACTTTCCAGATCCATATTTACTAAAATATATGCTCTAAAGCAGAACATTAATTTTTTTTAGTATACATGTAATTGCCAGTGTATTAAGCATTTAATAGACAGAGCAGCCAGAGCCAGTGATATACATAGTAAAAGTCTGCATTACATTATATTATTATTAACAGTTTGCATATAATTATAGGTAATACATATTTTTATAGTTAAAATGCATTTATGTAGAAATAAATACAATCTGAGTGCAGTAAACCAGGGATTAGCTGATAATTGGGGTAAGGAAATGATTTTGCCTTGTGATAAACTTTGTTATTTTACAGTTATATTTATATGAGGCAAAATTAGATTGTTTTCATATTTCATATACATTGCTTGTAGCCAGATCTTGTTTCAGTATCACAGTTACTGTTGCTTAGGACCGGACTCACAAACTCACATTTCTCAGGATTATTCATATATAAAACCCCCAGGTCAACAAAGGTCTCATCAATCTTCATTGACTGGTAAAAGACACTTCCAATTCCCGCTGCCCACAACTTTGGAATTGGCCCGGGAGATCCTATTGTTGTTGTTATGAGTTATTCCATACTGTACATTGTAAACATGGGTCCAGATCAATAACTTCAGTTCCAGAAATGTTTTCTCCATTTAGTAAAAAATCTGCATTATCCCAAATCCCATTGTGCAGTTTATGATTGAATCAATTGATTCTTATTATGAGCTGATTTATAACCTAATGAGATTATGACCATTCTTAGCTTTATGTGATCCTCACAGTTGCCCAATGTGATCTTCTGCTTTTAACAACACCTACATGGCCTAAAATCTTCCTAAAATTTCAACATACACCGTGCCAGACCACTTTGTCACCGGGCACAGCCCACTTCAGGCTCCTCCACTCCCCCATGGCAATTGAGTACAGTGAACTCATTGTCATGTTCAAGAAACCAGTCTGAGATGATTCCAGCTTTATGACATGGCGCATTATCCTGCTTAAAGTAGCCATCAGATTTTGGGTCCATTGTGGTCATAAAGGGATGGACATGGTCAGCAACAATTCTTAGGTAGGCTGTGGCGTTGCAACGATGCTCAATTGGTACCAAGGGGTGGCGATTTGAGTCACTGTTGCCTTTCTATCAGCTCGAACCAGTCTACCCATTCTCCTCTGACCTCTGGCATCAACAAGGCATTTCCACCCACAGTCACCGGGCACAGCCCACTTCAGGCTCCTCCACTCCCCCATGGCAATGAGGTGGCAAAAGGGGGGAAATAGTAGCAATTCCTAGCTTTCGAATATTGTGACTTTTTCAATGCTTGTACACCAGAAAAATGGTGTACAAGCTCTGATAAATCCCTTCATTAGAGAATTTGCAGTCATCTCTTTGATGATTACATAGAGACCACTACTCACTGCTCCTACCTACACCTCAGTAAGTATCTTGTTAGCAAGATAAAATTCAGATTAGGAGCAGTGAGTAGAGGTCTCTATGTAATCATCAAAGAGATGACTGTAAATTCTCTAATGAAGGGATTATCAGAGCTTATACACCATTTGTCTGTGTACAAGCATTGAAAAGTCACAATATTCGAAAGCTATGAAATTGCTACTATTTCCCCCCTTTTGCCACCTCCTTGCCATGGGGGAGTGGAGGAGCCTGAAGTGGGCTGTGCCCGGTGACAAAGTGGTCTGGCACGGTGTATGTTGAAATTTTAGGAAGATTTTAGGCCATGTAGGTGTTGTTAAAAGCAGAAGATCACATTGGGCCACTGTAAGGATCACATATACGGTAGCTAAGAATGGTCATAATCTCATTAGGTTATAAATCAGCTCATAATAAGAATCAATTGATTCAATCATAAACTGCACAATGGGATTTGGATAATGCGATTTTTTACTAAATGGAGAAAACATTACTGAACTGAAGTTATTGATCTGGACCCATGTTTACAATGTCAGTATGGAATAACTCATAACAACAACAATAGGATCTCCCGGGCCAATTCCAAAGTTGTGGGCAGAGGAATTGGAGGTGTCTTTTACCAGTCAATGAAGATTGATGAGACTTTGTTGACCTGGCGGTTTTATATATGAATAATCCTGAGAATGTGAGTTTGTGAGTCGGTCCTAAGCAACAGTAACTGTGATACTGAAACAAATCTGGCTACAAGCAATGTATATGAAATAGGAAAACTCAAATTTGCCTCATATAAATATAACTGTAAATAACAAAGTTTATCACAAGCCAAATAATTTCCTTACCCCAATTATCAGCTAATCCCTGGTTTACTGCACTCAGATGTATTTATTTTCACATAAATGCATTTTAACTAAAAAATATGTATTACCTATAATTATATGCAAACTATTATAATAATATAATGTAATGCAGACTTTTACTATGTATACACTGGCTCTGGCTGCTCTGTCTATTAAATGCTTATACACTGGCAATTACATGTATACTAAAAAAATTAATGTTCTGCTTAGAGCATATATTTTGTAAATATGGATCTGGAAAGTTCTTGTGGTTTCGTCAGTGGACATCATCTGTAGTTTCAGGGATTGTCGGCAGTGTTTTCCGATCCAAAATTACACATCCCAGCATGCATTGCTTTCTTCTCGTAAATCATATCACTGTAGAATAACTTGTATGCTTTTAGCACATTCGCTCTAAATAATGGGAGCATATATCCAGCCATGGACAGTAATGTCATGGCTTGTAGTCTGAACACTTATTTATACTGTAACTGTATATTGAATATTTAAAATTTTACATTTAGGATTGATATTAATAAATAAGTGGCTCTTAAATCATCAGACTTTTATCAAACATGCATAAATCATAGCACAAATAACATTTGTAATATAGCTTAGAGAGTAAAGTGCTTCTTATACCACTTACTCTGGCTTTTATCATCTAACCCCCTTTCCTACCTCTCTCCTGCTAAAACTGTTTGTGCCAGTTGCACCCAACTTGTCTGGAGTGAACTGTGACTGTGATTGCCAAAAAGTGCCCGTCTATCCCAGGAGGTGGCGATCCCAGATCGATCCCGTTAACCATAAGTAAAGTGAATAATGCTTTTGGTGTTATATTAAAAATAAGGACCTCATCTATCACATCACAATCTCTACAGAACCAGAGGTACATTCAAATTACATATAAAATACAGTACAGAGGTGTAACTACAGTGGTAGCAGCCATGGCACCGCCATGGGCCTGCAGTGTCAGGGGGCCCTGACATCTCCCTGACACTAAAGAAGAGGATGTGCATCATTATACATTGTACTGCACAATATGTATATAACACATATATAATGTACAGTATATATTTGTACATCTGTATATGGCACTGTATGTGTGTGTACAGCTCTATAAGTGGTGTCGAGTGCATAAATGTGTATATATGAGTAAAGAAATGTATGGCCGATTTGGCAAGTTCTGTACAGTGCTCCGTAATTTGTAGGCGCTATATAAATAAAAAATTATTATTTTTATTATTATGTTCATGTATATACAGTCACCGGCCACTTTATTAGGTACACCTGTCCAACTGCTCGTTAACACTTAATTTCTAATCAGCCAATCCATGGGCAACTCCAGTGCATTTAGGCATGTAGACATGGTCAAGACAATCTCCTACAGTTCAAACCGAGCATCAGTATGGGGAAGAAGGTGATTTGAGGCCTTTGAACGTGGCATGGTTGTTGGTGCCAGAAGGGCTGGTCGAGTATTTCAGAAACTGTGATTTACTGGGATTTTCACGCACAACCATCTCTAGGGTTTCAGAGAATGGTCCGAAAAGAAAAAACATCCAGTGAGCGGCAGTTCTGTGGGTGGAATGCTTTGTTGATGCCAGGTCAGAGGAGAATGGGTAGACTGGTTCGAGCTGATAGAAAGCAACAGTGACTCAAATCGCCACCCGTTACAACCAAGGTAGCAGAAGAGCATCTCTGAACGCAGTACGTCGAACTTTGAGGCAGATGGGCTACAGCAGCAGAAGACCACACCGGGTGCCACTCCTTTCAGCTAAGAAAAAAAAACTGAGGCTAAAATTTTGCACGCTCATCGAAATTGGACAGTAGAAATTGGAAAAACGTTGCCTGGTCTGATGAGTCTCGGTTTCTGCAGCGACATTCGGATGGTAGGGTCAGAATTCGGCGTCAACAACATGAAAGCATGGATGCATCCTGCCTTCTATCAACGGTTCAGGCTGTTGGTGGTGGTGTCATGGTGTGGGGAATATTTTCTTGGCACTCTTTGGGCCCCTTGGTACCAATTGAGCATCGTTGCAACGCCACAGCCTACCTAAGAATTGTTGCTGACCATGTCCATCCCTTTATGACCACAATGGACCCAAAATCTGATGGCTACTTTAAGCAGGATAATGCGCCATGTCATAAAGCTGAATCATCTCAGACTGGTTTCTTGAACATGACAAGAGTTCACTGTACTCAAATGGCCTCCACATCACCAGATCTCATCCATAGAGCATCTTTGGGATGTGGTGGAACGGGAGATTCGCATCATGGATGTGCAGCCAACAATCTGCGGCAACTGTGTGATGCCATCATGTCAATATGGACCAGAATCTCTGAGGAATGCTTCCAGCACCTTGTTGAATCTATGCCACAAAATTGAGGCAGTTCTGAAGGCAAAAGGGGGTCCAACCCATTACTAGCATGGTGTACCTAATAAAGTGGCCGGTGAGTGTAGGTAAATAAATGTGTGTTTGTGTATATATAAGTATAATGAGGCACATTTACTTACAAGGTCACTCAAGTGCATTGTCTGTCTATAATGCTGCGTGCGGCTATTCACTAAGATCATGCGCCAGTAATCATGACTGTCGCTCTCCCCGCACAGTCAACAGAGTTCACCATCTTTTTGTGGTGCACCTTTACACATAGGGTGTGCGACACAATTTGAAAGTTAAATGCAGCGCTCGGTCTGAATCAGTTGGACCGTCCAATGGGCTGGCCCCAATTTGTGTTGCATGAGGCCTGCCAGCTGCGCCACTAGGTTGCGTGCACACAATTGCAGAGCAGACACTGTGCATGCTGTTTGTCATGAAGATGTGCATGGTCTGTTAAAAGTGTACAGCGCAACCCTTAGTAATTAGCCCAGTAGATTAGAACCCAATTAGAAGTCTGCTATGAGGCCCTGCCTCTCCTAGTTACGCCCCTGTTACAGCCTGCAGCTGTCTGTATGTCCAGCGTGTGTAGGTCTAATGCAGGTTGAAATATGATAGGATAGGTTGAGTTTCCTATCTTTAATGACCTTAAAATCATGTTTAGGTACTATAGAACTGAAGATAGGCCTTCTGAAATTATTCTTCCCTACAGTCTCTAAGCTTGACACATCTCTGGCAAGATATGACTCTTCTCAGCTCATTTGCATATGACATTGGAGGACATTTTTTCCGGAGGTAAACGGGTGAATTTCACATAAAGAGGGAATTCTAGAAACGACATTTCATACCGTACCTGAGTGGGCTAATACAGTGATGCAAGCCTTTCCGAGACCAAGTGCCCAATAACAACTAAAACCCTTTATTTTTACAAAGTGCCAACACCCAATTTAAGCAGTAACTTATTGCTCTCTGTTCTGCCATAAATTCAACAGAAGAAGGACCTCCATCGATAAACCGCTCCTGTCCATCTCTTCTCCACTCTTTCTACAGTCCGAGAAGCCAAGGATGTGTTGTCTCAAATCAAATAATGCTGAGAGCACCATCTACATTGTTTGAGTTGTGTCTGGTGAACTGGTGGGACAATGTGGCCTGGGTGCCCACAGAGAGGGCTCTGAGTGCCACCTCTGGCACCCGTGCCATAGGTTAGCCACCACTGGGCTAGAAGTTTAATCCCTTTTAAAGGAACCTGTCATCAGAAATTGGCATCAGCCCGAAAACAACTTGAAGTGAGATGTGGGAGAGCTTGACTTCAGTGCTAATCTCTCTGCCTCCTTGACTTTATACATCTAACTTACATCTCATTTCAAAGTTGATTTTCTAGATGATGCTATAGAACTGGGCATGAGAGAATATGATCTAGAAGCTATTCAAAATACTGGTAGTGGGTTTATTGGCCAATTTCTAATGACAGGTTCCCTTTAACTAAAATGTACACATAGAGCCTGCACAGATGGGAGCTGCTGGTAATGAGGACTACAAATGACCATAAACAGTGTTCTTCTCATAGACTACACTGAACTACTGATTAAATGGAGAGCAAGGCTTACAACTAAATGCTATTTTTTCTAATTTTTTTTTTTTTCTTTGAATTTTTGGGGAATTTCAATTTTAGGGTCATCAATTCAAACATTGGGTCTGGGATCCATAGGAGAGAGGGGAAGGGAAAAGAAGGGGAATGGAAGAAAAAGGAAGGGAGAGGTTATATCAGGTCACTAGGTTCCATTTAATTCAGAATGATAACTCCGTTCTCTCCAGCCATTAGTGAGATCCTCTTGCAGCTTCAAATTGAAAGTATTGGCCGGTAAAGTGACGTCCTTGCAGGGTAGTTTTACCCAGTTCTGGGGGTAAGGATGGGGGAGGGGAAACACATAATATAATTAACACAAAATAAACCAAAGGATCATGGCACTCACTCATCATCTCAACCCCCGAGTCATTTTGATTTAAAGGGTATTCCAGAGCTCGAAAAACATTGCTGCTTTATTCCAAAAATGGCGCCACCCTTACCATGGTTTGTGCAGGTAGTGCAGCTCCACTGTAAAAAAATTCATGGAGCTGCAATACCACGCACCACCAATAGAAGACATGCTTTTCAACCTACACTTAGGTGCATCACACGTGCTGGAGAAGAGGAGGAGGTGGCCTTATTATTTTTTTAAATTTTATTTTCCCCCTTGCCCTGTGCACGTAAAACTCAAAGCTTCAATATTAATAAAATATGTTATCTATAATATCATACTATAGATATATTTTATTGTTTAGCAAAAACACACGTGCACAGTCAGCATTCATTGACCCCTTACTACCTGCCTCATGGTTATTCCTGACTATGCTCCAGGCTTGACCCTTTTCTATTACATCAGAATTTTGGTCTATTGTTTCCAGGGCTCAAATAGAATTCAAGATTTCTATTGTAATGGAGTTTTTCCTTTAAAGCCATTTATAGGCTTTCCACAATAAATGACTGAAATGTGGGATAGATATGGGCCCACCTTTGGGGCCAGCAGCTTTTATTAAAATTAAACACTCCCCCAAAGACCTTGCCCCACATTTCCCGCTTCACACACCTGATGCCACAAATACATGTCAGCAGTGAATATGATTTCCTAAAAAGGACAGTGAGTCTCAGATGGGGTCTGCGCGCAATTCAAAAACTGCGCCAGATTAAGCAACAAAAAGTGTGTTGGAAATTTTGACTTTGTGTGGCGCCAATGCAAAACAGTGGAACAGGCGCAATGCCATAATAAATATGCTCCATTGTGTATGTTCTACAGTCCTATAGAAGTACATTGAGGGCTGGTTAGAGCAACACGCCATTTTTTTTATATGGGGGATTTCAAGGCACTTCTGGACCCCATTCTGGGAATTGCATTTTTACATTAATCTATCCACTAGATAATAAAAACCTATACTATAGGAATTAAAGAATGAATCGTTGCATAGTTTTTACCCAAGAATAGAGTCTTTGTGGCTCACTAGGTGCCTGGGTTCTGAGCTAGTTCAACATTAACACTTTTAGGCAGAGTAAACCCATTTGTCTGCTGAGGCTATTGGCAGGGCAACTGTTTCACCACTAGGTAACGGGGATTGAGAAACTGCGTAGTGACAGTGCTGCACTGCTATCTTCTGTCAGCTGCCCACCAGAGGTTCAGAGTCACGTGCAACTATGCTAGTGCCACCAGGGGAGTGTGGATGGAGAGGTGCACTGTGCAAGCATAGTCGTGTATTGTTCATAAATCTCTGCTGCTATGAGTAATAAAGTGACGCAAATCCACCACGGCTCGGCATCGCCCCTGTGTAGAGGTTTTGTCGGTGCAGTGGAGAGTGAAGCACGAGGTGCTTGCCCTGCGCGCCACCACCCAAGGGCTCTGGAATCTGAGGCAGGATTTTCATCCCACTTCTGACAGATCAGCCCCTTTTCGGTCCTTATCAACAAAGGACTCTCCCAGAATTACTCCCCCAAGTCCATATGTTGCATGCGGATTAGTCCTAAGGTGCTAACCTTACATTTGTCCACACTGAAACTCATTGACAAGTGGATGCTCAAACACTCAATGGGGGACATGTATCATACAATGTATTACCAGTGAATGTTCAGGATTCAACAGTTGCAGGCAAAAGCAAGTACATAGGGTTGTGGCCTGCTCCGCTGTGCAGTGCCCCCGTCCATGCCCACTTGACATGAAGTTGGTGGAAAGGGAAAAGATAGCTAACCTCCAGGCATTGCGATTATTTAGGCTTGTACGGCACAAAACTGGTTTACAACTTCTGATAATGTTCCCCATTGTGTCCATTTCAGCACTCCCCTCCATAGACTTCAATATACTACTTACTTGAAGCATCTGCAAAGTAATTTTTCTGTATTTCGAATGCGTGGTCACGTACTTGTCTACTGTTTCATACTTATTTTACATATTCATCTATAGAGACGTGCAAGCAGGTAACCTAAACTCAGCTATGCTTGGACAATAAGCTTCATGGTTGCGGCAGACCCCACCCACCTATGACGTCTAGTCACCTTATCACCATCCGCACTCATCTTGTCTTGTGCTTTGTTATTTGCACCCTGAGCACACATGGAAAATGGCATGATTAAACGGCAGTGATAAACACGATGACGTTTGCCAAAGAACATCTTAAATCCCAAAATGTGCTGAGAAAGTAACTTATATTGCTTGAGATCTTCAGAGGACTCTAGTGATCACAAGTGAAACCGCTTGGCTGCTAATTAAATTGTTGCGTGAAAGATAGGCATTACTTTAATTTAACCCATCCTTCTTGTCAAACAGGCCGGACTACTGTTCTTGGTATTTCCACCTACTTAGGCAGTGGTGCATGGTATACAGAGCAGTCACTCAGACTGTGGCAATTAGAACATTGTCTATATATATAGATTCTTACTATGAGACGCTACCTACACCTCAGTAAGTATCTTGTTAGCAAGATAAAATTCAGATTACATTTTAGACTTTAAACCAGAAAGAAAGAGAAGAGAGCAGATTTTTTTCACCAGTTTTCTATTTTTTTAATTTTTTCACTTGGGTTTTGTCAGATATGCACTATTGTATCTCACCTTTTAGCACTACGTTGCCCCGGGGCACAGTCTGCACATTCCGTATATATTTTTTCATCCCATTCTCTCTCTTTATTTCTCACACTTCCCATTTTAGCACACACCTACACTCCCCATGCACTCACCATTACACATTCATTACACATCACTGTGTTTTATCCATCTTTTAATTTGTTCATCAGGTACCGATATTATATTCTCACTACTTTATACACATATTCCACAATTCCTTTACATCACATTTATTTTCACATATGACACACTTATCCAATCTTCAGTTTCCGTTGTCCATCTGGAGTCTAAACATTTTTCGAGCCCTGAGCATCATAGCGGTTTTGGTTGTAATCCTGGTGTGCGCATGCCTGGTTTTCCCCGTTCTGCGATCGTCGGGCTGGGGGCGTGGTTCTGCCGTCACATGACTCGGTGATCACACCGCCTCTGTGACGTCACTGCCCGACCCCGCTCGCGATCGTTGCCACGGGTAAATTGAGCATGCGCAGCGTACACAGGCACACCACCGCCCGGTGATTGCTCCTCATTGCCCATTGGTCAGGTCTTGGTTACATGTCCGGTCTAGTGTTTGTTACACCACCCCTTGAGAAAGACCAGCGGGTTGAAACGCGCGTTGGGGGACTCCTGCAGCCAGGTACTCATGGTCGTAAGGACCCAGACCATTATATTTAACTCATGCATGCATGCTTATGTTTTTTGTTACTATCACATTTTTTGTGGATGATGATGATGATGATACTTTGAGGTCTGGACGGGCATAGTTTACAATGGTTGGTTACCCCATTTGCCTACTCCTAAAATATATTACTGTCCCTGTGTATCATGGCTGCTGCACATGTGAATTTCGACTCTCCTGAAGCCACCTTTTAATACATGTAATTTTATTATGTATTTTTTGTACCAATAAAAATTGTTTATTAATTTTTCAAATTTTTTGTGCATATTATTCCTCTCACATGTCCCTTCCTTTGTTGTGCCAGATAATATGAAGCAAAGTAAGTGGAATATGATGTCTCATGTATTTACATGTTGTACTATTTAACACAATGGGGGTCATTTACTAAGGGCCCGATTCGCGTTTTCCCGTCGTGTTACCCGAATATTTCCGATTTGTGCCGATTTCCCCTGAATTGCCCCGGGATTTTGGCGCACGCGATCAGTTTGTGGCTCATCGGCACTGGCATGCACGCGACGGAAATGGGGGGGCGTGGCCGAACGAAAACCCGACGGATTCGGAAAAACCGCCACGCATTAAAAAAAAAAAATAATCTGTTGAGGAGCCTGCACTTACCTTCACTCAGCCCGGCTTGGTGTATTCCAGTGCGTTCCGATGCTTTTCAGCACAGCAGCGCAACCTGGTGGACGGCGGAGGAACTACCTTAATAAATCCCGGCGGGACTCGAATCCAGCGCAGAGAACGCGCCGCTGGATCGCGAATGGACCGGGTAAGTAAATCTGCCCCAATGTTTGTTAAAAAGTTAGTGACCCTTTAAGATATAAACATGATAGCACTGACACTTCTAGGTGTGACAAAGTCTGTGGTATTCTGCAGACCCTTCCAGTAAAGGTAAAGAGCTATTTTTCAAATTCAAGCTCTCCTCAACCCAACCCAGACCTTTTTTTTTAACTTGCTTTATTTGCACTTAAAGTAAAATAGTCATTATGACACGCCATTAGCGAAGAATTCTGCACAAGGGTAACTGCCCCCAAAACCCCCTTCCCAAAATATACATGTAATTGTAACAATCCTGATAGAATTGAGCTGAGAAAACAAAAAAGTAAAAGGAAACATGGTGGAAGTAGACCAATAGGTAAGCAATAATCTAGCGCCAGCTCATTTAGGAATGATGGAAGGTGAGTACAATTATATTATTTTACCTAGGACCTAGTTATTAAAGGAGTCTGTATATAGTTGTTATAGTGGGACTGTATAAAGTTAGTTATTATAGGAAGGCTGCATATAATTACTATAGAGGACTGTATATGGTTATAGGGAGGCTGTATATAGTTATAGGGGACTATATAGTTATAGGAGCGCTGTATATAGTTATTATAGGGGGCTGTGTATAGTTATTGTCGGGGGGCTGTGTATAATTATAGGGGGCTGTATATAGTTATTATAGGGAGGCTGTATATAGTTATAATAGTGGACTGTATATAGTCATTTTAGGGGGCTGTATATAGTTATTATAGAGGGCTGTATATACTTATGATAGGTAGGCTGTATATAGTTATTATAGGGGTCTGTATATAGTTATTTTAGGGGGCTGCTTATAGTTATTGCATGGTGCTGTATATAGTTGTTATAGGGGACTGTATATCGTTATTATGGGAGGCTGTATACAGTGATTATAGGGGGGCTGTACATAGTTATTATATGGGGCAGTATATAGTTATTACAGGTTGCTGTATATAGTTGTTATAGGGGGCAGTAAATAGTTATAGGGTCTATATATAGTTATAGGGGGACTGTATGTAGTTATTATAAGAGGCTGTATATAGTTATCGGGGGCTGTATATGGTTAATGCTGTGGGACTGTATATAGGTAATGTTGGGGAGGCTATATATAGTGATTACTGGGCGACTGTATACATTGATTATTGGGGGGCTGTATATAGTGATTGCTGGGGGAGCTGTATATAGTGATTGCTGGGAGAGTTGTATATAGTGATTACTGGGAGCTGTATACAGTGATTGCTAGTGGAGCTGTATATAGTCATTGCTGGGGGAGCTGTATATAGTGATTGCTGGAGGAGCTGTATATAGTAATTACTGGGAGCTGTATATAGTGATTGCTGGGGGCTGCATATGGTGATTGCTGGGGGAGCTGTATATAGTGATTACTGGGTGCAACATATAGCGATTACTGGGGATGTATATAGTAATTGCTGTGGATCATTCAATGGGGGCCCCTACCAGATTTTACACCCAGGGGGCCCCCACCAAACTGGCCCTGGGTGGGACCAAAGGGGGAAATGAGTAACAGTTCTTAATGCAGCTGACAATTTCTTGGCATGAGACCATATCACAACACTGACACTGAAAATTGACACAGATATTTGGGCACATTTATATGAGAGTCGCTCTATATTGAGACAGCTATTATGATAATGTTCCGGCAGGGAACACAGAAAGAGGCTGGCTATTTAACAGAATTGGCAGACGGACAGCTCCAATTAGCAGCGCACTGGCCCTTTAAATTTTACAGAGCCGGCACATGCGCCGGGGATGGCGCTGGAACCCGGCAAGGTAAGTGAGCTAACGGGGCACAGGCAGGCACACGGCTGCGTCTGTGACCCGAGAGATGGGTCGCAGGGGCACCCGTGACAGGAAGCTTCGATGTTCATTTCTAGTGGACAAAAATGGTCACACAGGTAAACGGCTTCTTAGCATAATCAGGGCCTTGTGATATAACGAGACGCACACCTGTGTGACTATGGTCAGATTTCTGTCCCCTGGTAGTAAATATAGAAGTTTTCCATAGCATGACAGCAAGCAGAGATCTAGAAAACCGCGAGGAATTGATACAGAAAGTATATTGGAAAATTGTATAACTTTTCATCATTCAAACAATAACATCCATTTGCTGAAATGAGAACACCCCTTTAAGGTTAAATATTCAGTGGATCAGGCAATTTAGGTGTCTTTCCACAGTTTCTGCAACAGGCGTTTTGTATTGATTGACATTTATCCCATATGATTAGGGGATAAATGTTTGATTTTGATTGTTCAACAACCGATATGCCAAGTCCTACTGTTCCACCCTTTACTATGATCGCCTCCTGGAACGGCTTGTGCTGTATGCGATACTCCAGATCAAATTTTGATTTGATTAATCTGGCTTACATTTGCTCACCAGGCTAACTACTTTTCACTTTTCAATCCAACCATTATTTAATATCAGATTACGGTAAGTGATTTTTTAAAAAAAATGTTTGAACATTTTTGAGCGTAGTAAGTCCCCAAGGAACCCAATTTTTTAACTTTCTGACCCATGAATTCCAACTTACATTACTTGATAAATTCCTGTATTATCAATTAAAACACTACTGCCTTCTGTAGCACTTTATTTTGTTGAAAATGATATGTGCATTTTTTTATTAAACTCCTCTGCATCAATGTTTTTCTTATATTCTGAGAGATAAATATGACATTTATATGTAGGACCCTGTCTTATGCTGATTCTCACTGCTGATGATCTACTACTGCACATATACAGTGTATTTTCTCAGTTTCTTAGGGCACCTGAAGGTTGATCCATGTAGAGTTTTTGTGTGTAGCAGATACTTTAAGTACATGAGGAAGTCAGACGTGCACAGCGGGACGGAATATGATAATGAAATGTGCAAAGAAGGAGATCATGGGGGATAAAGAACTTAGATGAATGTGCAATCTACTTAAACAGCATTGTTTTATATGTCCTCTATCGGTGTACTGTATTTCCTCTGTCATTGTACTATATGTCCTCTACCTGTGTACTATATGTCCTCTATCGGTGTACTGTATGTCCTTTATCAGTGTAGTGTATGGCCTCTTACAGTGTACTATATGTCCTCTACCGGTGTTCTGTGTGTCCTCTATAGCTGTACTATATGTCCCCTAACAAATAGAAACAAAAATGTAATGGAAGGCGGCACTTTAAATCCCGCGCTGGTACGTCTTGTATCGCAAAAAATCCTTTATTCAATAAAACAGGTGCATGTATAAGATAACATACAAGCGCCTAAGAATCGACGTATTTCGACGCTATCGCGTCATAGTCATGATCTCTACTACAATATACAAACAAGTGCCTTAAATACAAAAGGAGTCACCAGGTGTTCATTCCGGAAAAGCGGAAATACAATGGGAGGATTTGTTTCTCTTCTCCCCTGACAATCCATACCGAGAGACAATTGTATGGCTAGGCCGTTACATTGATGACTTGGTGTGGATCTGGAGGGGGGGGGGTGTAATCACTTTTCAGGGATTTTGTTTCTCATTATTTGAATTTTAATGAAATGTATCTGCGTTTCACCTATTCCTCTGTCGGTGTACTGTATGTCATCTATTGGTGTACTTTAAGTCCTCTATCGAGTAGTGTATGTTCTCTATTAGTGTACTGTATGTCCTCTATCAGTGTACTGTATGCCCTGTATAAGCCTGTGATCATGTTTCCATGATCAGGTATTTGCATTTGCACTTGCACTCAAATAAATTTAAAATTGGATGGGGATAATGATACATGCAGTTGCACCTTTTTCTTATGGGTTTTGTGTTAATGAAACTCCATGGTGCACATACGTTGTGGGGTGATTGCGGGGCATATACCAACAGTGCCTTTCTAAAACTGTCTGCAGGGATCGATTGTCCAATCAGTCATTAGGGATGTGCCCAAAAACTCATGGGAAAAATTATCCTATAGCCTCTTAGTTACATCACATTGAATTTACATTATACATGATGAAATGTAATAAACCGCATTGACATGCTTTCAACAATAACTTAATTTCATCTGGCGTTAATGACACAAGGATGCTGCCTTGTTTATTAGATTTCCATTAATCCCATTGAAATCATGGGAGAAGTGGCTAATAATATAGTAGATGTCAGCACAATGTTATGTAAAGACCATTCAGGTGGCTATAATGTCTCCTCCTTACATGGTCCATTTTACGGCCAAGAGTCAAATGACTCAAACCAGCAGCAACTTAATACAGGCAGTCCCCATGTTACATACAAGATAGGGTCAGTAGGTTTGTTCTTAAGTTGAATTTGTATGTAAGTCGGAACTGTATATTTTATCACTGTAATCCCAGACAGAATGTTTTTGGTCTCTGTGACAATTGGATTTTAAAAATGTTGGGTTGTCATAAGAATCAATATTAACACTAAAGCTTTATCATAGATACATTTGATAACTGTTACAGCTGTTTATTGTAGCCTAGGACTAAAGTACAATAAATTACCAATATCCAGAGGTCCGTTTGTAACTAGGGGTCGTATGTAAGTCGAGTGTTCTTAAGTAGGGGACCGCCTGTACTGTTTAGGGATTTGACCAGTAGTCAAAATCGGATTTGCAGCAATAATATGATTTCTACAATACAGACAGAACAGTGCTAAGAGTGGCACGGTGGCTTAGTGGTTAGCATTACCGCCTTGCAGTGCTGGGGACCTGGGTTCAAGTCCCAGGGTCAACATCTGCAAAGGGTTTGTTTGTTCTCTCTGTGTTTTCCTCTGGGGCCTCCAGTTTCCTTCCACACTCCACGACATACTGGAAGGTTGATTAGATTGTGAGCCCCATTGGGGAGAGGGCCTGATTTGGGAAGCTCTGTGCAGCGCTGCGTAATCTGTGTGCGCTATATAAAAAAAAGGAATTATTAATTTAGTGCATTTTAAATGTGGCTAAAGAGCAGGGATGGACCAGAGTATCCTTCAGTGGGCCCTAGTACTGATAGATATAGCAGATAACTAGTTTGGAGGCTGTTAAATTTTATATCCCAGGGAATGATAGAGAGTGGCCTCCCAGAATAATTCTATTTGGTGGCCCCAATGATCTCAGTTCGACATTGCCAAAGAGGACGGATTAACCAACTTGCCTATTGACATCTCCAACCAATGGCTGAACCCCACTCTATTCTGAAGTGGTGAGCTGGAAAAAAGTGGTGATGATTACAATTTTTATGATATTATTTTATTCATGAGCAATAAATAAGCTTTCCAGAGGCTTATAATGATGGCCCAATCAGGGGACTGGACAGTTCCTTAATGACTAGACTAATTATGAAGTATAAAAGCTTTTACTAGTGAAAGTATAGGAGGTTAAAACCTGTCACATTATGGCCATGAGAAGGCCATTAGTAGCGCAGAACTGCCATAATTTAATTACTACTGTACTTTATTATTCCAAAGTTGTGATTTTTGTGCATAATGGGAAAGTTTTCTGATGACTTTGATCTTGTGAGGGTGAACCAAAATTTTTATTTATTTAATTTACTGGCAGAAACATCAATTATTTTCTCTAACTAACATGATTAATTAACATCTTACCTGGTAGATGTTGCTGAACCAAAATCATCATTTCTCACATTACAGTACTATTATGTGTGGTGCTTTAGCAGGTAAGGAAATGAATGGAAATCGCAAATCTGCTTTTTCTGGAATCTGCTTAATTTTGATGGATTTCATTTAAACATACATTTGTGCATATTTACATATCAATGTAATAAGTGATGTGATAGCTTTAATCACCAAGTAAATTCAAGTAATAAAAACCATGATAGATCCTCAGCAACAAGCAATGACATTGGAAGGTCACTAAGGCCAACTATGCACACTGCAGAAGTCTCAGTAGCATGCTGACCCTACTACAGTGATCAATATGGAGACTTAGGAGTTGCAGATTTCATTGTAGACCCTATCTTGCTTAATTAGCGCTGAAAGCAATATATGACATTTGCTGAAACTTTTGTGCCCTTCTTCAGGCAAATCCCTGGCAAAAATAACAATTTGGGATCTAACATCTTCTCTTTTTAGCAATTCCGTATGAAACAATAATAATAATAGTTTATATAGTGCACACAGATTACACAACACTACACAGAGCTTGCCAAATAAGTCAATAAGGAATAACCTTTTATTGTAGCTAACATTTTACAAAAGACCAATACATAGAACTGGATAACTATAAATAGCCATTGACTTTTTAACAAACTTTGAATAAATTAATATCATAAGTGAATACAGAAACTTTTGTAATAAAGTTTATTAGAAGATGCTTATTTCTCCACTTACTCAGCTCAACTCTTATCCCTTCCTGAGAACGTGAGTTTCTGAAATATCTGCTGAATTCTACACTGCTAGCAACATGGAAGGAAACCTACCACTAAAATCAGGTATTGTACACCAGGCACACTTACATTCTGGTGTGTGCCCCTTTCTGGCAGGATCTGCTCTTATTTAAGCTCCTTTTGCCCTAATTTTTACAAAAAACTGCTTTCAAAATTATGCAAATGATCCTGGGGGGCTCCGCTTCCATAGTTGTTACTTGAGCCCAGAACCCCACAGACTCATTTGCATAACTTTTAAATCCTTTTTTTCATAAAAATGAAAGCATAAGGAGTAGAGATGAGCGAGCACTAAAATGCTCGAGTGCTGGTTACTCGAAAGAACACAAAGTTCACTGAAAGAACACATTGAAAGAACACTAAAGAAGAACACATTGCAGATTTTTGCAGATGTTTTCACTGAAAGAACACATTGAAAGAACACAGTGAAGAACACATTGTTTCCATACATCTGCAATGCGTTCTTCACACATATTGTTCTTCACATACTATTGTGAAGAACACCGTTCGGCACGCGTGTCTTCGGATGAGTTAGCAGATGTGTGGAACATCTGCAATGTGTTCTTCACAGTGTTCTTTCAATGTGTTCTTCACTTAAATGATCCTGTGTTTACTGTTTTCACTGTATTCTTCACTGTTCTTCACTGTGTTTCGTTAAGTAAATGCTCAATCTCGAGCAGGCGAGATACTCGTCCGAGCAACGAGCCGTTTCGAGTACTCTAATACTCGAACGAGCATCAAGCTCGGACGAGTATACTCGCTCATCTCTAATAAGGAGCTAAAAGAAGAGCAGATCCTGCCAGAGGGGGCACACGCCTATATGAAAGTGTGCTTGCTTTACAAACCTTCATTCTGGTGGTACATGTCCTTTAATGATGTGTCTTATTAATCTATGGAGAGGGGTGGAGGGAGACACATCAACTAAGTCTCGATTGAAATCCTAAATAGAGTTTACTAAAGGAAAAACTGCTATAAAATACAAATTGTATTAAAATAGTGTCATGTACACACATAGTACTATTACTTTATTAAATGTAGAAAGCTTTTATATGCTTTTTATCTGTCCCTATCCCCTTTATAATAATATTTTAGTAATTTAGTTTTGGAGAACAGGTATGAAATCTTCACGATATAAAATTTGGACCAGTTTGTATCCATTGTTATAAACATAGAAGACAATCCTTAGGGAGCCTGAAATAAGATTTTTTCCAAGATAGATTGTACTGATTGATTCACCTAAGAGTTGTCCATATAAAATGTTGTGCCTCTCATTTTCCTGCAGGTGATTAAAATTTGTGTTTTCTTCAGTTTCTTTATTTCCCTGGAGTTTTAATGCCATAAACA
Source organism: Engystomops pustulosus (assembly GCA_019512145.1). Classification (NCBI taxonomy): domain Eukaryota; kingdom Metazoa; phylum Chordata; class Amphibia; order Anura; family Leptodactylidae; genus Engystomops; species Engystomops pustulosus. The sequence goes on from CM033648.1 coordinate 16,707,577, forward strand.
GCAAATGATGAAACACCCAGACGACAGATATAATGATCTATAGGATGAACAGCTTAGCTAATAAACTGAGACGTACGGGGGATTGAGAAGCAAGTTGCAAAACTCATGTTTGCTCGTTGAGCCATGAAAAAAAGAAATCCATGACATGTTGCATTTGCATTTTTCTACTCATAAACTGAGGTGAAATATCTTGCATCAATGGGAAAAATTACAATAAAAATAATTGAGTATGGCTTCTGCATTACATTACATGCAGTACACCTCTATATCTCCAAGTAACAACAAAAATCTGCAACACATTGGAGGTGGAGGTGATCATCCTGAACAAAACAAACACAGTGGTGTTACACAATCCCTGTCTCTTCTAGTTAAAGAAAATCTACCATCAAAATCACACATTTGACTGTGGTTATCCTTTTATATTTGTTATCCATGACCTCCTTCCTTTTAAAATCAACTTTTAAAATTATGCTAATGAACCTGAAGCGCTTCTGGGGGTCATTACCAAAGCCCCTCAATGCTGCAGATTCACAGACTTTTACACTGTGCCAGAGTATGTCTGCTTATGGTTTCACTGAGTGTGTAGCATCTATCCCCCTGAGGAAACAGCTGATTGATGCAGGGTTTGGGTGTTGAACCTTCACCTATAATAATAGTAAACCTTTATTTATATAGCACCATTATATTCAGACCATGGGGTACATATACAAGACTTTACAGAGTAATAACATATGAAATAATTGCAGTGAGGGCCCTGCTCGCAAGAGCTTACAACCTTGGAAGCCCAATCACATGTTATCCTGAGAATAGGTAATAAGTGAAATAACATTTTAAACAAAGTTCAAAAAGAGTCAGAAAACCCCTTTAATATCTTTACAGAATTTTGTAAAAAGTCTTGTGTTTCATGTATACAACTCCTATGTAGAGCAACAAACTAGTCGCACACCCTGTTTGGAGTCTCATCTTGCAATCATGTGAATGGTTAATGAGTTAACAAGATTGGAAGGAAGAGAGGGCGCAACAAGTCGTTACCAAATGAAGAGGGGGCGCATCAAGTCAGTACCAAATAGATCGATAGATTTTTAGATTATTGATGATCTATCCTTAGGGCTCTTTTACATTGGCTCTGTTTTTCACATCCATGGTTCAGTGATTTCCTCGGATGCCTTACTGAGCCATTGATTTCTATGGGTGTTTTCACACTGCTTTGTATTTTCACTGATCTGTTTTACATGGAAAAAATGATGAAACATGTTCTATATTTTCAAGGATTCGGATCACTGTAGGCAAAAGAAGTCTATGGGTCAGCAAAAAAAAAAACAGATGACACATTCGTTTTTTTCACCAATGAGGCTGAAAAACCAGGAGTGATGTTTTCAAAGCAATGTTAAATCTTTAGGTTCTTTTTACGGACTTGGAGCCAAAACAGAAGCAAAACAGAGACACAACGGAGACTAAAAGCAACGGATGCACAAATGAAACTGAGCATTAACGTCAATGTGAAAGAGCCCTCATGTAGGATCATCTAGATCAGGGGTCTCAAACTCAATTTACCTGGGGGCCGCTGGAGGTAGATTCTGGGTAAGGCTGGGCCGCATCAAGTTTTCCACACAAAATGCGCTTACAAAATATCATTATTCAGATTCAAATGTCATGGCGTCTCCCAGCGCAAGGAAAGCCCCGAGCGGGGAGACGTGTTTTTTCTATGAACGCGTCCTGTGCACCGAGGGGTCCCAAGCTCCTACCGCACTGAGCCCAGTCAGGGACACTCCATCCCCCCCTCCCCCCCGGTACTTGCCTCCCCGTGTCCCTCCCATCGAAGAAGATGAAGTCGCCGCTCTGACTTGCACCAAGTGCATTCAGAGCGGCGACTTCATCTTTTTCAAGTACCGGAGGGAAGGGGATTAACCGGTTACGGGCCCTTTCCTGTTTTTTCATGTCCATTTTTCACTCCCCACCTTCAAAAATCTATAACTTTTTTATTTTTACATGTAAAGAGCTGTGTGACGGCTTGTTTTCTGCGTAACAAATTGCACTTCATAGTGATGGTATTAAATATTCCATGCCATGTACTCGGAAGCGGGAAAAAAATTCCAAATGCAATGAAAATGCATTTGCGCCATTTTCTTGTGGGCTTGGATATTACGTCTTTCAAGGAGCGCCCCAAATGACATGTCTACTTTATTCTTTGGGTCGGTACGATTAAGGGGATACCAAATTGTATAGGTTTATAATGTTTTCATACATTTACAAAAATTAAACCTGTACAAAAATTATTTTTTTGATTTTGCCAACTTCTGGCGCTAATAACTTTTTCATACTTTGGTGTACGGAGCTGTGAGTGGTGTCATTTTTTGCGAAATATGACATATTTTCAATTATATCATTTTTAGGACTGTACGAACCTTTTGATCACTTTTTATAGATTTTTTTATATTTTTCAAAATGGCAAAAAGTGCCATTTTCGACTTTGGGCGCTATTTTCGTAACGGGGTTAAACGCATTGTAAAAACGTTATCATATTTTGATAGATCGGGCATTTTCGGACGCGTCGATACCTGATGTGTTTATGATTTTTACTGTTTATTTAATTTATGTCAGTCTAGGAAAGGGGGGTGATTTGAAATTTAATGTTTTTTTATTATAATTTTTTTTAAAAAACTTTTTTTTATTTTTATTTATACTATTTTCAGACTCCCAGGGTACTTTAAACCTAGGTTGTCTGATCGATCCTATCATATATTGCCATACTACAGTATGGCGATATGGGGATTCCTCCTCATTCATACAATGTGCTATCAGCACATGTAATGAAGGGGTTAAAACGAAATAGCCTCGGGTCTACGGAAGACCCGAGGCTACCATGGAGACGGATCGCTGCCCCGGGGGAGCGGCGATCCCAGGTAAGATGGCGGCGCAGCGCCGCTATCTTTTTGAGGCTGCCGGCAGCTTTGCCGGCAGCCATCGCTGTGGAAGCACCCGCGATCGGTGCTAGCACCGATCGGGGTGTACCGGTAGGCTTTGCTTACCCGTGAGCCCTCTCCATGCAGCGCGATACACGGCGGGCGGTGCTTTTCCAGGTGGGGGCCGCAAAATGGGCCGCGAGTTTGAGACCCCTGATCTAGATTATCCTGATGTGTTATCAACTTGGAAGTCTAAGACACATGAACTGAGCTTGGTGTACAGCTTCATTCTTTGTAAAATGTTTCAGCTGTGTAACTGCAGCTAAAACAGCTGGTTGGAGGGGTGGCTAAGTGGTAGACAATGGGGCTCATTTACTAAGGGCTCCGCAGCCGCACTTTCCTGACTTTTTCTGTTTTGGGCCGAATTCCGCCGGGATTTTGGCGCACGCGATCGGATTTCTGCACAATCGCACAGGCTTTCACGTGACAGAAATGGGGGGCGTGGCCGTCGGAAAACCCGAAGGATTTTGAAAAACCGCGGAATTTAAAAAACGAATTGTGTCGCAAAATTAAGCACTTACATGCACCGGGGAGAAGATGGTGAACTCCGGCAGACCTCGGCGCAGCAGCGACACCTGCAGGAAGTTTGACGCACAAGCTTAGTGAATCGCCGGAAGACCCGAATCCTCGTCGGAGAAAGCGCAGCTGAATCGCGAAAGGACCGGGTAAGTAAATGAGCCCCAATAACTTTATCTAAAACTGATGACTTATACTAAAGATAGGTGAGCAATATCAATAACCTGGAACACACTTTTAGTTATGACTGCAGTCTCATGCCCCCTATGGATGTAAGTTACTTTTTTGAATGCCAAATACTTAATGCTAGTCTACTGTAAATTTCTTCTGTTCTCTTTGTATTCATAGTTTTATAGTCAAGTCATGTTACAATGCAAATGATATGACGTGTTTTCACGCTCCAAAAAAGAGACTTTGGAATTTCTATTGAAATGTTGGCAACTATGTCAAAGGACTTAAAGAAATTTAAGAAGCGGAAGAAAAGCGTCTCTTACATCAGTATTCAGAATTAATCTAAGCCTTTTAGTGGTGTGATCTTTAATCCCCTGTGAGGTAACATATTTTTAGGACGGAAAGTAGACCGCAGATGACGTGGGCCATCAAAACTAGAGCGGCTGGAAAGAATCTAAAGGGGGAGAAATAACCTTGATCCAGGATTTAGAATACATTGTAGCTAATGAGGTTATGTCATCTAGAGTTTATTAACTATAAAGGTATGGTAGTATTTCTAGTGTAAGAGACTGTATAGGGGCAAAGCAATAGTCTATCTGGCTATCTGGAAAATTACATTATAATCAGGCATAAAACTAGTTTGGTCCCCACTTGGATTGGTAGTACTCCTGGATTGCAAAATGTTGCAAAACATTGAATGAATACGTTCCATGATTCCATACTGACAACTGCTCATTCCCCTCCAAAAGGGAATAATAATGCATACTCAACCATTTTATGTCTTCTACTTAGCTGAAGTAGCAGATAGTCGATTGAACTGGCACTCTTGAAAATCCCTTGCTACAAATAGTAGTACTGATGGTGTGACAGTCTATTGTGCACAAAAATAACTATAATGATTACTGTGCACTTGGACATGGACTGTAAAGATAGATTGTGGACCCTTAAGACCCCCACACTCATTAAATAGTTGTTGTCATTTGTCCCACAGTTATGTATCATGAAATAAAAGCTCTTCTGGTAGGTTTCAACTTTCCCGATCCTTATCTCCTTGATTTCAGCCATCAAAGGGGGGTCAAGAGCTCCTATATAGATAAAATGGTTGGAGAATTTGGCTGATTTGATTTTTATCATATGTGTTTGGTGGACCCCTGCTTGCCTAATGGAACCTTAAAGTGACACTAATTAAAGTGCACTAAGTCCCACCCCTTAGTATATATTATATATATATATTATTTTTTTTTTTTTTTTTTTTTTTATTTTTATCTTTTATTTAGTTATTCTTTTATTTTTAAAAAAATAAAAAATTTCAAAAGTTGACGTCTTGCAATCAGGAGAAGTTCTAAGAACCTTGTGGTAATTGGCTCGTTAGAAGTTCCTTTAATCTGTTTGTAAACATATATTGGAGGTTATAGGTTTTCTATATGAAAACATAGCAGGTAAGCAATAGGGATTATTTGTAAATTAAGTCTCTGGGGCTCATTTACTTACACGGTCCAGTCGTGGGCCAGTTGCGCATTCTCCGACGCTGATTCGGGTCTGCCAGGATTCACTAGGGTCCGTGTGCCCGATATCCACCAGGTGTTGCTGCTGCGCCGAGTTTCACCTGCTTCGTCCCGGTGCATGATCTTGCGACACAAATCCTTTTTTAAATTCCGTGGTTTTTCAGAATCGTCGGGTTGTCCGATGGCCATGCCGCCATTCTGTTGCGTGAAATCCGGCGCCGATGCGCACACTTCGATCGCATGTGCCAAAATCCGGGCAAATCTGGGCAAATCGAGAACCCCTATTGGTCCAGGAACTGCACTTGGACTATTTGCAACCAATTGGGCGATTCTGATGGCAGTAGAAAATGTTATAGTGGATCATAATTTCATCTGCTTTTAGATTCACCTATTCAAGTAACACAAAAAAAAGTTTTATGGAAGGAAGCATGGACATGTTTGAATGAGTACTTAAGGAGTCTTGTAAATTGAGATCAAGTAAACCAGTAGAAGTGTCCCTGTGTGTATTATCTTCTCAAGGAGAACCTTGTTATACCTCCATATACAAACTCAGACATCTCTAATAAACACCTTGATTTCCCTATAGCCCAAAAACCCTGCTTGTTTCTTCTGACAATTATTTTATAGACAGTTTTATGGATGAATTTATCGGAATATTTATGTTTACTTCAAGTACCAAACAGAGAATAAAACTTGGTACGATTGAAAACAGAAGGCAGGTGAGTCACCCGTGAAAACAACGAATTACCCCCAGCTATGCTCTGCTGCTCCTTATTATACACTGCGTAGATGGAATGAATCCTCATAATATAGGACCTTTAATACTCTAGTGGAAAATCAGTCATTCCGACGTTACTACATTTTGTACAAATTGCATGGAACATGCTGACAGCAAAAAATGGATGAATAGCCACAACTTATCCACTCAATGGGGAACAAAGTAATGCAGGTTATAAATGAGGGCATGTTTACTTAGCTGTGAAGCGCCGCCAAGTTTTTATTATATCACTACAACACATTTTTGTCATTCACTTGGAAAACCCCAGCCTGCCAAGAGAGATTTATTTGGTAGATTGGTAGTAGCATTTGGTGTGATGAAGAATGGCCTCTTGGCTTATGAAGTCCACGGTCATAGTGGTGATTATCAGTTTTTACCATGTAGAACTGCTGAAGGTGCCAAGTAGGGGCCTCAGAAAGCTGTTAACTTAAAGTGTATTTTACCTTTCAGAAATTTGAGCAGAAAATTGTAGCCTACTGTTATGAGGAATAGCGCTGTTTCTGGACATGATGTGACTCATAATCTTCACTTTTTAGCAGATTTTCTCTTAGCAGTCACTAAGGGGAACTTATTTTGCCTTGTATGCCAGTTTTCTGGTGTACAAGGATTCAAATAAAGTCACAATTCCTGGCACCTGGCCACGAATTATGACTTTTTCCCCCGCTTACGGTACTTTCACGCCAAGTGGACTGTGCAGGACCATAGGACAGAGCATTTACTATAGCCTGATGCAGGTTATAGCCAGATTTGATGCCAGAGAGGCAACAATTCAACCTTGATTGTATGCCCGGAGGAGTGTCAAGACTAGCACACAATGCGACCAGTCTTAAGGAATTCCACTTGTATCTCTAGTTCAGTTTCTGTTCCGAGATGATTGGGGATCAGCTGCTGTGACTCACTGCTTCCCCTCCCCACACCAGTCAGTTGTCCATGATGGACTAGAGGGGTATAATCTGACTAAAAGCAGATAAGTAGGAAAGGAGTTAATAAGACCCAAGAGTATTGGTGAAAGAGGATTTTTTATAAATAATAAATAAATATTACTGTTTCTTGTGTTCTCTTGAACTGATTGATTCTTCAAAGTATTTATTTCTGAGTTCATAATCAGGGTTTGTTATTGTGTAATAAACAGTACTTCCTAATAGAGCCATATTATGTATCTAAATGTACAGGAAAGTTGAAAAAAAAGATATTATGTGGGATTGGAAACAAAAACACAGTTGTGCCATTGTAGCAATGTTTTTGAGTAAATTAAAAAGACCTTGGTACCTCCTTGTTACATCCGACGGGAACCCCAGTTAGATTCAGCTCCTTGCACTGGTCTATAACTCCATACTTCTGTAGGCAAGTCACTACCGAATTAATCAGTGGCCTCAGCATGACCTCTGCACGTTAGGCATTGCTGAATGACCTCAGCAGTTCCATGCTATTTGTAGGGAGGTCACCACGGGATCATTGATTGATCCAATGGGCATATGGCTCCACAACAAACCCACACAGAGATTTTACAGCAGTTATCAGCATCCTATGGGAAAATGAAAGGAAGGTAATGGTTTTTTTTTAAAACACATTTCTATACTCAAGGGTGTGTTAAAATTGGAGAACTTAAATTTCAGGTTTTCGAACTTTCCTACATCTTTACACCTTTTTGAGCCATAATTGGGTTGATATAGGATATCATAAACTATATACAGTTGTTTGCATATACTATATAAAAAGACGCTTATACATGTTTTTCTCACTATCACTATCTGACATGAAACAGAACAAACCCTTCTGTGGTAGGTCAATCTGGATTTTCAAACATTATTTATAGTTGGCAATGCCCGAATAGTGAGAGAGAACTTTTTAAAGGCATTGTTTTACTTTCTGCAAAGTCATAAGTTACATATTCTCATTGATATCTGTATCATTCCCCTTAAACTGTATGTCTTGGGCCAATATTTTGATTCTCCTTCTACCAGCTTTTCACAATAGTTGGTAGGAATTGGGCCCATTCCTTCTGAAAGAACTGGTATAACAGAGCCCTAAATTTTCAGTATGATTGAGATCCGGGCTTGTGTGGACTTCTCCAAAATATGGACTTTGTTATACTAAAGCCACTTTGTAACCAGTTTGGCAGTAGCTTCAGGTCTTGTCATTGGGAAGAGCCATTTGAGCCCAAGCTTTAACTTCCTAAATGATATCGTGAGATGTTCCTTCAGTATTGCTCACTTTTTTCTCCCAATGTGGTCACTATGGGCTGAACAGTTTATTTTAGTTTATCAGACAATTGGACATTAATCCAAAAATTAATTCTGTGTTCCTATGTTCATATACAAACATTAATGTGGCTTTTCATGTTCTTTGGAGTAAAGTTGATAAAGGACTCGTTGCACGTGGATGATGAACACTCTTAGAGCTTCAACCAGCATATCACAGGTCTTTGGCTTTAGTCTTGGGTTGATATGCACATTTCAGACATGTTCATCTTGGGACACATAAAACTATCTCTTTCCTGAGTGGTATGATGAGGACATTCCATCTTGTTTGAGTAAATGTTTGTACAGATGAACAAGACAACTTCATGTTTCTGGAATGGAATCCCGGATGAACCAGACTTGTAAAAGTCCACAATTCTCTTCCTGATTTCTTGGTTGATTTCTTTAAACTTTCCCATAATCTTACACAAAGAGATAGTGTGCTTCAAATGGCCTCAAATACATCCACAGGTGTGCTCTATAATCAGATGTTGCCGATAAGTAGAAGCTTCCAAAAATATGATATCATCATATGGACTGTCCAAAATTAAAAGGCGTAGTAATCTTTGTGTAAACTTTTGATTTGCACAAATAAAGTAAAAATGTCTTTTTAAAAATCTCACTCTTATTATTTGGCATCTGTACGAACAAGAATGAATAATTTTCGTAATCGAATTGACCCAAAACAGTAAAGTTTTTTTTCTTTTTTCATGCCAGATAGTGAGTGTTTTATTGGTGTATGTAAACTCCTGGATACAAATGTATCAATCCTGGTATGCCTGGTATGATTTCATATAGAGATATATAAAAAAGCTCCATCTTCTAAACATTTCCTGTGCATTCATAGTGACAATATATTGCATATCATAGTCTTTTTTAAATATGCTTGAAGGATCTGCTGAAATAGCTTTCTATATATTAATTTAACATCTCTTCCTGCATCATAACCTGAATATTACCTGAATAATAAAATTGTAAAATCTCTCAGATGTGCCTAAGCACAGGCATGACACTTACCAAAATTAGTTTGGTCTACACAAGTAATCAACTTGCACTGTAGATGGCTGTCTAAGCTTGCACAATGGCGAATCTTATATTCATTTCCATATAGACAATGATGTCAAGCTCTATGAGTACTTAAAGGGTATTCCAGGAATTAGCATAATTATATACAAATGGGTCCTTTAAATATAAGCTAATAGTAATTAGTTGTATTTAAAAGTTTGCTCCCCTTAGCAGAAAAATGCTGTTGAAATACATAAATGAAGAATGAAAATGCTACCGGCCCTTTAATCAGTCCGTTATTTCCTCTGCATGGAGAAGACAACAGGACAGAAGGTCACATGTCCACATCACATGTCCTGCAGCTTCCTGGGCAGGTATGTGATCACCACTATGTTTGGCTGTAGTTGGTTGGTTGCAGTGCATCCAGTATGGCCAGTGTTGTGGTGATGGCAGTTACACCTCATTACTTGGTAATAGAGCAAGAAAACCTGGTAGATCATCAATTGGGATCAGAGCATAAGAGGGAGGAGGAGTTACTGAGAACTAAAGGATCGTGGACTTGTAGTTTCCAGTGGTGGCCATCTTAGTACAACTCTGCATACTTAGAGGCCAAAAAAGCTCTGTTTTATGACTAATGACATTGAGTTTTGTTATATTCATTTATTATATCATTAAGGGTTTTTGTATCAGCAGTTCATATTCCCAGATTACATACTTCGTTGTACGGAGTTGTGGGTGGTGTTTTTTTTTTTTTTGCAGCTTTGCATGACGTCTTCAATGCTGCCATTTTTAGGACTGTACAACCTTCCGATCAATTTTATTAGAATTTTTATATTTTTTAATAGGGCAAAAAAGTGACATTTTCGACTTTGGTGCTATTTACCGTTACGGGGTTAAACGCAGTGAAAAAACATTATTATATTTTAATAAATTGGGCATTTTTGGATGCCGCGATACCTAATGTGTTGTTTATTTTATTTTTTATTTTTTTCCCTAAGGTACTTTAACCCTAGGTTGTCTGATGGCTCTATCATATACTGCCATACTACAGTATGCCAGTATAGGGGATTTCCCTCCTCATTCATTACAATGTGCTAATAGCACATTGGAATGAAAAGGTTAAAATGAGATAGCCCCGGGTCTTCAGAAGACCAGAGGCAGTCATGGAGAGCGACCATCCTCGCCAAGATGGCGGGGCGCTATGCGCTGCCGGCGGCAATCGACAACATAGCACACGTGATTGGTGCTAGCACGATCGCGGGGTGTTACCGTAAGTCTTTGCTACAATATGCAGCAAAGACTTACTGGCAGCCCTGAGCCCTCTTCCATGCACCGGACCCAACGCGCACCGTACTACTACGGCACGTGGCGGTTATGGGTTAACTATATGTCTATAATTTGTGGAGTGGACCCAATAGGACTGATCAGTTTAGGCTGCATTCACACGACCGCAGGGCGAATTATATACGGCCGATGTATATACGGCCGATATACGTCCCCCATTGTGGCAATGGCGTGCGGCGCCCTACGGGAGCGGTACGGTGCCGCACACGTGCGGCACCGTACTGCTCCGTGCCCCGTGAATAAAATAGGACATGTCCTATTTTTCAGGGCATACGCGCCGTGCGCCATATATCCCTATGGAGAGGGGCGGGGGTAGCAGCGTTCCCCCTCCTCCTCTCCCGCACGCTGCCGTGTGCTCGCCGTGCTACGGTACGGCGGGCACCACAGGTGTGAATGCAGCCTTAGAGGGAGAATAACCAGCTTTCCCTAGCTATTCCTCCTAGTTATGCTGCATAGTTGAACAACAGCACACCTAGTAGTCTAGTGGTATAAAGTGTCTGTATGTCTATGTATAAATTATGTATTTTAATTATGTTATTGTTATGTTCTCTGGTGTACATGCAGGCTTTACTATTGGCTGGTACACTGGAACTCTCAGAGGCTAAGACACAGAGTCTATAAGTATAGGCTAATTCTGTGTCTTCTGTGGAGATATTCATAAAGAACACACTGCAGATTCATGCTGCGATGTAGCAGAGCTAACACAGCTCCACAGAGGTTGGCCTCTGATGGAGAGGCTGATGGGGATGTTGCCATTGCAGTATAGGGAGGTGAGAGAGGCCATAAACATGGCTCAGAAGAAAAACTAGGCCCCTCTTGAAGATTACCATAGCAGGGAGTTTTACAAATGTATGGAAACTTAAAGCACATGCATGGGGATTCAGTGAAAAGAATATGCAATCAAGTTTTCCAGGGTCAATATTATGGGGTGTTCCGGGCCCTGGATCAGAAATTAAGGCACAATCCAGGAGTCTAATGAAGACTTGGCCGTGGCACTGATATGGCACTGAATATAAAGGTTGTATCAGGTTTTGCATTCTGTAATCTTCTAGGCCACATAGAATGAGGTTGTAGGACACATTCAGCATATGTGCTATACACCATCCTTTAGGTGGATTGCAGTAGATTGTAACTGCTGCCTAACATGGTTTCCTATGTGAATTTATTCATACTTCTCAACCCCCACTTACACTCACAACACTATGCAGGGAGATTTATCATCAATGTTTCGAGGTAAAACTGTTCTAGTTGTACTTGGCAACCATCAAGAGTCAGCTTTAATTTTATAAACAGCTGTGGGAAAATGAAAGCTGAACTGTGATTGGTTGCCATAGGCAACTAGAGCAGTCCTGCTCTAAGAGACTTATGATAAATCTCCCGTTGCTTTTGCGAACATACAACTTTGAAGATGAGGAGATGGTAAAAGGTCTCGTAAACTGCTTTGGTGACCTTTGCCTCATTATATATTTGCCCTCTGACACAAATATCTGATTTCTTTTTTCTGCTCTAATCTATTAGATTGTTTGGTTGGCTCTCTTGGGTACCATTTATAGTAATACATCTGTCCATTTTTACCCACCATGGAATATTAATGTATCTGGGTCTCCTTAATTGGAGAGTTAGTTTTTTGTACAATACAAAGGAAAACACAGTTTTAGGCTTATAACATTTAAAACCGCGGAGACCTGCAGATGATTTCACTCTTCCAGATTCAGAAACACTGTTACATTGGAAACCTGCAATAGAAGTAAATGCAAATGTAGCCGACTCATTGTGACACTCAACTGATATGTCCTGCAATTTGAAAAAATCTTTATTTTTTAAAATCTTTTTAAAATCTTTAAAAAATCTTTTAAAAAAATCTTTTAAAATTATTTAAAAATCTTTTAATTTTTTTAAATTAAGCGACAGCATGTCGGACAATGCACTTCGGGTGAACTGTCAGTCAGATAAAGTAAATGTGCCCCATTGTCTGCTGTATATGACTTCAGGAAAGACATGCTTCTGAGCAGGACACTTAAAGGTGTATTCAGGTATAAGTAATGATTTTCAATAGTGTCATTAAATATAAGTTAATATGTAATTAGTATTAAAATTTTGCTCCCTGTATATGAAGAATTAACATGCTACGGGCCCTTTAATCAGTCATGGATGTGGAGGAGACATAACAGTAGAAGCCGGTTAGTCACATGTCACATCACATGTCCTGCCACCGCCTGTGCAGGTCACGTGATCACCATTAGGTTTGGCTGTAGTTGGTTGGTTGCAGTGCCATCCAGTATGGCCAGTGTTGTGGTTAAGACGTCATCTCAGTGAGGTAATGTGCACTGATGGCAGTTACAACATCTATTTATGGTACCACAGCAGGACAGTCTGTTACATCATCACTGGGAGCAGAGTAAGAGAGTACTGGAGACTGAAGATCATGGTATTGGAGATTTGGAGATAAACTTTTTGTCTCAGAAAACACATTTAAGAAGGAATTTAGGAAAGGACATTTCATGCCCTACTCTGAGGGCACTGGTAGTTTACTGGCTTAAATCTGGGGACAGATTATCTTTTAAATGGTGTCTGATAACAACAAGTTTTAGCATATCCACAGATAAGGGAAGACTTACAGATCAGTGTGAGTCCCAGCAGATTAGGAGAACGAGGCCATGTACCCCCAAGTGAGATGAGGGGGTGCTTGAGGCAAGCGCTTCAATTCCATTTAACCATCTAACACACTGTGGCTTGGCTATCTAGATCAGTGCCGTATGGATGAATAGTGCAGCAGAATACAGACTACTTGTCTCTTAATCTCTCGGGGTGCCTCACTGGGATCCCACCAATCAGCAAGTTGTGGATGAGTTATAACTTGTTCAGCCCGGACAATACCTTTTTTTGGGGAGGGGGGGGGGGCACTGGATTGAAAGAGAATATGCAGAAAATTATAGATTAGATCTACAAGGTTCCTTGTGTTGAATTTATTGTCTTCATGCACTTATTTATTTATAGTACTAGTATATTAATGTTACTTTTACTTTTCAGTATACACATGTTTTATAAATATTCTACAAATGTGTGAAAACAAAACATGGAAGCAAAGGAGGGGTATGGAGCTGCATAGTTGTATTGAAAAAAAGAAAATAGACAGTAGTGGAGGAGTAAAGAGATGGACACTGTGGCTCAATGCCAACAAAACCCAGCAATGACATCACAACAGGGGATCACGCTAACTACGAATTCATAGAGAGTGTTCACAATTACTGAAAACAACGAAGGAGAAATATACAAATTAAACCTCATTTACATAAGAGCTAGTCAATTAAGTAACTCTGCTCTGTGAAACAGAAAACAGAACTACACTAAAAATAACAAATCATAAACAAATTGTGGATAAATCATTACAAAGCTGCTTTATTTCATGGAAAGACTCCATGAAGAGAGAGTGAATACAGAGCGGAATGAGAGGACATCACGGCAAAAAACATGGCAGGACAGGTGCTCCTTCATGCCCCAGGGTTCCTGCTGATAGATTAGGTCACCTCCCTCATTCTCTGGACAGATATAAAACGTTTTCTTATAAAGAATACATTTACTATATACCGGTCCTTCAGGCGACAACTCAAGCTGAAAAATCATAGACAGTGTGTGACATAAGAAGTAACACGGTATATGCCGCATATTCAGCATATTAGTTTTACCACTTGGCTCTCAGATGTCTTGATATGTTGTATATATACGTGCTGCCTATGATTTGTCATTTATTAGGAGAATTTTCTAAATAACTCTCATAGAGTCGGCAAATTCAAACCGCCTCGACTAACAATAGTGACATAATGTTGGTAATATAGTTATATTCAACCACAGTGTTGGCGATCCTTAATAGAGTACTTTTAAGTACTTCCAATGGGGCGCTTGTCGCGTTTTTCGCGATGTTCCACCACCGAATATTTCCGATTTGCCGCCGCTTTCCTGTATTGCCCGGTGATTTTGGCCGCACGCGATCGGGATGGGTGCTCGGCCGCATGCACGTCGAACGGAAAGCGGGGGCATGGCTATCGGAGGAAACCCACGGATTCGAAAACACCGGCGCATTTAAAACAATAAAAGTGACGCTTAGGACGCGCTTACCTTCACTTGGTCCGGCCCTGTGAACTTGAGTTTCGTTAAGATGCTTTTCAGCCGCAACGAACAGCGCCACCCTTGGAGTCGGGAACACCTTGATGAAATCCGCCGACCCGAATGCCATCCGCAGAGAACGCCGCCGCTGGATGCGGAACGGGAACCGGGTAATAAATCTGCCCCAATGGTAATAACTTAATATTAAAATGATCAGTAGTGCTAACAAAGCGTCTTGGAAATCCACACAGCCGCCTCAGTTAAATACAATGGCGTACCAGCACTGCATAGTCATTTAGAGCACTCTAGCTTAAAAGCATCCCTTACCATAGACGTGAACCATAGGGATCAGTGAGCCCAGTCCACTCAGGCAGGTGTGTGAGAATGGCGGGTGGAGCATGACCCCACCATTTTTCCCTAGAATCACACTCACCCATTGATGGCTTTGCCGGCGGATTTTAAAGAGTTACACAACTTGCAATAGTTTCAATGGTCAGTGTGAAAAGTGGTTGCTCAGAAGCCCATAACCAGCTTTTTCAGGTGAGCCAATGCTGAATGCAAACTCTGACTGGAGTCCTCAGTTCAGGGAGCCCGAATAGTCCCTGTTTACAGTTTGGGTCCGCTCATAGCTATAAACCAGTGTGGCGGACTATGGCAGGGTCCAGTAGGTGTCACTCAGAGCCCTCTCTTTGGCACCCAGGGCATCTGACCCAGCACAAAGGTCAACATTCAGGAACTCAAGACTTGAATCCAGAGGTGTGCGGACAGAGCTTGATTATCATTGCTAGCTTGGATTAAGCGTTTGGTTGTCCATTGATTATCATGTTAGCCTCTGTCTCCCACGGTTACCATTGATTCATTCCTGTTAAGCGGACTTTAGCTTGGGGAACTACAATAACATCCAATGTTCTCCTCCTCCTGGTATTGGTGTAATAGGTTGAAACCTTGTACTTTAAATTGGAATTTGGCAGTTGTGAAAAATCTCTTTTTGCTCTCGTATGTTTTGGGCACTGCAGGCCTAAAAGGTTTGCCCATCACTCTGCTACTGAAACCATACCTTACTGTAACTGAACTTCACCAACAGTTGGTAATAAATAGTGGAGATGATAATAATGAACTTTGTAATATAATTCATCTCATTTAATCTGTTAATATGCCCTAAATATTCTGCCTTTTGTCCATTTTTGAGCATTTGTATAAATCAGCTTTTGATAAAGTCTAATGACTTCACTCTTACAGACATCCCTGATAGCTAATCTCCTCAGAGAGCTGAATTTATCAATATTATCTAGGTATCGAAAATGTTAATAACTTAGCACGCCTTATTTGTATGAGTGGAGGGAGTTTTCAATGCTTTCAGAATGTGCTCATATAGCGAGAAGAGCAGGAGCACGCAAAGAGTAAGCTTTGCTTTACCTTAATGATTGTACATTACAAAGTTGACCATTATCACCTGCTTCAAAGATTTAATAACATTTTAATGGGTTGTTCCCAGAACTTTCATATTATTTGGTCTCTCCATTCCAAGTACATTGGGTCAGTTTATCACAACTGTCTAGAAGTCAGATATTTCTTGTGTGCCCATGGCAACGAATCACAGCTCAGCTTCCTTGTACCAGTGCTCTGACTAATTTTAAAGGTGGGGGCTGTGATTAGTATGCCATGGCACTAGAAATATTATGACTTTAGACAGCTGATAAATCTGCCCATTGTTTCATGTATTTTATTTGTTCGGGATCCAAAGAATGTAAGGGATAAAACCAGTCGATCAATGGGTCGGGATCTACAAATCGCGAGGACTGGAAATGAGTAGATTTCACAGCGCTGACCACAGTTCTATGGAAATGGCTCGCCCGATCGTGTTGCGGCGCAAAATCCCGTGGGGCATCAGCCACAAAACAGAAATGGCGGTGGAACCCGCACAAAGGTGTCCCGACGACCCCTTAAGTAAATGAGCCCACTATTGTGGTGCTGTTATATGTGATATGTGGCAGTTAGTGTATAAATGTGTGGTAAAGTGTTATAACATTTTGTTTTTTATCGGGTTAATAACTGTAAGTTTGTTATGTAGGTGTTATAAATGTGTGTGATATGAGTGAATATGTGTATTTTGAGCAGGAAGGGACCCCATCCAGAGTCTGCTAGTTCCTGTATGCCGCTGTCAGAGCCAATGTACGACACGCGCGCTCTCTCCTTCGTCTTAATTTCTTGGGGAAAAAATCAACTACCATGTGTAGGAAGCCTCTAAATCTGTCTTTAACACATCACTTCTGCACATTCTAATTAGATGCGGACAATACTATTGCCTTTGGTGGAGTGCACTTTAACTTATGAGCCATTTCAAGATATTTGGTACTTAATTAACACTGGGATTAATTAATTTAAGAAATTAAAGATCTTTCTACGTCACAACCAGCACTTTCCCATTCCCTCCCCAGACTCTAAATTTTCACGCTTAGAAAAAAAAACGGACCACAAAGACAAAGGTGTTAATCTTAGCTTTTCCTGGAGCGGCCCAGTAGTTATCTTATCGTCTTCAGTCCGGGGAAGCGATTGATTAATACAGCAATCCGTGAAATTGAAATGCAATGCTAATTAGAACATGCATACCCTCATGGTTTCAGTACAAGGTCTAACCAGCAGCTTAATCCATCCACTGCCGGCGCAGTTTTCTCTGAGCCTGCTTCCCTGCTCTGTCTAACACTGACGTGCCTTGTGCCCCCCTGCGGAATATCATCCAGGACCCTTTCCCTGTGCGCTCTTAATACCTGTAAGCAAAAAGCACAAGAGCCCTTTGACTGGCGCACGCCTCCTCTGGGATCTGGCCCATGGTCTAATTAGAAAGGTCCAATCAAAAAGGCGATAGAAACGAGGAAAAACTTTTTACCATAAAGAAAATAAAGTGCGCAAAGGAATTTAGTTTATCTTCCGCTAAGTCTAAAAAACCCTTCAGCTCTCTTGATTCATTCTGACAGCACAAAAGCAAACACATTTCCTTCGGCCTTCTAGAATTAAGTAGTATTTGGAGGAATCGGGCCTTTATTTTTTTTCCAAGATGGTATATGTGGATTTAATCACTATTGGTAATCTGTATTGATTCCCTATTTCCTGAGCCTTGAGGACGGAGAGCCCCACTTTCCTTCTCCAGTGACTGACCGCTTGCTTTATTAAGGAATTTTGTCACTTCAGCGGAGGGGTTGGTGCAAGGAGCAGGCGGATTCAGAGCTGAGATGTGTGCTATATTCCACCACAGCTCTAAGGAAGCGATCTTGTGCTCCAAGATGCTGGATTAACCACATGAGCTCTGCCTGCCCTGAATGGGCTGCCGCAGCTAGCAGGCACCTTGACAAAATGCCAGCTTTGCGCGACCAATAACTAATACTGAGAGGTTGCCAACCAGAAAGATGGAGGTGCCGCAGCCTGGAGAGGAGACAGTCTTCAGGATAACAATTCCCAGATTTTCCAACTTTTCCTTTTGGTAGTAGTTTCATGCATGGATGGTACTGCAGTCTATGTTTTTGTCCTGAGTCTAACCAAGCCATAGAATAATGAGATATTTCACATATCTGGTTGTTGCTTGCTTTCCAGATCTGTACAAATTACATGATTCTAACATGATTTAAAAGGCTTTGCAGGGGTAGCGGTAGTTGAGATGTGTGAACATTAGTAAGATGAGTTTAACATTTCCTGTCAATTCTTGAGGCATCACCTGTGATTTTTACATAAACTGCATGTAAAACTATATTTACTCACCTGTTAGTAGAAGGGAGAAAAGTTAAGTACGTGTTTTCGCAGAGGTTTACGATTTACTTTCATGCAACATTTATAATCAATATACTAGGGATCCAATTTGGCAAACAAAATTTTAGTAGTTTCTAACAATAGCATATTTAAAGGTGGCATGAATACATAATTGGAACGTGTATCCCATGCTAACCGCTCTGTTCACATACTAAGGTTGTAAGCTGCCATTGCCCCATGAGTCAGACACTCACTTGCAGCCAAGTCTCAGCTCAACAGAATCGTGGTAGTGTTATCCTGAGTAGCATTTTTGGTGTTAATCATTTTAGATTGCCCTCTTGTACCTCTCTCCCATCAGTCGAACGTTAAAGAGAGATTTCTTGAAATAATTCTAGCGAGCCATAGATTCCACATCTCTAGTTGGGAATCACAAACAAAGATGAAAGATCTCGTTCAAGAGCATAAGCTCATTTTCTGAGAGATTGCTAATACATGATTAGAAAGTCAGCCTGTAAAGCTTTATGTGTGAATACTGGGAAAGAGTCATTAAATTATTGTGGAGAGCATCGTTACGTGACTCCGAGGGAGAGGAATAAATACTGCTTTAACTGGATTCCGGTTTTCGGCACTAGCATATCAAACTCGTGGTTGGGGTTAAACTTTCTCAGTCGCCTGATGTTAAAATCGTCACTAACTTTTCCTGGCAAACCTTAACGACTACAAGGAACTTAAAATCATTAGTAAACAGGATAAATTCTTTCCCTTCTTCATTTATCTGGCTCTTTTACTACCCACTACCCAACCTAAATTGCTACAAATTCAGAATCTATGCCTTAAGTATGTCTTGTTTAAACAAATAAGACTGCAGCTCACAAAGGTTATTGGATATTCTGTAGAAGTCTATTAGATGGGAACAAGGGGCTGAGTGAGAGTGAAAGAGGACTTAGACAGGGGGGGTCTGGAGATAATAGACAAATAGTAATGGTTGACTTTACTCACATCAATACAGGTCAAACATCTCTATATAGGTCCTCGCAATGTCCAGTGCAAAGAGAGAGAGAGAGTTAGAGGAACAGGATTTTCTACTTCCTGTGTGCAGCAGTTTATGGGGACTGATAAGCCGTAGTCTCCAGCCACCAGAGACAACGTGAATTATACATAGAGCATGAGTGGGGATAACTGCCACCTAAAAGAAAAATCAAGTAATGACAGTTTTTTACCCCCACAGTATATACACATTGCATTACTTATGCCAATATTTATTGAATGGTTCATTACCCTTTAAAAAGGATTTTAATACCCAAGGACCAACTTCATTACACTGAAATTGCAATATGATCAATTTAAAAATGCATACAAAAATAAATTACTAGTGACAAATTAGCACTGACATGGTTCAGGAAGGGATGCCATTCTATCCTGACCAGGGTTTATGGAAACAGGATATGAAAAACTGAACTTAAGGGTTTTTCCCATGAAAGGGGTTAAACCCCATGGACTTTACAATGTACTCAGTTTTATTGCGTTATTAACTCTTATTACTCAGGTGTGTGGGCGGAGGAGGGGACAGGAGGGAGACTCTTAAGCAGATACATTAGGATCCCTCTAGGTTCGTGAGCTGAAATGTGGTTAGATTATCAGGGTCCAGCAGTTTATATACACTTGAATTACCCTTGCTGAACGTTGTACTTAAACACTAAACATGGAAGAGAATGAGACAGTCAGAGATAAAATGATGTGATCCTGAGATGTCTGTTAACACAAAATGACAACGTCAGCTCTCACTACATCTTTGATATTCCACAAACACACTGTCTTTCGGGCTCCTCGTGTCACGCCTCCCTCCTTTCCTTCAGCATAGACCGGCTTTCTCATCTTGCCACCCCTTTCCCTCCCCCTCTACAACTCCACCCCGGTCCCCTCAGCGGCCGGCCCCCAACAACAGCACCACCACCTGGTCATGTGCCCTCCGGCGGCCAGCCCCTCCCTCGAACGCTCCTCCCCCCCCACCCACCCCTTCCTTACTCCCCACTCTGTTCCCTCCCCCCCTATCCCCCCCCCCCCCCCTCTGCCCCCTCTTCCCCCTCCTCCTCCCCTCCCCTATTCCCCCCCCCCCCCCCCCCCCCCCCCCCCACCCCTCTCTCTACCTATCACAAGTAAGAGGGCGGCAAAAAACAACTGGAGGGGACCGTTACCCCCCCTCTCAACCGTAGCAACCGTTAGAAGAGACAGAGAACGATCGCTAAGCAGAATGACGCGGGAAGAGGGGCTAAAACGAAGGGGGAGAAAGGGAGAAAGTCGGCAAGAAAAAAGAAAGGGGAGGAAAGGAAAGTAGGCAAGAAGGAACGCGCAAAGTAGGACAAAAATCAAGGTGGGGGAGAAGAGGGCAACAACTCGCAGGGAAGGGACGCCAGGAATAAAAAGCATGTCGAAAAGCAACAAAATGAACTAAGTGGAGCACAGGGAGCTCGCAAACACAGGACAGAGACTAAGGAGGGAAGAGGGACGGCGCTGGAAGGGCCAACCAGCCAACAAAGACGCACCAGCCGAGAATAAAACAGCTAATAAAAGAGGGGAGCTAACGGGGCGTAGGTGCGTGGGATGTCGGAAAAAGGATTTTGGGCACTAAGGAGGACAGCCAGCCCGAGGGGGAGAATAAGAAAAGGGAGGCAGCGGTGTGCCAATAGCTATCCTATAATAGACAAAAAAAGAACCAGTAGAGAGCAAGGGAGTGAACAGATCCGGAGCGGACAAATACCGAATCTCGGAAACGAGAAAGAACTACCCTGGGAGGGGCAAAGAGGGGAAGAAGGTATAGATGATATAGGCGAGCTGACGTGCGTCGACGAAAGGAAGCACAAGAGTACTTGAGAAGAGAAGAGAAGGACTAGCCAGGGTGAAAAACTTGACGTTGGCTGATCGGGAAGGAAGGACGTGCAGGGAAAGAAGCTAGGCCGCCAAGATGCTAGAGGGAGGGGGGGCAGCAAGAAAGCAAGAGAGGTAGCGATACGCAAGCACAGCGTCTCTGGCGTCCACAATCTAATAAGAAAGTGGATCCATGACCTTATGGCTTGGACAGTAATAGGCAAAGAGTGTAAAAAATCGCAACCGAAAACCATAATCGGCGAGAGAATCCACTATTCGAGCACAGGCGGGGATCGGAAAAGACAGTGAGGGGGTACGAGTGGTAGGAGCGTTTACACGACAATCTCGGAGGCACCGAGCCCGAGAACAACCGGGGCCATCCGAAAAGTTGCATGATAGGAATATAAATGCATCTGTCAGCGCGATGCGAAGAAACAGAACATTCAAATCCTAGCGAGGGTCGAAAGCACGGAGCGTTGCTAGGGAGGAGTAGAGAGAGCTAGCCAAAGAAAAAAGGCGGAGAGGACAAAGAAAGACGAATAGGAGCGAGGAACTATCTGAGAGGATGGCAAGGAGAAAGAGGAGCAAAAGTAGCGGAACTTGGGAAGAAGCTGAATGTCAAAGGAATAATGTGGATAAATAGAGGCAGATAAAGACCACGTGAAGAGCAAAGAGACAGCGAGAAGGTTCGAGTACAAGCAAAAAAGAGGGCGAAAAATGCAGACGCGCAGATATGACAATATGAAAACGCCAAGGAGGGATGCACCCCACTACTGGCACGGCATGTGTAAAGGAAAGAATGGCAGGAAAATAGCCCTGAGAATAGACTGGAGAAAGCTGTCACCATACACATACAGTCGACGCCGGACAAGTACGGGCCGAACGAGTAAAAGAGGTTGTTGAAGAAGCGGATTTCGCTTACTCCCTGTGGAATACTCGACGAAAAAGTCTAAGCAACAGTAAATACAGGAGAGAGCGAGAGGGGGGGTCGGCAACACGAAAAAAAACCAGGGAGAGGGTGAGAGTTACAGAAAGAAGAAAGAATGGAGAGAATAGGGACTAATGAGGAAGCAAAAAAGGGTATCTGATATCCAAGAAACGAATGGAAACCTCACGTCGAGAATGCTCCAAAAAAAAGACGGGGCGGCAAAAACAGGTAGGCCGGGATAGACGGAGCAGCGGTTACATAGCAAGGTGAGAACCGCGAGGAAATGACCGTTAATAATAGCGGGAGAAAAGTACGGTCAAAGAGGAAAAAGAACGTATAGAAAGAGTTGGGCTAGGTCATATACAATGTTTAACTGAAGTAGTGAGAGTGATGAAATGAGATAACGATAGATAGGGTGATATGGTGGGATTGTGTAAAACAGAATATCGCAAAAAAAGAAGGTGGTAAGGAATTGGGAGAGTAGGTAAAGATCATGCTGTGGGGTGATCCTCACACCCGGCTTGTCCGCGAGATAAAGAAGACGAAAAGACCATGGTACATGTGGAGGGTTTTTACAGACACTCCTGGCAGTGCAGGCCGCAGACTAGTAGTAGGCGAGAGGTAAGGAGATAGAAGAGGCAAGGTATAGTAAGTCAGTGTAAGGAATCCGTTCCTGACTGAAGGAGGGAGCGGGGATATGGAGTGCAACGGAAGCGCAGAGAAGACAAAAAAAATCTCGATGCCCCCCCCCGTCAGACAGAAAAACCAAGATGCTTGCCCCAACCCTAAGTCAGAAGAAGTTACACGGGTTGTGTGTCTAGGGAGGGCAAGCTGAAATTGTGTACACAAGGAAGATAGAGAGAAGGTTGGGACAAATATTAAAACTTGTCTTACGTGGGAATGCCTACGAGAACTATGAAATCCTTGCAGGTTCTGGGAAGCCTTGTATAGATAGGAAGGTTATATGGTTCTACGGTTATTAAAAACATTCAGAACAGGTGATAAAATTATGACAAACATGTTCCATTTAATAGGTCACCCAATAGAAGCTATGGTTGGGGGTTTCCAACAGACACACCAGCACACCTTCCACATATAGCTGTTATAGCGTTGTATAGGTATACCTAAATGGCAGCAGACACTTGAGATTAGCCACTAAGCCTCCAATGTGCCTAAGGATGCTGGGTGACTAGGATCCCATTTTCAAAAAATCGATTTTGAATGATGAAACATTCTAGGAAATTGTTTTTAATATATTAATAGCCCAGGAAAATAGAACAAAAGAAAGAAAATTCATTTAAGAATTAAATTCTATTGTGAATGTCTATTGTTGTTAGGACTGAATGCAATAATGCAAGCCGATCCGCTTTAAAGAATCGAGGGTATCATTGCACCGTCCATAGAGAATTTGCTTATTTATTGTAAAATGGAAAGCAAGGAGTTTTAGAGAAGAAGAACTTATGAATCATGCTCAGTCACATTGTGAATAAAGTGTGTATTCAATTTGGTTCAGGTTGTACACCAAGAGTGCTTGAATTGAAGTTTCAAGTGCCTTTACAATGATCTCTAAAAGGGGATACAAGTCCAATGGAGCCATCCCATATCCACCAGTCCTTTATTACAAAACACTGTATATGGTGCTAGGAGGAAAGAAAAAGTCAGTTTTTATCATGGTGCTGGCACCTCACCTTTCCATAAATTCTGCAGCAAAATCAGTAAATCGCATCACGCATAAACACTGTTTCTAGTCATTATTTGACTGAAGCTTCATTTTCTAATTTGTAATCTTTTTCAGTTGATATGGCGTCTTTACTGTTGCTTTGGCGACCACTGCAAGAAAGATATCTAACACAGTCCGGGGACCTGGTATCGCGAAGAAACTAAACCTGCAACTGGCTCAACATCACTATAGACCTGCACATTGTGGCACAGGCACGATTTGCAGGGGACAAAGCAATGATCACCAGATGGCGACAGGCGTCACAAAATAGGCACTGTTTTGACGGCTGTTCAAGTACACACAGAAGTGAGGATGTGCGGCTTATGGTGTTATGGAGGCGGAGTACTCGAATAGGGCGAACCAGGGTCTCTGCAGATCCAGGTTCACACTATTTAAATGATGAAGCGACGACATCATGATTTGGTAACAATGGTTGTTAGTAGGGTTTTTGTGACAAAATCAAAAGTCGGGTGTATGATCCAAAAAGATTAGGCCCTGGCCCAGTGTGCTTCTATAGAAGGTAAGGCGATGGACCGTAGATAAGCGTGGATTTTCAATCATTATTAATAAAGCCGTTTTCTAACAACCATAGTTCTATCTTAAAGCATCCCCCACCTAATGGCAAAAGGTGGCCTAGAATGACAAATGTAATAACTGTCGCCAAACCGATTTTGAGATTAAATTTTTTTTTTATGCTCGGGGCTTATTGGCAGAACGCAGTGTTGTATAATCTAGTACCGTCTCAGAAATGACTAGAAGTTCCGGGTAGAGAGGCAGGTACCTAGGTGCTCAATGAGAGATGTACCAGAGTAGATAATGTCCGTGATATTTTGCAATCAATTTTTTTTCCAAAACCTAGTCGAAAAGGAGGGAAACGTAGACACCTAGAAGCTTTCCAACTTCGGATGACACTTCATAATGCACCCAGACTCCTTGGTATAAGGAAGACACCGTTCAAAGTTAAGTTGGGGCATTTTGGGAGCAAGCAACCATGTGTACAGATTATTACCAGCACTAGAGATACCAACAGGAGCAAAGTGAGTTACCAAGCAAACAATATATACGCACCAGCCAAATGTCCAAGGACTGATCGAATACCCTTGCGACGCGTTTACCCTTTTACTTCAAGCAAAATACAGAGAAGCCAGCCTATAGCCATCATAGGTCATTTGATCTTATGGGGGTGCTGTGCTCTTCTAATAAGTAAGATAACTCCGAGGATTGGATGTAGGCACGTGTATGCTAGAATATTTCGCTTCCGTGGTGTAAAGGTCGACCAGGCTGCGCGGCGATCCAGCACTACCCCAATCCAGATAAGTGTTGGGATATTTACTATGGGTACACCTGATGATAATCACAGTTCTTGTCTTGGAGTCTTAAGCTAGTTGCAATTGCGGCTGTCATTCATTAGATTACAGAAGAATGCTTCTCAAAATGGCTTCATCAGCAGCTCTCACGGCTCAGAGAAGCCTCCAGGAATAAGGACCCAGAAAGTGACAAGAGACAGGCTAGATTGCCATACTGCTTGAGCGTTCTTCACCTC
Organism: Engystomops pustulosus; assembly: GCA_019512145.1. Classification (NCBI taxonomy): domain Eukaryota; kingdom Metazoa; phylum Chordata; class Amphibia; order Anura; family Leptodactylidae; genus Engystomops; species Engystomops pustulosus. The sequence continues at coordinate 16,733,000 of CM033648.1, forward strand.
TGACTGTAGGCTACCAAAAGGATTTTTGTTTACGTAGGAATGCAGAGATAATTCAACTAAAGTGGCAGGCTGCAAGACCATCACTACGAGCGTTGCGACACTTCAATCTATGAATCTACCAATGGAAGAATGTGAGCTATCAAGTATGGGGCTAACGCTAGTAGCTGCAAATCACACACACTTTCATCTATATAATAATTTTGAACAGGAAAAGAGAAAGGTGAAAAACCTTTAGAGAAAAGTAGAGATTTATAATCTCTTAATACGCGAACCAGGCAGAAAGGGACCTTCCAACACAGGGCAAAGAATCAGAGATTGAAGTTTGGCAAGAGATCCTCAGCAATACACGGTGTAAACAGTGGGTCAACCATGCTTCAACCTGCTGTTCCCTTCTTTCCTTCTGGGGTAGCTAAGAAAAGGATATGTTCAAAGTGACTGTGTATTTCTACCTTTTCCATGGGACACATCTTGTGGATAGGAACATTCATGCGCGATTACGGTTTTTGTTTTATTTGAACTCTAGATACGGGGACCAATGTTAAATTCGAGTCACGTTCCTTTGACTAACTAATCTAACGACAGATTGCTTTAAATTTGGACCTACGACGCATTTATGAGACAGCTAAGCCAACAGTATGTCTACCATGATTATTGAAGTACGATCCCTTGGCAGGGTTCTTGACACACTGGGCTGAATGTATCATGTCTTTACTCAAATGAAGGAGTTAGTTTGCAGTTTGGCAAATTTCTAATCACCTGCGCGGACTCCCTATCTGAATTGCGGCTGAAGTGTCTTAGGACCAGCAGAATAACATGAGGTAATGACTATTGAATTATTTTTTGTCACAGAGCTGCAGTCAAAATGTGGTTTGTTGAATGAGTAGGTTATTCTGTGATTATTTTCTTGGCCAGACATGAAGCTATTCAGAATCATATCCAAAAAGGCCAAAGGAAATGTATGTAATGTACAGGAAGAAACCCTATTAACAGGTTTTAAAGCTCCCGGATATTTGTCACCATATAGAACTATCTTCCATCCACAGGATTTAGGAATAAGGTGAGGAGGACCTCCACTGACTTCTTCCAGAACACAAATCCAAGAATGGAATCTCTTGCCCTTAAACGATTAGCAATGCGTTTACATAGGCAAGTTGCTAGTTCTCTATCCTGGAAGTTCCATAGAAATTACTGCTGCACTTTCCTCATATGAGCCTCTGTTGTCCATTGTAGCTGTTGTAGTCATTGCATCTGGCAGCTCCCTCTTCCATGCAGCATCCTTCACATGTTTCCTTCTGATGACAGGCATGGTGGGGGTAGACTCAAATGGCAAGTTCTTCTGAACCATGACAACAAAAAACTTGTGTTCCTAGGGGCCACAGACACAGAGATATTCCACTGATAAATTTATAGTCCCACTCTGACACTCCACACATGGATTGTATATGGCGGAAGTATGCTACTCTAACGAACAGCAGCTAGCATATGGACGCCAAAGAAAGTGCATGTGCCAAAGCCTGGAATGGTGGATCACACACATTGTGGCATGCACTATCTTTTGCCGGAAATACCAGGTGGCTGCACGGCTACCTATGGAGAGGGAAGGGGGTGCGGTAACACTTTCCTCTTCTCCAGCCAGCCGTATGCTACCATATGAGTCCCAGCCCAGGTGTACATTAACGTTCATAGGCATGATGCCTAACAGTGATATACCTATTTTTTGTTGATTTTAAAAAGGCAGGGGGGATATCCACCTCTTTTAAAATGACACCAGTACTGTAGTTTATAAATGAAACAGTCTGTACACATTAGTTGTTTTAAAACTCTTGGCTTATTTTTAGGCCTTATTATTCACAGATCTATTTTGAACAAGGCCCGAAAAATCAAGGTAGGGCTTATTTTGGGGGTCAGGCATCTTATTTTTATGACTAACACAGGATCTGAAGCGTAGTGGATTTGTTTTTCAAGGCACATAAATCTCCCCCAAATATTCTAGGTATGGTCTGTTATGGGTGTTTTCACTCATAGACCTTTACCACGTATGGCATTGTGTTACACATTGAGGCAGGCAAATAACAATGAATCAGATTCCATTCTTTGACTTGATTGCCGTGCCCAACATGGCCGTTCATAGCTTTTTTTTGCATAATGCTCTTATTTTCAGCTTGGCCGTGTAGGAGACAGGGCCACCAGGTGTTGCTGCTGCGCCGAGTTTCACCTGCTTCGTCCCGGTGCATGATCTTGCGACACAAATCCTTTTTTAAATTCCGTGGTTTTTCAGAATCGTCGGGTTGTCCGATGGCCATGCCGCCATTCTGTTGCGTGAAATCCGGCGCCGATGCGCCACACTTCGATCGCATGTGCCAAAATCCGGGCAAATCTGGGCAAATCGAGAACCCCTATTGGTCCAGGAACTGCACTTGGACTATTTGCAACCAATTGGGCGATTCTGATGGCAGTAGAAAATGTTATAGTGGATCATAATTTCATCTGCTTTTAGATTCACCTATTCAAGTAACACAAAAAAAAGTTTTATGGAAGGAAGCATGGACATGTTTGAATGAGTACTTAAGGAGGTCTGTAAATTGAGATCAAGTAAACCAGTAGAAGTGTCCCTGTGTGTATTATCTTCTCAAGGAGAACCTTGTTATACCTCCATATACAAACTCAGACATCTCTAATAAACACCTTGATTTCCCTATAGCCCAAAAACCCTGCTTGTTTCTTCTGACAATTATTTTATAGACAGTTTTATGGATGAATTTATCGGAATATTTATGTTTACTTCAAGTACCAAACAGAGAATAAAACTTGGTACGATTGAAAACAGAAGGCAGGTGAGTCACCCGTGAAAACAACGAATTCCCCCAGCTATGCTCTGCTGCTCCTTATTATACACTGCGTAGATGGAATGAATCCTCATAATATAGGACCTTTAATACTCTAGTGGAAAATCAGTCATTCCGACGTTACTACATTTTGTACAAATTGCATGGAACATGCTGACAGCAAAAAATGGATGAATAGCCACAACTTATCCACTCAATGGGGAACAAAGTAATGCAGGTTATAAATGAGGGCATGTTTACTTAGCTGTGAAGCGCCGCCAAGTTTTTATTATATCACTACAACACATTTTTGTCATTCACTTGGAAAACCCCAGCCTGCCAAGAGAGATTTATTTGGTAGATTGGTAGTAGCATTTGGTGTGATGAAGAATGGCCTCTTGGCTTATGAAGTCCACGGTCATAGTGGTGATTATCAGTTTTTACCATGTAGAACTGCTGAAGGTGCCAAGTAGGGGCCTCAGAAAGCTGTTAACTTAAAGTGTATTTTACCTTTCAGAAATTTGAGCAGAAAATTGTAGCCTACTGTTATGAGGAAAGCGTGTTTCTGGACATGATGTGACTCATAACTTCACTTTTTAGCAGATTTTCTCTTAGCAGTCACTAAGGGGAACTTATTTGCCTTGTATGCCAGTTTCTGGTGTACAAGGATCAAATAAGTACAATTCCTGGCACCTGGCCACGATTATGACTTTTCCCCGCTTACGGTACTTTCACGCCAAGTGGACTGTGCAGACCATAGGACAGAGCATTACTATAGCCTGATGCAGGTTATAGCCAGATTTGATGCCAGAGAGGCAACAATTCAACCTTGATTGTATGCCCGGAGGAGTGTCAAGACTAGCACACAATGCGACCAGTCTTAAGGAATTCCACTTGTATCTCTAGTTCAGTTTCTGTTCCGAGATGATTGGGGATCAGCTGCTGTGACTCACTGCTTCCCCTCCCCACACCAGTCAGTTGTCCATGATGGACTAGAGGGGTATAATCTGACTAAAAGCAGATAAGTAGGAAAGGAGTTAATAAGACCCAAGAGTATTGGTGAAAGAGGATTTTTTATAAATAATAAATAAATATTACTGTTTCTTGTGTTCTCTTGAACTGATTGATTCTTCAAAGTATTTATTTCTGAGTTCATAATCAGGGTTTGTTATTGTGTAATAAACAGTACTTCCTAATAGAGCCATATTATGTATCTAAATGGTACAGGAAAGTTGAAAAAAAAAGATAATTATGTGGGATTGGAAACAAAAACACAGTTGTGCCATTGTAGCAATGTTTTTGAGTAAATTAAAAAGACCTTGCTTACCTCCTTGTTACTCCGACGGGAACCCCAGTTACAGATTCAGCTCCTTGCACTGGTCTCATAACTCCATACTTTCTGTAGGCAAGTCACTACCGAATTAATCAGTGGCCTCAGCAGTGACCTCTGCACGTTAGGCACATTGCTGAATGACCTCAGCAGTTCCATGCTATTTGTAGGGAGGTCACCACTGGGATCATTGATTGATCCAATGGGCATATGGCTCCACAACAAACCCACAAGAGATTTTACAGCAGTTATCAGCATCCTATGGGAAAATGAAAGGAAGGTAATGGTTTTTTTTTAAAACACATTTCTATACTCAAGGGTGTGTTAATATTGGGAACAAAATTTCAGGTTTTCGAACTTTCCTACATCTTTACACCTTTTTGAGCCATAATTGGGTTGATATAGGATATCATAAACTATATACAGTGTTTGCATTACATATAAAAAGACGCTATACATGTTTTTCTCACTATCACTATCTGACATGAAACAGAACAAACCCTTCTGTGGTAGGTCAATCTGGATTTTCAAACATTATTTATAGTTGGCAATGCCCGAATAGTGAGAGAGAACTTTTTAAAGGCATTGTTTTACTTTCTGCAAAGTCATAAGTTACATATTCTCATTGATATCTGTATCATTCCCCTTAAACTGTATGTCTTGGGCCAATATTTTGATTCTCCTTCTACCAGCTTTTCACAATAGTTGGTAGGAATTGGGCCCATTCCTTCTGAAAGAACTGGTATAACAGAGCCCTAAATTTTCAGTATGATTGAGATCCGGGCTTGTGTGGACTTCTCCAAAATATGGACTTTGTTATACTAAAGCCACTTTGTAACCAGTTTGGCAGTAGCTTCAGGTCTTGTCATTGGGAAGAGCCATTTGAGCCCAAGCTTTAACTTCCTAAATGATATCGTGAGATGTTCCTTCAGTATTGCTCACTTTTTTCTCCCAATGATGGTCACTATGGCTGAACAGTTTATTTTAAGTTTTATCAGACAATTGGACATTACTCCAAAAATTTAATTCTGTGTTCCTATGTTCATATACAAACATTAATGTGGCTTTTTCATGTTTCTTTTGGAGTAAAGTTGATAAAGGACTCGTTGCACTGTGGATGATGATACACTCTTAGCAGCTTCAACCAGCATATTCACAGGTCTTTGGCTTTAGTCTTGGGTTGATATGCACATTTCAGACATGTTCATCTTGGGACACATAAAACTATCTCTTTCCTGAGTGGTATGATGAGGACATTCCATCTTGTTTGAGTAAATGTTTGTACAGATGAACAAGACAACTTCATGTTTCTGGAATGGAATCCCGGATGAACCAGACTTGTAAAAGTCCACAATTCTCTTCCTGATTTCTTGGTTGATTTCTTTAAACTTTCCCATAATCTTACACAAAGAGATAGTGTGCTTCAAATGGCCTCAAATACATCCACAGGTGTGCTCTATAATCAGATGTTGCCGATAAGTAGAAGCTTCCAAAAATATGATATCATCATATGGACTGTCCAAAATTAAAAGGCGTAGTAATCTTTGTGTAAACTTTTGATTTGCACAAATAAAGTAAAAATGTCTTTTTAAAAATCTCACTCTTATTATTTGGCATCTGTACGAACAAGAATGAATAATTTTCGTAATCGAATTGACCCAAAACAGTAAAGTTTTTTTTCTTTTTTCATGCCAGATAGTGAGTGTTTTATTGGTGTATGTAAACTCCTGGATACAAATGTATCAATCCTGGTATGCCTGGTATGATTTCATATAGAGATATATAAAAAAGCTCCATCTTCTAAACATTTCCTGTGCATTCATAGTGACAATATATTGCATATCATAGTCTTTTTTAAATATGCTTGAAGGATCTGCTGAAATAGCTTTCTATATATTAATTTAACATCTCTTCCTGCATCATAACCTGAATATTACCTGAATAATAAAATTGTAAAATCTCTCAGATGTGCCTAAGCACAGGCATGACACTTACCAAAATTAGTTTGGTCTACACAAGTAATCAACTTGCACTGTAGATGGCTGTCTAAGCTTGCACAATGGCGAATCTTATATTCATTTCCATATAGACAATGATGTCAAGCTCTATGAGTACTTAAAGGGTATTCCAGGAATTAGCATAATTATATACAAATGGGTCCTTTAAATATAAGCTAATAGTAATTAGTTGTATTTAAAAGTTTGCTCCCCTTAGCAGAAAAATGCTGTTGAACATACATAAATGAAGAATGAAAATGCTACCGGCCCTTTAATCAGTCCGTTATTTCCTCTGCATGGAGAAGACAACAGGACAGAAGGTCACATGTCCACATCACATGTCCTGCAGCTTCCTGGGCAGGTATGTGATCACCACTATGTTTGGCTGTAGTTGGTTGGTTGCAGTGCATCCAGTATGGCCAGTGTTGTGGTGATGGCAGTTACACCTCATTACTTGGTAATAGAGCAAGAAAACCTGGTAGATCATCAATTGGGATCAGAGCATAAGAGGGAGGAGGAGTTACTGAGAACTAAAGGATCGTGGACTTGTAGTTTCCAGTGGTGGCCATCTTAGTACAACTCTGCATACTTAGAGGCCAAAAAAGCTCTGTTTTATGACTAATGACATTGAGTTTTGTTATATTCATTTATTATATCATTAAGGGTTTTTGTATCAGCAGTTCATATTCCCAGATTACATACTTCGTTGTACGGAGTTGTGGGTGGTGTTTTTTTTTTTTTTGCAGCTTTGCATGACGTCTTCAATGCTGCCATTTTTAGGACTGTACAACCTTCCGATCAATTTTATATAGAATTTTTATATTTTTTAATAGGGCAAAAAAGTGACATTTTCGACTTTGGTGCTATTTACCGTTACGGGGTTAAACGCAGTGAAAAAACATTATTATATTTTAATAAATTGGGCATTTTTGGATGCCGCGATACCTAATGTGTTGTTTATTTTATTTTTTATTTTTTTCCCTAAGGTACTTTAACCCTAGGTTGTCTGATGGCTCTATCATATACTGCCATACTACAGTATGCCAGTATAGGGGATTTCCCTCCTCATTCATTACAATGTGCTAATAGCACATTGGAATGAAAAGGTTAAAATGAGATAGCCCCGGGTCTTCAGAAGACCAGAGGCAGTCATGGAGAGCGACCATCCTCGCCAAGATGGCGGGGCGCTATGCGCTGCCGGCGGCAATCGACAACATAGCACACGTGATTGGTGCTAGCACGATCGCGGGGTGTTACCGTAAGTCTTTGCTACAATATGCAGCAAAGACTTACTGGCAGCCCTGAGCCCTCTTCCATGCACCGGACCCAACGCGCACCGTACTACTACGGCACGTGGCGGTTATGGGTTAACTATATGTCTATAATTTGTGGAGTGGACCCAATAGGACTGATCAGTTTAGGCTGCATTCACACGACCGCAGGGCGAATTATATAGGCCGATGTATATACGGCCGATATACGTCCCCCATTGTGGCAATGGCGTGCGGCGCCCTACGGGAGCGGTACGGTGCCGCACACGTGCGGCACCGTACTGCTCCGTGCCCCGTGAATAAAATAGGACATGTCCTATTTTTTCAGGGCATACGCGCCGTGCGCCATATATCCCTATGGAGAGGGGCGGGGGTAGCAGCGTTCCCCCTCCTCCTCTCCCGCACGCTGCCGTGTGCTCGCCGTGCTACGGTACGGCGGGCACCACAGGTGTGAATGCAGCCTTAGAGGGAGAATAACCAGCTTTCCCTAGCTATTCCTCCTAGTTATGCTGCATAGTTGAACAACAGCACACCTAGTAGTCTAGTGGTATAAAGTGTCTGTATGTCTATGTATAAATTATGTATTTTAATTATGTTATTGTTATGTTCTCTGGTGTACATGCAGGCTTTACTATTGGCTGGTACACTGGAACTCTCAGAGGCTAAGACACAGAGTCTATAAGTATAGGCTAATTCTGTGTCTTCTGTGGAGATATTCATAAAGAACACACTGCAGATTCATGCTGCGATGTAGCAGAGCTAACACAGCTCCACAGAGGTTGGCCTCTGATGGAGAGGCTGATGGGGATGTTGCCATTGCAGTATAGGGAGGTGAGAGAGGCCATAAACATGGCTCAGAAGAAAAACTAGGCCCCTCTTGAAGATTACCATAGCAGGGAGTTTTACAAATGTATGGAAACTTAAAGCACATGCATGGGGATTCAGTGAAAAGAATATGCAATCAAGTTTTCCAGGGTCAATATTATGGGGTGTTCCGGGCCCTGGATCAGAAATTAAGGCACAATCCAGGAGTCTAATGAAGACTTGGCCGTGGCACTGATATGGCACTGAATATAAAGGTTGTATCAGGTTTTGCATTCTGTAATCTTCTAGGCCACATAGAATGAGGTTGTAGGACACATTCAGCATATGTGCTATACACCATCCTTTAGGTGGATTGCAGTAGATTGTAACTGCTGCCTAACATGGTTTCCTATGTGAATTTATTCATACTTCTCAACCCCCACTTACACTCACAACACTATGCAGGGAGATTTATCATCAATGTTTCGAGGTAAAACTGTTCTAGTTGTACTTGGCAACCATCAAGAGTCAGCTTTAATTTTATAAACAGCTGTGGGAAAATGAAAGCTGAACTGTGATTGGTTGCCATAGGCAACTAGAGCAGTCCTGCTCTAAGAGACTTATGATAAATCTCCCGTTGCTTTTGCGAACATACAACTTTGAAGATGAGGAGATGGTAAAAGGTCTCGTAAACTGCTTTGGTGACCTTTGCCTCATTATATATTTGCCCTCTGACACAAATATCTGATTTCTTTTTTCTGCTCTAATCTATTAGATTGTTTGGTTGGCTCTCTTGGGTACCATTTATAGTAATACAATCTGTCCATTTTTTACCCACATGGAATATAATGTATCTGGGTCTCCTTAATTGGAGAGTTAGTTTTTTGTACAATACAAAGGAAAACACAGTTTTTAGGCTTATAACATTTAAAACCGCGGAGACCTGCAGATGATTTCACTCTTCCAGATTCAGAAACACTGTTACATTGGAAACTGCAATAGAAGTAAATGCAAAATGTAGCCGACTCATTGTGACACTCAACTGATATGTCCTGCAATTTGAAAAAATCTTTATTTTTTAAAATCTTTTTAAAATCTTTAAAAAATCTTTTAAAAAAATCTTTTAAAATTATTTTAAAAATCTTTTAATTTTTTGTAAATTAAGCGACAGATGTCGGGACAATGCACTTCGGGTGAACTGTCAGTCAGATAAGTAAATGTGCCCCATTGTCTGCTGTATATACTTCAGGAAAGACATGCTTCTGAGCAGGACACTTAAAGGTGTATTCAGGATAAGTAATTGATTTTCAATAGTGTCATTAAATATAAGTTAATATGTAATTAGTATTAAAATTTTGCTCCCTGTATATGAAGAATTAACATGCTACAGGGCCCCTTTTAATCAGTCATGGATGTGGAGGAGACATAACAGTAGAAGCCGGTTAGTCACATGTCACATCACATGTCCTGCCACCTGCCTGTGCAGGTCACGTGATCACCATTAGGTTTGGCTGTAGTTGGTTGGTTGCAGTGCATCCAGTATGGCCAGTGTTGGGTTAAGACGTCATCTCAGTGAGGTAATGTGCACTGATGGCAGTTACAAATCTATTTATGGTACCACAGCAGGACAGTCTGTTACATCATCACTGGGAGCAGAGATAAGAGAGTTACTGAGGAACTGAAAGATCATGGTATTTGGAGATTTGGAGATAAACTTTTTGTCTCAGAAAACACATTTAAGAAGGAATTTGAGGAAAGGACATTTCATGCCTACTCTGAGGGCACTGGTAGTTTACTGGCTTAAATCTGGGGACAGATTATCTTATTAAATGGTTGTCTGATAACAACAAGTTTAGCATATCCACAGAATAAGGGAAGACTTACAGATCAGTGTGAGTCCCAGCAGATTAGGAGAATGAGGCCATGTACCCCCCAAGTGAGAGAGGGGGTAGCTTGAGCAAGCGCTTCAATTCCATTTAACCATTCTAACACACTGGGCTTGGCTATCTAGATCAGTGCCGTATGGATGAATAGTGCAGCAGATACAGACTACTTGTCCTCTTAATCTCTCGGGGTGCCTCACTGGATCCCCCAATCAGCAAGTTGTGGATGAGTTATAACTTGTTCAGCCCGGACAATACCTTTTTTTGGGGAGGGGGGGGGGGCATCTGGATTGAAAGAGAATATGCAGAAAATTATAGATTAGATCTACAAGGTTCCTGTGTTGAATTTATTGTCTTCATGCACTTATTTATTTATATACTAGTATATTAATGTTACTTTTACTTTATCAGTATACACATGTTTTATAAATATTCTACAAATGTGTGAAAACCAAAACATGGAAGCAAAGAGGGGTATGGAGCTGCATAGTTGTATTGAAAAAAAGAAATAGACAGTAGTGGGAGGAGTAAAGAGATGGACACTGTGGCTCAATGCCACAAACCCAGCATGACATCACAACAGGGGATCACGCTAACTACGAATTATAGAGAGTGTTCACAATTACTGAAACAACAGAAGGAGAAATATACAAATAAACCTCATTTACATAAGAGCTATATTAAGTAACTCTGCTCTGTGAAACAGAAAAAGAACTACACTAAAAATAACAAATCATAAACAAATTGTGGATAAATCATTACAAAGCTGCTTTATTTCTGGAAAGACTCCATGAAGACAGAGAGTGAATACAGAGCGGTATGAGAGGAATCACGGCATAAAAACATGGCAGGACGGTGCTCCTTCATGCCCCAGGGTTCTGCTGATAGAATCTAGGTCACCTCCCTCATTCTCTGGACAGATATAAAAACGTTTTCTTATAAAGAATACATTTACTATATACCGGTCCTTCAGGCGACAACTCAAGCTGAAAAATCATAGACAGTGTGTGACATAAGAAGTAACACGGTATATGCCGCATATTCAGCATATTAGTTTTACCACTTGGCTCTCAGATGTCTTGATATGTTGTATATATACGTGCTGCCTATGATTTGTCATTTATTAGGAGAATTTTCTAAATAACTCTCATAGAGTGCGGCAATCATAAGCCACGACTACAATAGTGACATAATGTGTAATATAGTTTTTCAACCCAGTGTTGGCGATACCTTATTAGAGTACTTTAGTACTTCCAATGGGTTTTCGCGTTTTTCCGATGTGTACACCCCGAATAATTTCCATTGCCGCCGTCTTTCCTGTATTGCCCCGGTGATTTTGGCTGCACGGATCGGGATTGTGGTGCTCGGCCCGGCATGCACTCGAACGGAAAGTCGTGGGGCATGGCACGAAAACCGACGGATCGAAAACACCGGCTGCATTTAAAACAATAAAAGGACGCTTAGGACGCGCTTACCTTCACTTGGTCCGGCCCGTGATGAACTTTGAGTTTCGTTCAAGATGCTTTTCAGCGCACAGAAAGCGCCACCTGGGAGCTCGGGAACGACCTTGATGAAATCCAAAGCGCGGACCCGAACCACCGCAGAGACGCCGCCGCTGGATCGGGAACGGACCGGGTTAATTAAATCTGCCCCAATGGTATACTTAATAGTTGAAAAGTGGATCAGTTAGTGCCTACAAAAGCTCTGAAATCCTACACGGCCGCCCAGTAAATACAATGCGAGTACCATGCACTGCATAGTCATTTAGAGACACTCTAGCTTAAAAGCCCCCTTAACCATATACGTGAACCATAGGGATCAGTGAGCCCAGTCCCTCAGGCATGTGTGAGAATGGCGGGTGGAGCATGACCCCACCATTTTTCCCTAGAATCACCCACCCATTGATGGCTTGCCGCGGATTTAAAGAGTTACACAACTTGCAATAGTTTCAATGGTCAGTGTGAAAACTGGTTGCTCAGAAGCCCATAACCCAGCTTTTTCAGGGTTGAGCCCAATGCTGAAATGCAACTTTCTGACTGGAGTCTCAGTTCAGGGACCCGAATAGTCCTGTTCAGTTTGGGTCCGCTCATAGCTATAAACCAGTGTGGCGGACCTATGGCAGGGTCCAAGGTGGTCACTCAGAGCCTCTCTTTGGCACCCAGGGCATCTGGCCACAGCAAAAGGTCCAACATCAGGAATCAAAGACTTGAATCCAGGAGGTGTGGGACAGAGCTTGATTATCATTGTAGCTTGGATTTAACGTTTGGTTTGTCCATTGATTATCATTGTGCCTCTGTCTCCCACGGCTTACCCATTGAGTTCATCTCCTGTTAAGCGGAACTTTAGAGGTCTTGGGGAACTACAATAACAATCCAACATTTCTCCTCCGTCTCTGTAATTGGTGTAATACGTTGAAAACTTGTACTTAAATTGGAATTTGGCACTTGTGAAAAGATCCTCTTTTTTGCTTCGTAGTTTTGGCACTGCAGGCCTAAAAGGTTCGCCATCACTCGCTACTGAAACCATACCGTTATGTAAAACTGAACTTCACCAACAGTGGTAATAAAATAGTGGAGATGATTAATGAACTTGTAATATGAATTCACTCATTTAATCTGTTAATATGCCCTAAAATTCTGCCTTTCTGTCCATTTTTGAGCATTGTATAAATCAGCTTTTGATAAAGTCTAATGAATTCACTCTTACAGACATCCCTGATATTCTAATCTCCTCAAGTAGCTGAATTATCATATTATCTAGGTATGAAAAGTTAATATACTTAGCCGCCTTATGTTGTATCGAGCGTGGAGGGAGATTTTCAATGCTTTCAGTACAGTGCTCATTATAGCGAGAATAGAGCAGGAGCACGCAAAGAGAAGTTGCTTTACTTAATGATTGTAAATTCAAGTTGACCATTATCACCTGCTTCAAAGATTTAATACATTTTAATGGTGTTCACCAGAACTTTTCATATTTTTGGCTCTCCATTCCAATACATTGGGGTCAGATTTATCACAAGCTGTCTAGAAGTCAGATATTTCTTGTGTTGCCCATGGCAACGAATCACAGCTCAGCGTTTCCTTGTACCAGTGCTCATGAATATTTTAAAGTGGGGGCTGTGATTAGTTGCCATGGGCACTAGAAATATTATGACTTTACAGACAGCGATAAATCTGCCCACATTGTCTTCATGTATTTTATTTGTTCGGGATCCAAAGAATGGTAAGGGATAAACCATCGATCATGTGGGATCTACAAATCGCGAGGACTGAAATGAATAGATTTCACAGCGCTGACCCACAGTTCTATGGAACTGGCTCCCCGATCGTGTGCGGCGCAAAAATCCCGGTGGGGCATTCAGCCACAAAACAGAAATGGTCGGTGGAACCCGCACAAATGGTGTCCGACGACCCTAGTAAGAGCCCACTATTGTGGTGTGTTATATGTGATATGTGGCAGGTGTGTATAAATGTGTGGTAAAGTGATATAACATTTTGTTTTTTATGGGTTAATAATGTAAGTTTATGTATGTAGGTGTTATAAATGTGTGTATATATGAGTGAATATGTGATTTTGAAGCAGGAAGGACCCCATCCAGAATTCTGCTAGTTCCCTAGTTATGCCGCTGCTCAGAGCCAATGTACGACATCGCGCGGCTATCTCCTTCGTCTTAATTTCTTGGGGAAAAATCAATACCTGGTTAGGAAGCCTCTAAATCTGTCTTTAACACACATATCTGCCACTCTATTATGTAGATGCGAGCAATACTATTGGCCTTTGGTGGAGGGTGCCCTTTAACTTATGGAGCCATTTCCAGATATGTGTTACTTAATTAACACTGGGATTAATTAATTCTAAGAAAATTAAAAGATCTTTCTACGTCACAAAACAGCACTTCCCCATTCCTCCCCAGACTCTAAATTTTCACGCTTAGAAAAAAAAACGGCCACAAAGACAAAGGTTAATCTAGGTCTTTTCCTGGAGGGCCCAGTAGTATCTTATCGTCTTCATCGGGGGAAGCGATTGATAATACAGCAATCCTGTGAAATTAATGCCAATGCTAATTAGAACATGCATACCCTCATGGTTTCAGTAAGGTCTAACCAGCAGCTTAATCCATCCATGCCCGGCGCAGTTTCTCTCTGAGCTGCTTCCCTGCTCTTCTAACACTGACGTGCCTTGTGCCCCCTGCGGAATATCTCCAGGACCCTTTCCTGTGCGCTCTTAATTACCTGTAAGCAAAAAAGCCACAAGAGCCCTTTGAATGGCGCACGCCCCTCTGGGATCTGCCATGGTCTATTAGAAAGGTCCAATCAAAAGGGCGATGGAAACGCCAGGAAAAAACTTTTTTACAAAAAAATAAAGTGCGCAAGGTAATTTAGTTATCTTCCGCTAAGTCTAGCAAAAACCCTTCCAGCTTCTTGATTCATTCTGACAGCAAAAAGCAACACATTTCCACTTCGGCCTTCTAGAATTAAGTAGTATTTTGGAGGAATTCGGGCACTTTATTTTTTTTTCCAAGATGTATATGTGGAATTTAATTATATTGGTAATCTGTATTGAATTCCCTCTTTCCTGAGCTGAGGACCGGAGAAGCCCCCTTTCCTTCTCCAGTGACGACCGCTTGCTTTATTAAGGAATGTTTGTACTTCAGCCGGAGGGGGGTTGTGCAAGGAGCAGGCGGATTCAGAGGCTGAGATGTGTGCTATATTCCACCAGCAGCTTTAAGGAAGCGACTTGTGCTCATAGATGCTGGATTAACACAGACCTCTGCCTGCTCCTGAATTGGTCTGCGCAGCTAGCAGGCACTTGACAAATGCCAGCTTTGCCGCGACCAAAAACTAATACTTGAGAGTTGCCAACCATAAAGATGGAGGTGCCGCAGACCTGGAAGAGGAGCATCAGTCTTCAGGATAACATTCCCAGATTTTTCACAACTTTTCTCTTTTGGTAGTAGTTTCATGCATGGATGGTACTGCAGCTATGTTTTTGTCCTGAGCTAATCAAGGCCAAGAATAAGGAGATATTTCACATATCTGGTTGTTGCTTGCTTTCCAGATTCTGTACAAATTAATGATTTGACATGATTTAAAGGTTTGCAGGGTAGCGTAGTTTGAGATGGTGAACATAGTAAGATGAGTTTAACATTTCTTCAATTCTTGAGGCGATCACCTGTGATTTTTACATAAACTGCTGTTAAAACTATATTTACTACCTGATCTTATAGAAGGGGAGAAAATCAAGTACGTGTACTTTGCAGAGGTTACGGATTTACTTTCATGCCAACATTTATAACAGATCAACTAGGGACCAATTTGCAAACCCAAATTTTAGTAGTTTTAACAATAGCATATTTAAAGTGGCATGTATACATAATTGACGTGTATCCCATGCTAACCTCTTTCACCTATATACTAAGGTGTAAGCTGCCATTGCCCCATTGAGTCAGACACTCATTGAGCAAGTCTCAGCTCCAGCAGATATGTGGTAGTGTTATCGCTGAGTAGCATTTTTTGTGTTAACATTTTAGATTGCCTCTCTGTACCTCTCTCCATCGTCGAAGTTAAAGAGAATTTCTTGAAATAATTTGTGAGGACGATAGATTCCCACACTCCTAGTTGGGAATCTACATAACAAAGATGAAAGATCTCGTCAAGAGCATAAGCTCATTTCTGAGAGATTGCTAATACATTGATTAGAAAGTCAGCCATGTAAACTTTATGTGTGAATACTGGGAAAGAGTCATTAAATTATTGTGGAGTACGCAGTGTTACGTAGACTCCGAGGGGTAAGGAATAAATCACTCTTTAACTGAGAGTTGTTTCGGCCTAGCATATCAAATCGTGAGTTGGGGTTTAAACTTTCTCAGTCGCCTGATGTTAAAATGTCACTAACTTTTCCGGCAAACCTTAACGAATACAGAGGAACTTAAAATCATCTTATAACAGGATAATTTGCTTCCTTCTTCATTTATCTGGCTCTTTTACTACCCACTACCCAATCTAAATTGCTACAATTCAGAAATCATGCTTAAGTATGTCTTGTTTAAACAAAAGACTGCAGCTCACAAAGGTTATTACGATATTCTGTAGAAGTCTATTAGATGGGAACAAGGGCTGAGTGAGAGTGAAAGGACTTAGACGGGGGGGTCTGAGAGAGTAATAGCAAATAGTAAATGGTTGCTTTACTCACATCAATACAGGTCAAACATCTCTATACAGGTCCTCGCAATGTCCAGTGCAAAGAGAGAGAGAGAGTTAGAGGAACAGGATTTTCTACTTCCTGTGTGCAGCAGTTTATGGGGACTGATAAGCCGTAGTCTCCAGCCACCAGAGACAACGTGAATTATACATAGAGCATGAGTGGGGATAACTGCCACCTAAAAGAAAAATCAAGTAATGACAGTTTTTTACCCCCACAGTATATACACATTGCATTACTTATGCCAATATTTATTGAATGGTTCATTACCCTTTAAAAAGGATTTTAATACCCAAGGACCAACTTCATTACACTGAAATTGCAATATGATCAATTTAAAAATGCATACAAAAATAAATTACTAGTGACAAATTAGCACTGACATGGTTCAGGAAGGGATGCCATTCTATCCTGACCAGGGTTTATGGAAACAGGATATGAAAAACTGAACTTAAGGGTTTTTCCCATGAAAGGGGTTAAACCCCATGGACTTTACAATGTACTCAGTTTTATTGCGTTATTAACTCTTATTACTCAGGTGTGTGGGCGGAGGAGGGGACAGGAGGGAGACTCTTAAGCAGATACATTAGGATCCCTCTAGGTTCGTGAGCTGAAATGTGGTTAGATTATCAGGGTCCAGCAGTTTATATACACTTGAATTACCCTTGCTGAACGTTGTACTTAAACACTAAACATGGAAGAGAATGAGACAGTCAGAGATAAAATGATGTGATCCTGAGATGTCTGTTAACACAAAATGACAACGTCAGCTCTCACTACATCTTTGATATTCCACAAACACACTGTCTTTCGGGCTCCTCGTGTCACGCCTCCCTCCTTTCCTTCAGCATAGACCGGCTTTCTCATCTTGCCACCCCTTTCCCTCCCCCTCTACAACTCCACCCCGGTCCCCTCAGCGGCCGGCCCCCAACAACAGCACCACCACCTGGTCATGTGCCCTCCGGCGGCCAGCCCCTCCCTCGAACGCTCCTCCCCCCCCACCCACCCCTTCCTTACTCCCCACTCTGTTCCCTCCCCCCCTATCCCCCCCCCCCCCCCTCTGCCCCCTCTTCCCCCTCCTCCTCCCCTCCCCTATTCCCCCCCCCCCCCCCCCCCCCCCCCCCCACCCCTCTCTCTACCTATCACAAGTAAGAGGGCGGCAAAAAACAACTGGAGGGGACCGTTACCCCCCCTCTCAACCGTAGCAACCGTTAGAAGAGACAGAGAACGATCGCTAAGCAGAATGACGCGGGAAGAGGGGCTAAAACGAAGGGGGAGAAAGGGAGAAAGTCGGCAAGAAAAAAGAAAGGGGAGGAAAGGAAAGTAGGCAAGAAGGAACGCGCAAAGTAGGACAAAAATCAAGGTGGGGGAGAAGAGGGCAACAACTCGCAGGGAAGGGACGCCAGGAATAAAAAGCATGTCGAAAAGCAACAAAATGAACTAAGTGGAGCACAGGGAGCTCGCAAACACAGGACAGAGACTAAGGAGGGAAGAGGGACGGCGCTGGAAGGGCCAACCAGCCAACAAAGACGCACCAGCCGAGAATAAAACAGCTAATAAAAGAGGGGAGCTAACGGGGCGTAGGTGCGTGGGATGTCGGAAAAAGGATTTTGGGCACTAAGGAGGACAGCCAGCCCGAGGGGGAGAATAAGAAAAGGGAGGCAGCGGTGTGCCAATAGCTATCCTATAATAGACAAAAAAAGAACCAGTAGAGAGCAAGGGAGTGAACAGATCCGGAGCGGACAAATACCGAATCTCGGAAACGAGAAAGAACTACCCTGGGAGGGGCAAAGAGGGGAAGAAGGTATAGATGATATAGGCGAGCTGACGTGCGTCGACGAAAGGAAGCACAAGAGTACTTGAGAAGAGAAGAGAAGGACTAGCCAGGGTGAAAAACTTGACGTTGGCTGATCGGGAAGGAAGGACGTGCAGGGAAAGAAGCTAGGCCGCCAAGATGCTAGAGGGAGGGGGGGCAGCAAGAAAGCAAGAGAGGTAGCGATACGCAAGCACAGCGTCTCTGGCGTCCACAATCTAATAAGAAAGTGGATCCATGACCTTATGGCTTGGACAGTAATAGGCAAAGAGTGTAAAAAATCGCAACCGAAAACCATAATCGGCGAGAGAATCCACTATTCGAGCACAGGCGGGGATCGGAAAAGACAGTGAGGGGGTACGAGTGGTAGGAGCGTTTACACGACAATCTCGGAGGCACCGAGCCCGAGAACAACCGGGGCCATCCGAAAAGTTGCATGATAGGAATATAAATGCATCTGTCAGCGCGATGCGAAGAAACAGAACATTCAAATCCTAGCGAGGGTCGAAAGCACGGAGCGTTGCTAGGGAGGAGTAGAGAGAGCTAGCCAAAGAAAAAAGGCGGAGAGGACAAAGAAAGACGAATAGGAGCGAGGAACTATCTGAGAGGATGGCAAGGAGAAAGAGGAGCAAAAGTAGCGGAACTTGGGAAGAAGCTGAATGTCAAAGGAATAATGTGGATAAATAGAGGCAGATAAAGACCACGTGAAGAGCAAAGAGACAGCGAGAAGGTTCGAGTACAAGCAAAAAAGAGGGCGAAAAATGCAGACGCGCAGATATGACAATATGAAAACGCCAAGGAGGGATGCACCCCACTACTGGCACGGCATGTGTAAAGGAAAGAATGGCAGGAAAATAGCCCTGAGAATAGACTGGAGAAAGCTGTCACCATACACATACAGTCGACGCCGGACAAGTACGGGCCGAACGAGTAAAAGAGGTTGTTGAAGAAGCGGATTTCGCTTACTCCCTGTGGAATACTCGACGAAAAAGTCTAAGCAACAGTAAATACAGGAGAGAGCGAGAGGGGGGGTCGGCAACACGAAAAAAAACCAGGGAGAGGGTGAGAGTTACAGAAAGAAGAAAGAATGGAGAGAATAGGGACTAATGAGGAAGCAAAAAAGGGTATCTGATATCCAAGAAACGAATGGAAACCTCACGTCGAGAATGCTCCAAAAAAAAGACGGGGCGGCAAAAACAGGTAGGCCGGGATAGACGGAGCAGCGGTTACATAGCAAGGTGAGAACCGCGAGGAAATGACCGTTAATAATAGCGGGAGAAAAGTACGGTCAAAGAGGAAAAAGAACGTATAGAAAGAGTTGGGCTAGGTCATATACAATGTTTAACTGAAGTAGTGAGAGTGATGAAATGAGATAACGATAGATAGGGTGATATGGTGGGATTGTGTAAAACAGAATATCGCAAAAAAAGAAGGTGGTAAGGAATTGGGAGAGTAGGTAAAGATCATGCTGTGGGGTGATCCTCACACCCGGCTTGTCCGCGAGATAAAGAAGACGAAAAGACCATGGTACATGTGGAGGGTTTTTACAGACACTCCTGGCAGTGCAGGCCGCAGACTAGTAGTAGGCGAGAGGTAAGGAGATAGAAGAGGCAAGGTATAGTAAGTCAGTGTAAGGAATCCGTTCCTGACTGAAGGAGGGAGCGGGGATATGGAGTGCAACGGAAGCGCAGAGAAGACAAAAAAAATCTCGATGCCCCCCCCCGTCAGACAGAAAAACCAAGATGCTTGCCCCAACCCTAAGTCAGAAGAAGTTACACGGGTTGTGTGTCTAGGGAGGGCAAGCTGAAATTGTGTACACAAGGAAGATAGAGAGAAGGTTGGGACAAATATTAAAACTTGTCTTACGTGGGAATGCCTACGAGAACTATGAAATCCTTGCAGGTTCTGGGAAGCCTTGTATAGATAGGAAGGTTATATGGTTCTACGGTTATTAAAAACATTCAGAACAGGTGATAAAATTATGACAAACATGTTCCATTTAATAGGTCACCCAATAGAAGCTATGGTTGGGGGTTTCCAACAGACACACCAGCACACCTTCCACATATAGCTGTTATAGCGTTGTATAGGTATACCTAAATGGCAGCAGACACTTGAGATTAGCCACTAAGCCTCCAATGTGCCTAAGGATGCTGGGTGACTAGGATCCCATTTTCAAAAAATCGATTTTGAATGATGAAACATTCTAGGAAATTGTTTTTAATATATTAATAGCCCAGGAAAATAGAACAAAAGAAAGAAAATTCATTTAAGAATTAAATTCTATTGTGAATGTCTATTGTTGTTAGGACTGAATGCAATAATGCAAGCCGATCCGCTTTAAAGAATCGAGGGTATCATTGCACCGTCCATAGAGAATTTGCTTATTTATTGTAAAATGGAAAGCAAGGAGTTTTAGAGAAGAAGAACTTATGAATCATGCTCAGTCACATTGTGAATAAAGTGTGTATTCAATTTGGTTCAGGTTGTACACCAAGAGTGCTTGAATTGAAGTTTCAAGTGCCTTTACAATGATCTCTAAAAGGGGATACAAGTCCAATGGAGCCATCCCATATCCACCAGTCCTTTATTACAAAACACTGTATATGGTGCTAGGAGGAAAGAAAAAGTCAGTTTTTATCATGGTGCTGGCACCTCACCTTTCCATAAATTCTGCAGCAAAATCAGTAAATCGCATCACGCATAAACACTGTTTCTAGTCATTATTTGACTGAAGCTTCATTTTCTAATTTGTAATCTTTTTCAGTTGATATGGCGTCTTTACTGTTGCTTTGGCGACCACTGCAAGAAAGATATCTAACACAGTCCGGGGACCTGGTATCGCGAAGAAACTAAACCTGCAACTGGCTCAACATCACTATAGACCTGCACATTGTGGCACAGGCACGATTTGCAGGGGACAAAGCAATGATCACCAGATGGCGACAGGCGTCACAAAATAGGCACTGTTTTGACGGCTGTTCAAGTACACACAGAAGTGAGGATGTGCGGCTTATGGTGTTATGGAGGCGGAGTACTCGAATAGGGCGAACCAGGGTCTCTGCAGATCCAGGTTCACACTATTTAAATGATGAAGCGACGACATCATGATTTGGTAACAATGGTTGTTAGTAGGGTTTTTGTGACAAAATCAAAAGTCGGGTGTATGATCCAAAAAGATTAGGCCCTGGCCCAGTGTGCTTCTATAGAAGGTAAGGCGATGGACCGTAGATAAGCGTGGATTTTCAATCATTATTAATAAAGCCGTTTTCTAACAACCATAGTTCTATCTTAAAGCATCCCCCACCTAATGGCAAAAGGTGGCCTAGAATGACAAATGTAATAACTGTCGCCAAACCGATTTTGAGATTAAATTTTTTTTTTATGCTCGGGGCTTATTGGCAGAACGCAGTGTTGTATAATCTAGTACCGTCTCAGAAATGACTAGAAGTTCCGGGTAGAGAGGCAGGTACCTAGGTGCTCAATGAGAGATGTACCAGAGTAGATAATGTCCGTGATATTTTGCAATCAATTTTTTTTCCAAAACCTAGTCGAAAAGGAGGGAAACGTAGACACCTAGAAGCTTTCCAACTTCGGATGACACTTCATAATGCACCCAGACTCCTTGGTATAAGGAAGACACCGTTCAAAGTTAAGTTGGGGCATTTTGGGAGCAAGCAACCATGTGTACAGATTATTACCAGCACTAGAGATACCAACAGGAGCAAAGTGAGTTACCAAGCAAACAATATATACGCACCAGCCAAATGTCCAAGGACTGATCGAATACCCTTGCGACGCGTTTACCCTTTTACTTCAAGCAAAATACAGAGAAGCCAGCCTATAGCCATCATAGGTCATTTGATCTTATGGGGGTGCTGTGCTCTTCTAATAAGTAAGATAACTCCGAGGATTGGATGTAGGCACGTGTATGCTAGAATATTTCGCTTCCGTGGTGTAAAGGTCGACCAGGCTGCGCGGCGATCCAGCACTACCCCAATCCAGATAAGTGTTGGGATATTTACTATGGGTACACCTGATGATAATCACAGTTCTTGTCTTGGAGTCTTAAGCTAGTTGCAATTGCGGCTGTCATTCATTAGATTACAGAAGAATGCTTCTCAAAATGGCTTCATCAGCAGCTCTCACGGCTCAGAGAAGCCTCCAGGAATAAGGACCCAGAAAGTGACAAGAGACAGGCTAGATTGCCATACTGCTTGAGCGTTCTTCACCTCTGACTGTAGGCTACCAAAAGGATTTTTGTTTACGTAGGAATGCAGAGATAATTCAACTAAAGTGGCAGGCTGCAAGACCATCACTACGAGCGTTGCGACACTTCAATCTATGAATCTACCAATGGAAGAATGTGAGCTATCAAGTATGGGGCTAACGCTAGTAGCTGCAAATCACACACACTTTCATCTATATAATAATTTTGAACAGGAAAAGAGAAAGGTGAAAAACCTTTAGAGAAAAGTAGAGATTTATAATCTCTTAATACGCGAACCAGGCAGAAAGGGACCTTCCAACACAGGGCAAAGAATCAGAGATTGAAGTTTGGCAAGAGATCCTCAGCAATACACGGTGTAAACAGTGGGTCAACCATGCTTCAACCTGCTGTTCCCTTCTTTCCTTCTGGGGTAGCTAAGAAAAGGATATGTTCAAAGTGACTGTGTATTTCTACCTTTTCCATGGGACACATCTTGTGGATAGGAACATTCATGCGCGATTACGGTTTTTGTTTTATTTGAACTCTAGATACGGGGACCAATGTTAAATTCGAGTCACGTTCCTTTGACTAACTAATCTAACGACAGATTGCTTTAAATTTGGACCTACGACGCATTTATGAGACAGCTAAGCCAACAGTATGTCTACCATGATTATTGAAGTACGATCCCTTGGCAGGGTTCTTGACACACTGGGCTGAATGTATCATGTCTTTACTCAAATGAAGGAGTTAGTTTGCAGTTTGGCAAATTTCTAATCACCTGCGCGGACTCCCTATCTGAATTGCGGCTGAAGTGTCTTAGGACCAGCAGAATAACATGAGGTAATGACTATTGAATTATTTTTTGTCACAGAGCTGCAGTCAAAATGTGGTTTGTTGAATGAGTAGGTTATTCTGTGATTATTTTCTTGGCCAGACATGAAGCTATTCAGAATCATATCCAAAAAGGCCAAAGGAAATGTATGTAATGTACAGGAAGAAACCCTATTAACAGGTTTTAAAGCTCCCGGATATTTGTCACCATATAGAACTATCTTCCATCCACAGGATTTAGGAATAAGGTGAGGAGGACCTCCACTGACTTCTTCCAGAACACAAATCCAAGAATGGAATCTCTTGCCCTTAAACGATTAGCAATGCGTTTACATAGGCAAGTTGCTAGTTCTCTATCCTGGAAGTTCCATAGAAATTACTGCTGCACTTTCCTCATATGAGCCTCTGTTGTCCATTGTAGCTGTTGTAGTCATTGCATCTGGCAGCTCCCTCTTCCATGCAGCATCCTTCACATGTTTCCTTCTGATGACAGGCATGGTGGGGGTAGACTCAAATGGCAAGTTCTTCTGAACCATGACAACAAAAAACTTGTGTTCCTAGGGGCCACAGACACAGAGATATTCCACTGATAAATTTATAGTCCCACTCTGACACTCCACACATGGATTGTATATGGCGGAAGTATGCTACTCTAACGAACAGCAGCTAGCATATGGACGCCAAAGAAAGTGCATGTGCCAAAGCCTGGAATGGTGGATCACACACATTGTGGCATGCACTATCTTTTGCCGGAAATACCAGGTGGCTGCACGGCTACCTATGGAGAGGGAAGGGGGTGCGGTAACACTTTCCTCTTCTCCAGCCAGCCGTATGCTACCATATGAGTCCCAGCCCAGGTGTACATTAACGTTCATAGGCATGATGCCTAACAGTGATATACCTATTTTTTGTTGATTTTAAAAAGGCAGGGGGGATATCCACCTCTTTTAAAATGACACCAGTACTGTAGTTTATAAATGAAACAGTCTGTACACATTAGTTGTTTTAAAACTCTTGGCTTATTTTTAGGCCTTATTATTCACAGATCTATTTTGAACAAGGCCCGAAAAATCAAGGTAGGGCTTATTTTGGGGGTCAGGCATCTTATTTTTATGACTAACACAGGATCTGAAGCGTAGTGGATTTGTTTTTCAAGGCACATAAATCTCCCCCAAATATTCTAGGTATGGTCTGTTATGGGTGTTTTCACTCATAGACCTTTACCACGTATGGCATTGTGTTACACATTGAGGCAGGCAAATAACAATGAATCAGATTCCATTCTTTGACTTGATTGCCGTGCCCAACATGGCCGTTCATAGCTTTTTTTTGCATAATGCTCTTATTTTCAGCTTGGCCGTGTAGGAGACAGGGCTATATGAAAACATAGCAGGTAAGCAATAGGGATTATTTGTAAATTAAGTCTCTGGGGCTCATTTACTTACATGGTCCAGTCGTGTGCCAGTGGCGCATTCTCCGATGCTGATTCGGGTCTGCCAGGATTCACTAGGGTCCGTGTGCCCGATATCCACCAGGTGTTGCTGCTGCGCCGAGTTTCACCTGCTTCGTCTGGTGCATGATCTTGCGACACAAATTCTTTTTTAAATTCCGTGGTTTTTCAGAATCCGTCGGGTTGTCCGATGGCCATGCCGCCATTTCTGTTGCGTGAAAGCCGGCGCCGATGCGCCACACTTCGATCGCATGTGCCAAAATCCCGGGGCAAATCCGGGCAAATCGGAAACCCCTATTGGTCCAAGGAACTGCACTTGGACTATTTGCAACCAATTTGGCGATTCTGATGGCAGTAGAAAATGTTATAGTGGATCATAATTTCATCTGCTTTTTAGATTCACCTATTCAAGTAACACAAAAAAAAGTTTTATGGAAGGAAGCATGGACATGTTTGAATGAGTACTTAAGGAGTCTTGTAAATTGGGATCAAGTGAACCAGTAGAAGTGTCCCTTGTGCATTATCTTCTCAAGGAGAACCAATTGTTATACCTCCATATACAAACTCAGACATCTCTAATAAACACCTTGATTTCCCTATAGCCCAAAAACCCTGCTTGTTTCTTCTGACAATTTATTTTATAGACAGTTTTATGGATGAATTTATCGGAATATTTATGTTTACTTCAAGTACCAAACAGAGAATAAAACTTGGTACGATCTGAAAACAGAAGGCAGGTGAGTCACCCGTGAAAACAACGAATTACCCCCAGCTATGCTCTGCTGCCTTCCTTATTATACACTGCGTAGATGGAATGAATCCTCCAATAATATAGGACCTTTAATACTCTAGTGGAAAATCAGTCATTCCAGCGTTACTACATTTTGTACAAATTGCATGGAACATGCTGACAGCAAAAAATGGATGAATAGCCACAACTTATCCACTCAATGGGGATACAAAGTAATGCAGGTTATAAATGAGGGGCATGTTTACTTAGCTGTGAAGCGCCGCCAAGATTTTATTATATCACTACAACACATTTTTGTCATTCACTTGGAAAACCCCAGCCTGCAAGAGAGATTTATTTGGTAGATTTGGTAGTAGCATTTGGTCGTGATGAAGAATGGCCTCTTGGCTTATGAAGTCCACGGTCATAGTGGTGATTATCAGTTTTTACCATGTAGAACTGCTGAATGTGCCAGGTAGGGGCCTCAGAAAGCTGTTAACTTAAAGTGTATTTTACCTTTCAGAAATTTGAGCAGAAAATTGTAGCCTAGTGTTATGAGGAATAACACTGTTTCTTGACATTATGTGACTCGTAATCTTCACTTTTTAGCAGATTTTCTCTCAGCAGTCACTAAGGGGAACTTATTTTGCCTTGTATGGCAGTTTTCTGGTATACAAGGCTTCAAAAAAAGTCATAATTCCTGGCACATGGCCAGGAATTATGACTTTTTTCCCCACTTACGGCACTTTCATGCCAAGTGCCACACAAAG
Organism: Engystomops pustulosus; assembly: GCA_019512145.1. Taxonomy (NCBI): domain Eukaryota; kingdom Metazoa; phylum Chordata; class Amphibia; order Anura; family Leptodactylidae; genus Engystomops; species Engystomops pustulosus. Next base: position 16,759,118 of record CM033648.1, read on the forward strand.
AAACCTGCATAGCTAGAGAGTAATTTTGAGTAACGAAAAGCAGCCAACACACTACTATAATAATTGCACCAACAGAAGACTAAGGGAAGTGTGTATAGGCCAAAAAATCTGTACAAATCTTTATTGAATATTGACACCACATAACATCCGTTTAAAAACACCTAAAAAGTACATAAGTACATCTGACCATGACCCATGTATAAGATCACAATAGATCAGTACATATCACATTGCACCAACAAACAATAAATGTATTGACTTTTGTCCCATATAAATAAGTCAGTGTGAACTATAAATCATGTTTGAAATCAATAGGTGTAGTTCACACATGAAAAAATGCATATAACACTGGTGGAACAGATGGCACACTCTAAATAAGAAATAGCTGATCAGCGGTACATAATTACCAATACATAGTATTTGTAGCAAACAGAGTGTAAACAGAGGGCAATGTGGGCAAAATACCCCACGCGTTTCATCGCTATATGCGACTTCCTCAGGGGTCCATAATGGTGTCAATATTCAATAAAGATTTGTACAGATTTTTTGGCCTATACACACTTTCATGCCAAGTGGACATGACTATGCAGGACCTTAGGTCAGAGTGGGGACAGTGAATTAGCCTGATGCAGGTTATAGCCAGATTTGATGCCAGAGAGGCATACAATTCAACCTTGATTGTATGCCAGGAGGAGTTTCAAGACTATCACACAATGCGACCAGTCTTGGGGAATTCCACTTTGTATCTCTAGCTTGGTTTCTGTTCTGATGATTGGAGACCTAGCTGCTGTGACTCACTGCTTCCCCTCCCCACACGAGTCAGCTTCTGCCCATGATGGACTAGAGGGGATATATCTGACTAAAAGCAGATAAGTAGGAAAGGAGGTTAATAAGACCCAAGAGTATTTGGTGAAAGAGGATTTTTTATTAATATATAAATACATATTACTGTTTCTTGTGTTCTCTTGAACTGATTGATTTCTTCAAAGTATTTATTTCTGAGTTCATATTCAGGGCTTGTTATTGTGTAATAAACAGTACTTCCTAACGGAACCATATTATTTATCTGAATGGTACAGGAAAGTAAAAAAAAAAAGATAATTATGTGGGATTGGAAACAAAAACACAGTTTTGCCATTTTCTAATATGAAAGTAGCAATGTTTTTGAGTAAATTATAAAAACCTTGCTTACCTCCTTGTTACTCCAACAGGAGCCCCAGTAACAGATTCAGCTCTTTGCACTGGTCTCATAACTCCATACTTTCTGTAGGCAAGTCACTACCGAATTAATCAGTGGCCTCAGCAGTGACCTCTGCATGTTAGGCACATTGCTGAATGACCTCAGTAGTTCCATGCTATTTGTAGGGAGGTCACCACTGGGATCATTGATTGATCCAATGGGCAAATGGCTCCACAACAAACCCACAAGGGATTTTACAGCAGTTATCAGTGGTCCTACGGGAAAATGAAAGGAATGGAATGTTTTTTTTAAAAACACATTTCTATACTCAAGGGTGTGTTAATATTGGAGAACTTAAATTTCAGGTTTTCTCAGAATTTTTGAACTTTCCTACATCTTTACACATTATTTCTACTGAGCCATAATTGGGTTCATATAGGATAGCATAAACTATATACAGTTGAAACCAGTAGTTTGTATATACTATATAAAAAGACGCATATACATGTTTTTCTCACTATCACTATCTGACATGAAATCAGAACAAACCCTTCCTTTTGTAGGTCAATCTGGATTTTCAACATTATTTATAGTTGCCACATGCCAGAATAGTGAGAGAGAATTTTTAAAAGCATTGTTATTACTTTCTGCAAAGTCATAAGTTTACCTTCATCTCATTAATATTCTGTATCATTTGTAGCAATTTGGGCCCATTCCTTTTGAAAGAACTGGTATAACAGAGCCATAAATTTTCAGTATGATTGAGATCTGGGCTTTGTGATGGACCCTCCAAAATATGGACTTTGTTATCCTTAAGCCACTTTGTAACCAGTTTGGCAGTAGCTTCAGGTCTTTGTCCATTGGGAAGAGCCGTTTGAGCCCAAGATGCTATCAAGCCCAATGATATTGTGAGATGTTCCTTCAGTATTGCTCACTTTTTTCTCCCAATGATGGTCAATATGGCTGAACAGTTTATTATTAGTTTTATCAGACAAAAGGACATTTCTCCTAAAATTAAATTCTGTGTTCCTATGTTCATATGCAAACATTAATCTGGCTTTTTTCCGTTTCTTTTGGAGTAATGTTGATAAAGGACTCGTTGCACTGTGGATGATGATACACTCTTAGCAGCTTCAACCAGCATATTCACAAGGTCTTTGGCTTTAGTCCTTGGGTTGATATGCACATTTCAGACATGTTCATCTCTGGGATACATAAAACTGTCTCTTTCCTGAGTGGTATGATGACTGGACATTCCCATTTCTGGAAATGGAATCCAAGGATGAACCAGACTTGTAAAAGTCCACAATTCTCTTCCTAATTTCTTGGTTGATTTCTTTAAACTTTCCCATAATCTTACACAAAGAGATAGTGTGCTTCAAATGTGCCTTCAAATACATCCACAGGTGTGCCTCTAATAATTCAGATGTTGCCGATAAGTAGAAGCTTCCAAAAATATGATATCATCATATGGACTGTCCAAAATTAAAAGGCGTAGTAATCTTTGTGTAAACTTTTGACTTTGCAAAAAGTAATAAAAATGTCTTTTAAAACAAATTCACTCTTATTATTCTGGCATTTGACAAATAGAATAATTTTCGTAATCCGAATTGACCCAAAACAGTAAAGTTTTTTTTCTTTTTTCATGCCAGATAGTGAGTGCTTTTATATGGTGTATGTAAACTCCTGGATACAAATGTATCATATCCTGGTATGCCTGGTATGATTTCATATAGAGATATATAAAAAGCTCCATCTTCTAAACATCCTGTGCATTCATAGTGACAATATATTGCATATCATAGTCTTTTTTAAATATTGCTTGAAGGATCTGCTGAAATAGCTTTCTATATATAATATTAACATCTCTTCCTGCATCATAACCTGAAATATTACCTTGAATAATAAAATTGTAAAATCTCTCAGATTGTGCCTAAGCACAGGCATGACACTTACCAAAATTAGTTTGGTCTACACAAGTAATCAACTTGCACTGTAGATGGCTGTCTAAGCTTGCACAATGCGAATCTTATATTCATTTCCATATAGACTAATGATGTCAAGCTCTATGAGTACTTAAAGGGGTATTCCAGGAATTAGCATAATTTATATACAAATGGGTCCTTTAAATATAAGCTAATATGTAATTAGTTGTTATTTAAAAGTTTGCTCCCCTTAGCAGAAAAATGCTGTTGACATACATTATAATGAAGAATGAAAATGCTACCGGCCCTTTAATCAGTCCGTTAATTTCCTCTGCATGGAGAAGACACAGGACAGAAGATGTCACATGTCCACATCACATGTCCTGCAGCTTCCTGGGCAGGTCATGTGATCACCACTATGTTTGGCTGTAGTTGGTTGGTTGCAGTGCATCCAGTATGGCCAGTGTTGTGGTGATGGCAGTTACACATCATTACTATGGTAATAGAGCAAGAAAACCTGGTAGATCATCAATTGGGATCAGAGCATAAGAGGGAGGAGGAGTTACTGAGAACTAAAGGATCGTGGGACTTGTAGTTTCCAGTGGTGGCCATCTTAGTTACAACTCTGCATACTTTAGAGGCCAAAAAAGCTCTGTTTTATGACTAATGACATTGAGTTTTGTTATATTCATTTATATATATCATTAAGGGTTTTTGTATCAGACGTTCATATTCCCAGATTACATACTTCGTTGTACGGAGTTGTGGGTGGTGTTTTTTTTTTTTTTGCAGCTTTGCATGACGTCTTCAATGCTGCCATTTTTAGGACTGTACAACCTTCCGATCAATTTTTATAGAATTTTTTATATTTTTTAATAGGGCAAAAAAGTGACATTTTCGACTTTGGTGCTATTTACCGTTACGGGGTTAAACGCAGTGAAAAAACATTATTATATTTTAATAAATTGGGCATTTTTGGATGCCGCGATACCTAATGTGTTTGTTATTTTTATTTTTATTATTTTTTTCCCTAAGGTACTTTAACCCTAGGTTGTCTGATGGATCCTATCATATACTGCCATACTACAGTATGCCAGTATATGGGGATTTCCCTCCTCATTCATTACAATGTGCTAATAGCACATTGTAATGAAAGGGTTAAAATGAGATAGCCCCGGGTCTTCAGAAGACCAGAGGCAGTCATGGAGAGCGACCATCCTCGCCAAGATGGCGGCGCCTATGCGCTGCCGGCGGCAATCGACAACATAGCACACGTGATTGGTGCTAGCACCGATCGCGGGTGTTACCGGTAAGTCTTTGCTACAATATGCAGCAAAGACTTACTGGCAGCCCTGAGCCCTCTCCATGCACCGGGACCCAACGCGCACCGTACTACTACGGCACGTGTCGGTTATGGGTTAACTATATGTCTAGTAATCTTGCTGGAGTGGACCCAATAGGACTGATCAGCTTTAGGCTGCATTCACACGACCGCAAGGGCGACTTATATACGGCCGATGTATATACGGCCGATATACGTCCCCCATTGTCGGCAATGGGCGTGCGGCGCCCTACGGGAGCGGTACGGTGCCGCACACGTGCGGCACCGTACTGCTCCGTGCCCCGTGAATAAAATAGGACATGTCCTATTTTTTCAGGGCATACGGCGCCGTGCGCCATATATCCCTATGGAGAGGGGCGGGGGTGAGCAGCGCTCTCCCCCTCCTCCTCTCCCCGCACGCTGCCGTGTGCTCGCCGTGCTACGGTACGGCGGGCACCAGTCGTGTGAATGCAGCCTTAGAGGGAGAATAACCCAGCTTTCCCTAGCTATTCCTCCTAGTTATGCTGCATTAGTGTAACAACAGCACAACCTAGTAGTCTAGTGAGTATAAAGTGTCTGTATGTCTATGTATAAATTATGTATTTTAATTATGTTATTGTTATGTTCTCTGGTGTACATGCAGGCTTTACTATTGGCTGGTACACTGGAACTCTCCAGAGGCTAAGACACAGAGTCTATAAGTATAGGCTCAATTCTGTGTCTTCTGTGGAGATATTCATAAAGAACACACTGCAGATTCATGCTGCTGATGTAGCAGAGCTAACACAGCTCCACAGAGGTTGGCCTCTGATGGAGAGGCTGATGGGGATGTTGCCATTGCAGTATAGGGAGGTGAGAGGCCATAAACATGGCTCAGGAAGAAACTAGGCCCCTCTTGAAGATTACCATAGCAGGGATGTTTTACAAATGTATGGAAACTTAAAGCACATGCATAGGGATTTGGTGAAAAGAATATGCAATCAAGTTTTCCAGTGTCAATATTATGGGGTGCTCCGGGCCTTGGGATCAGAAATTAAGGCACGATCCAAGAGCTCTAATGAAGACTTGGCCATGGCACTGATATGGCACTGAATATAAAGGTTGTATCAGATTTTTGCATTCTGTAGATCTTCTAGGCCACATAAAATGGGGTTGTAGGACACATTCAGCATATGTGCTATACACCATCCTTTAGGTGGATAGTGGTGGAGTGTAATTGCTGCCTAAACGTGGCTTCCCTCTGTGAATTTATCATGCTTCTCAACCCCCACTTGAGAAGACTCACATACACGCATGCAGGGAGATTTATCATCAAGTTTCTGAGGTAAAACTGTTCTAGTTGTCCGTGGCAACCAATCAGAGATCAGCTTTCATTTTATAAACAGCTGTGGGAAAATGAAAGCTGAGCTGTGATTGGTTGCCATAGGCAACTAGAGCAGTCCTGCTCTAAGAGACTTATGATAAATCTCCCCGTCTGCTTTTGCGAACATACAACTTTGAAGATGATGGAGATGGTAAAAGGTCCTCGTAAACTGCTTTGGTGACCTTTGCCTCATTATATATTTGCCCTCTGACACAAATATCTGATTTCTTTTTTCTGCCTCTAATCTATTAGATTGTTGGTTGGCTCTCTTGGGTACCATTTATAGTAATACCATCTGTCCATTTTATTACCCACCATGGAATTATTAATGTATCTGTGGTCTCCTTAATTGGAGAGTTAGTTTTTTGTACAATACAAAGGAAAACACAGTTTTTAGGCTTATAACATTATAAACCTCGCTGGAGACCTGCAGATGATTTCACTCTTCCAGATTTCAGAAACCTGTTACATTGGAAACTGCAATAGAAGTAAATGCAAATGTAGCCGACTCATTGTGACACTCAACTGATTATGTCCTGCAATTTGAAAAATCTTTATTTTTTAAAATCTTTTTAAAATCTTTAAAAAAAATCTTTTAAAAAAAATCTTTTTAAAATCTATTTTTAAAAATCTTTTAATTTTTTTTTTAAATTAAGCGACAGATGTCGGACAATGCACTTCGGGTGAACTTCGTCAGTCAGATAAGTAAATGTGCCCCGTTGTCTGCTGTATATTACTTCAGGAAAGACATGCTTCTGATGCAGGACACTTAAAGGGGTATTCCAGGTATAAGTATAATTGATTTTCAAATAGGCCATTAAAATATAAGTTAATATGTAATTAGTTATTTAAAATTTTGCTCCCTGTAATGAAGAATTAAAATGCTACGGGCCCTTTAATCAGTCATGTGACTGTGGAGGAGACATAACAGTAGAAGCCGGTTAGTCACATGTCCACATCACATGTCCTGCACCTGCCTGTGCAGGTCACGTGATCACCACTACATTTGGCTGTAGTTGGTTGGTTGCAGTGCATCCAGTATGGCCAGTGTTGTGGTAAGACGTCATCTCAGTGAGGTAATGTGCACTGATGGCAGTTACAAATCTATATTATGGTACCACAGCAGGACAGTCTGTTACATCATCACTGGGAGCAGAGATAAGAGGAGTTACTGAGAACTGAAGATCATGGTATTTGTAGTTGTAGATGGAGATAACTTTTTGTCTCAGAAAACACAATTTATAAGATGGAATTTGAGAAAGGACATTTCATGCCCTACCTGAGGGCACTAGTAGTTTACTGGGGACAGATTATCTTTAAAATGGTTGTCTGATAACAATAAGTTTTACCATATCCACAGAATAAGGGAAGGCTTACAGATCAGTGTGAGTCCCGGCAGATTAGGAGAACTGGAGGCCATTGTACCCCAAGTGAGAGGAGGGGTAGCTTGAGCAAGCAGGTCAATTGCATTCACCATCTAACACACTGTGCTTGGCTATCTCGATCAGTGCCGTATGGATGAATAGTGCAGCAGACTACAGACTACTTGTCCTCTTAATCTCTCGGGGTGCCTCCACTGGGATCCCCACCAATCAGCAAGTTGTGGATGAGTTATAACTTGTTCAGCCCGGACAATACCTTTTTTGGGGGGGGGGGGGGGGGGGCATCTGGATGAAAGAGAATATTGCAGAAAATTTATAGATTAGATCTACAAGGTTCCTGTGTTGAATTTATTGTCTTCATGCACTTATTTATTTATATACTAGTATATTAATGTTACTTTTACTTTATCAGTATACACATGTTTATAAATATTCTACAAAATGTGTGAAACACAAACATGGAAGCAAAGGAGGGGTATGGAGCTGCAGTTGTATTGAAAAAATAGAAATAGACAGTAAGTTGGAGGAGTAAAGAGATGGACACTGATTGGCTCAATGCACAAAACCCAGCAATGACATCACAACAGGAGGATCACGCTAACTACGAATTCATAGAGAGTGTTCACAATTACTGAAATCAACAGAAGGAGAAATATACAAATTAAACCTCATTTACATAAGAGCTAGTCATTAAGTAACTCTGCTCTGTGAAACAGAAAACAAGAACTACACTAAAAATAACAAATCATAAAACAAATTGTGAGATAAATCAATTACAAAGCTGCTTTATTTTCCTTGGAAAGACTCCATGAAGCAGAGAGTGAAATACAGAGCGGTAATGAGAGGAATCACGGCATAAAACAATGGCAGGACAGGTGCTCCTTCATTGCCCCAGGGCTTCCTGCTGATAGAATTCTAGGTCACCTCCCCTCATTCTCTGGACAGATAATAAAACATGTTTTCTTATAAAGTAATACATTTACTATATACCTGTCCTTTCAGGCGACAACTCAAGCTGAAAAAATCAATAGTACAGTGTGTACATAAGAAGTAACACCGGTATATGCCCTATATTCAGCATTATTTAGCTTTCTACCACTTGGCTCTCAGATGTCCTTGATATGTTTGTTATATAATAGCTGCTATGATTTGTCATTTATATAGGAGAATTTTCTAAATAACTCTCATTCAGTGGCAACATAAAAGCCATCGACTAACAATAGTTAACAGTAATGTTGTAAATATAGTTATAAACCACAGTGATGGGTACTTAATAGAGTAACTTTAAGTACTTAAATGGGGGTTGCGTTTTCCCGACGTGTTACCCGAATATTTCCGATTTGCGCCGATTTTCCCTGTATTGCCCCGGGATTTTGGCGCACGCGATTGGATTGTGGCGCATCGGCGCCAGCATGCACGCGACGGAAATCGGGGGGTGTGGCCGAGCGAAAACCCGACGGATTCAGAAAAAACGCAGCATTTAAAACAATAAAAGTGTCGCTTGGGACGCGCTTACCTTCACTTGGTCCGGCCCGGTGAACTTGAGTGCGTTCAGATGCTTTTCAGCACAGCAGCGCCACTTGGTGGACGTCGGAGGAACTACCTTGATGAATCCCGGCCGGACCCGAATCCACCGCAGAGAACGCGCCGCTGGATCGCGAACGGACCGGGTAAGTAAATCTGCCCCAATGTGTAACTTAATAGTTAAAATTGATCAGTAGTGCTACAAAATGTCTTGAAATCCTACACCGCACCTAGTAAATACAATGGAGTACCAATCACTGCATAGTCCATTTGAGCACTCTAGCTTAAAAGCCTCCCTTAACCATATACGTGAACCAATAGGGATCAGTGAGCCCAGTCCATCAGCAGTGTGAGAATGGCGGTGGAGCATGGACACCACCATTTTCCCTAGAATCACCACTCCCCTTGATGGCTTTGCCGGCGGATTTTAAAGGTTAACAACTGCAATAGTTTCAATGGTCAGTGTGAAAAGCTGGTTGCTCAGAAGCCCATTAACCAGCTTTTTCAGGGTGAGCCCAAATGCTGAATGCAAACTTCTGACTGGAGTCTCAGTTCAGGGACCCGAATAGTCCCTGCAGTTTGGGTCCGCTCATAGCTATAAACCATACCTTAATGTAAAACTGAACTTTCACCAACATTTGGTAAATAAATAGTGGAGATGATAATAATGAACTTTGTAATATAATTCATTCATTTAATCTGTTAATATGCCCTAAATATTCTGCCTTTCTTCCATTTTTGAGCAGTTTGTATAAATCAGCTTTTTGATAAAGTCTAATGACTTCACTCTTTACAGACAGTCCCTGGATAGTCTAATCTCCTCAGAGAGCTGAATTATCAATATTATCTAGGTATGGAAAAGTTAATAATTAGCCTCCTTATTTGTATGAGGTGGAGGGAGGTTTCAATGCTTTCAGATACACTGCTCACTAAAGGAGAAAGAGCAGGAGCACGTCAAAGAGAAGCTGCTTTACTTAATGATTTAAATTACAAAGTTGACCATTATCACCTGCTTCAAAGATTTAATAACATTTTAATGGTGTTCACCAGAACTTTCATATTTTTGGCTCATCCATCCAATACATTGGGGCAGATTTATCAAGCTGTCTAGAAGTCAGAATATTTCTTGTTGCCCATGGCAACCAATCACAGCTCAGCTTTCATTTTACCAGTGCTCATGAATATTTTAAAGGGGGGCTGTGATTAGTTGCCATGGGCAACTAGAAATATTATGACTTTCAGACAGCTTGATAAATCTGCCCCATTGTTTCATGATTTTATTTGTTGGGGATCAAAGAATGGTAAGGGATAAACCAGTCGATTGTGGTGGATCTACAAATCGCGGACTGGAAATGGCTAGATTTCACAGACTGACCACAGTTCTATGGACTGGCCCCCGATCGTGTGCGGCAAAATCCCGGGGCAATTCAGCACAAAACAGAAATGGTCGGGAAACCCGACAAAAATGTGTCCGACGGACCCTTAGTAAATGAGCCCCTATATGTGTGTGTGTTTATGTGATATGTGCGAGTGTATAAATGTGTGTAAAAGTGTATAACTTTTTGTTTATGGGTTAATAACTGTAAGTTTATGTATGTAGGTTTATAAATGTGTGTATATATGAGTGTAATATGTGTATTTTGAGCAGGAAGGGGCCCCATTCAGAAGTCTGCTGGTTCCCTAGTTATGCCGCTGCTCAGAGCCATGATACAGACATCGGCAGATCTCCTTCGTTCTTAATTTCTTGGGATCACTACCATGGTTAGGAAGCCTCTAAATCTGTCTTTAACACATTCCACTCTCTGCACCGTCTCATGATTCAGATGCGGAGCAAATACTATTGCCTTTGGTGGAGGGGCACTTTAATTATGGAGCCATTTCAGATATTCGTTACTTAATTAAACTGGGATAATTAATTTAAGAAAATTAAAGATCTTTCTACGTCAGCAGCAGCACTTTCCCCATTCCCCAGACTCTAAATTTTCACGCTTAGAAAAAAAACGGCACAAAGACAAAGTGGTTAATCTGAGTCTTTTCCTGGAGGGCCCATGTAGGTTATCTTTCGTCTTCAGTCCCGGGGCAGCGATTGATTACAGCAATCCTTGAAATTAAATGCAATGCTAATTAGAACATTGCATACCCTCATGGTTTCAGTAAAGGTCTACCAGCAGCTAATCCATCACATGCCGGCGCAGTTTTCTCTAGGCTGCTTCCCTGCTCTGCTAACACTGACGTGCCTTGTGCCCCCTGCGGAAATACATCCAGGACCCTTTCCTGTGCGCTCTTAATTACCTGTAAGCAAAAGCACAAGAGCCTTTGAACTGGCGCACGCCGCCTCTGGGATCTGCCATGGTTAATTAGAAAGGTTCCATCAAAAAGGCGATGAGAACGGGAAAAACTTAAAAATAAAAATAAAAGTGCAAAGGTAATTTAGTTTATCTTCCGCTAAGTCTCAAGAAAACCCTTCAGCTTCTTGATTCATTCTGACAGCAAAAAAGCAAACACATTTCCATTCGCCTTCTAGAATTAAGTAGATTTGGAGGGAATTCGGGCACTTTTATTATTTTTTTTCCAAGATGGTATATGTGGATTTTAATACTATTGGTAATCTGTATTGATTCCCTCTTTCCTGAGCCGTGAGACGGAGAAGACCCCCTTTCCTTCTCCAAGTGACAGCTTGCTTTATTAAGGAATGTTGTCACTTCAGCCGGAGGGTGGTGCAAGGAGCAGGCGGATTCAGAGCTGAGATTGTGCTATATTCTGCACAGCAGCTTCTAAGGGAAGCAGCTTGTGCTCAGAGATGCTGGATTCCACATGCTCTGCCTGCTCCTGCAATGGGCTGCTGCAGCTAGCAGGCACTTTGACAAATGCCAGCTTTGGAGACCAATAAACTATACTGAGAGGTTGCCAGACCAGAAAAGATGGAGGTGCCGGCAGACCTGGAAGAGGAGATCAGTCTTCAGGATAACAATTCCCAGATTTTTCACAACTTTTCCTCTTTTGGTATGTAGTTTCATGCATGGATGGTACTGCAGTCTATGTTTCTTGTCCTGAGCTAACCAGCCATAGAAATAATAGATATTTCCACATATCTGGATTGTTGCTTTTCCAGATTCTGTACAAAATTACTGATTGTACATGATTTAAAGGCTTTGCAGGGGTAGCGGTAGTTGAAGATGTGGAACATAGTAAAGATGAGTTTAACATTTCCTTCAATTCTTGAGGATCACCTGTGTTTTTACATAGAACTGCATGTAAAACTATATTTACTCTGTAGAAGGGATGAAAATTCAGGTACATGTCTTAGCAGAGGTTACAATTTACTTTCATTGCAACATTTATAGACATACTAGGACCAATTTGGCAATTACCAAAATTTTAGTAGTTTCTAACAATAGCATAATTTAGAGGTGCTATGTAATATAGTAATTGACGTGTATCCCATGCTCCCCTGTGTCACCTATTACTAAGGTGTAAGCTGCTATTGCCCCATTGAGTCAGACTACTCATTGATACAAGTCTCAGCTCACCAAGATGAATGTGGCTAGTGTTATCCTGAGTAGCATTTTTGGGTTAACATTTTAGATTGCCTCTTGTAACCTCTCTCCCATCGTCGACGTTAAATGAGATTTCTTGAAATAATTCTGGAGCATAGATTCACATTCTCTATTGGGAATCTACATAACAAAGATGAAAGATTCTCGTTCAAGAGCATAGCTCATTTTCTGAAGATTGCTAATACATGTGCATTAGAAAGTCAAGCATGTAACGTTTATGTGTGAATACTGGGAAAGAGTCCTTAAATTATTATGGATAGCAGTGTTACTAGACTCCGAGGGTAGAGGAATCAATCCTCTTTAACTGAGATTTTCGCCATAGCATATCAAATCTTTACATTGGGGTTAAACTTTCTCAGCGCCTGATATTATATGGTCACTAACTTTTCCTGCAATCCTTACATATATCAATAGAAAGACTGAATACAAGTAACTTAACATCATATATTAAACAGGAGTAAATTGCTTCCTTCTTCATTTATCTGGCTCTTAATTCGACTTCGCCGGAATAGCTCCTCTAGTCAAGTTTTTGACATCCATTTGTCAGATTGGGAGAAAAGATTTAAAGCAAGAAACTATACCAGAGATTTTATCCTCGGCACGTAAGAGAATAGAAAAAGTAGACAGGAACACGCTCCTATCAAATAAATCACATATCAGTAATAAGCACAAATCCAACTCTAAACCCGTCACTTTTGTAACCACCTACAGTAATCAATTCCATCTAGTAAAAAGAGCTATTACCAAGTACTTACCCATTTTGGAACAAAGTAAAGAACTTAAGGAATGTTTATCCGAAGGTGTTAGGTTTATCTCTAAAAAAGCCCCCACTATAGGCTCTATGGCAGTGGTGGCGAACCTATGGCACGGGTGCCAGAGGTGACACTCAGAGCCCTCTCTTTGGGCACCCAGGGCATTGAATCATGGAGGTGTGGACAGAGCTTGATTATCATTGTAGCCTCTTCTCCGGACCCATGATTCATCCTATTAAGAGGACTTTAGAGGGGAACTACAATAACAATCCAAATTTCTCCTTCTTTCTCTTGTATTGGTGTAACATGTTTGAAACCTGTGAGTTACTTTAAATTGGCATTTGGCACTTTGTGAAAATATCTCTTTTTTACTTGTAGTTTTGGCACTCAGTGCCTAAAAGGTTCGCCATCACTGCTCTACGGTATCACCTAGTGATTTTACAAGTTGTACCACAGAGGACAAAGACAAAAAATACACCTGGTTACATCACCCAGGTAACCACAAATGTGGTCACCTTAAATGTATTGCCTGTGAACATCTTTTAACTACCAATAGTTTCTCTTCATATGTAACTAATAGTAAATATAAAATTAACTCATACTTAAATTGCAATACCACCTTTGTTATTTATTTAATATCTTGCACTACGTGCAATATACAATATGTGGGTTACACCACAAATTCCCTGAAAACGCGCATTAGAAAACATCTGTCCGACATTAAGAATACCAATCTAACAAATATGTCAGCAGCCTTCAGGCATTTTCGAGATACTCATAATGGAAGCAGTGGTAGTTTTAGATGGCAGGGTATAGAAAAAGTCAAGAGACCGAAAAGGGGGGGAGACCACAGGAAGAAGCTCATGAACAGAGAGACATATTGGATGTTTGTACTAAAAACCACCCAGCCCCTAGGGATGAACCTGAGACAGGATTTGAAACTATTTTATCATTAGTCATACGTATATGATTGTTGGATCGTCATGGTCATGAAATATGTGTTCTCTCTTTTTCTTACCTCACTGGATATTCCATAGGCTATGTAGGGTTTAACTAAGAATGAAATGTGTGTTCTCTTTTCATGGCCTCACTGGATATTTCATAGGCTATGTAGGTTTTAAAAAATAATACCGCTTAGCCATTACCACTATTATATTTAACCATTGCCATGGAATATAATGCTTCCTGATTATGTTTCCTCTTTAGGTATCTTTAACTATGCAGTAACTAAGCGGATTGCAATATAATTACTAATTTGTCATATTCATGTACATTTCATTGTATTGCTAATAAGATCACCATGTCCGATATCCGCTTATTTAGGTTTTCTAATATACTCATTGTAAACATTAATTTCCTTATTCAAATATCCTGTGTCATATAATCAGTGTCTTTCCATTACCCTCCTTACCTTTTAGTGTGGTTGTTTTTAATATTTAAAGTTCTTATTGTATTACGATACCTCGCTGCACCATGGTGGGCGTGTCGCAGTCTGATCGCGTGATCTCTGTCACGTGATCGTGACGTCACACGCCATTACCGGAGCGGGATCTTTAAATTGGCATTATGTCTTTTGAGCTATAGAGACCATGACTAAGCCCTGAGAGAGTGCGAAACGCGTTGGTCATCATACCTGGGCCATCACACGTTTGTAACCTTGCCTATTGTGGATTTTACAAGATTTCAAAAATAAAGAATTGATTTTTACCTGCATATCCCTGAAGCGCGGACATCATTTTCTTCTTCCTGGAATATGTGCCTGTGGTCCGTGGGGCTTTTTGGATGTATTTCGCGCTGGGAATCAGTCAAGTCGGAAGGTGAGCAGGAACTTTTGCATCTCTTTTAAGTATTGACTTGTGTATAAGCCGAGGGGACGTTTTTCAGCACATTTTTTGTGCTGAAAAACTCGGCTTATACACGAGTATATACGGTATTTACTGTTGTTTCTGTATTTGATGTCATTGGGGGTATTTGATTGGAGGCTTAACCCAAAAATAAAGTTCGATAATTTTCCACTATAGTATTTCATGGTACATCATTACATCTTTTACCAATTATTGATTCGTACCATATTTGTGCCAATTTTTTGCCAAAACACTCCACTTTTCACGAGAGACAACTTACTCCAGATTTCTTAATGGAATCCAGATGTGGAAGGCTAATTTATGAAGTGCAAATTTAGGAGCAAACTCCCTCTTAGGAACTATCTGCAACAAATTTGCAACTTTTGTTGACTTTTTTAACTAAAAACTCATATACCCATACAGACATTATCACGCCATGTGCCACATTTATAAAGCTTTTTAAAGGAAACCTACCATCAGGTATCTACCTATTAAGGAAGATCTGTTGGTAGGTTGCCTCCGAGGGTAGAGGAATAAATCCTCTTTAACTGAGATTTTCGCCATAGCATATCAAATCGTGACGTTGGGGTTAAACTTTCTCAGCGCCTGATGTTAAATGGTCACTAACTTTTCCTGCAAACCTTACTGAATACAAGTAACTTAAAATCTTATATTAAACAGGAGTAAATTGCTTCCTTCTTCATTTATCTGGCTCTTTTACTAACCCACTACCCAACTAAATTGCTACAAATTCTGAAATCTATGCTTAATATGTCTTGTTAAAAAAGAAAGACTGCAGCTCACAAAGGTATTATATTCTGTAGAAGTCTATTGAGATGGGAACAAGGGGCTGAGTGAGAGTGAAAGGACTTAGACAGGGGGGTCTGGAGATTAATAGCAAATAGTAAATGGTTGCTTTACTCACATCAATACAGGTCAATACATCTCTATAATGTCCCTCGCAATGTCCAGTGCAAAGAGAGAGAGTTAGAGGAACAGGATTTTCTACTTCCTGTGTGCAGTTTATGGGGACATGATAGCAGCTAGTCTCCAGCCACCAGAGACAACTGTGAATTATACATAGAGCATGCAGTGGGGATAACTGCTAAAATGAAAAATCAAGTAATGACCAGTTTTTACCCCCACAGTATATACACATTGCATTACTTATGCAATATTTATTGAATGGTTCATTACCCTTTAAAAGGATTTTTTAAATACCAAGGACCAACTCTCATTACACTGAAATTGCAATATATCAATTTAAAAATGCATAAAAATAAATTACAGTGACAAATTAGCACTGACATTGTTCAGGAAGGGATGCCATTCTATCCTGACCAGGGTTTATGGAAACATGGATATGAAAAACTGAACTTAAAGGGTTTTCCCATGAAAGGGGTTAACCCATTACTTTACAATGTTACTCAGTTTTATTGCTGTATTAACTCTTATTACTCAGTGTGTGGGCGGAGACTCTCTAAGCAGATACATTATGATCCCTCTAGTTCTGTGAGCTGAAAATGTGGTTAGATTATCAGGGTCCCGGTTTATATACACTTTCATTTACCTTCTGAACGTTGTACTAACACACTAACACATGGAAAGAGAGATGAGACAGATCAGAGATAAAATGATGTGATCCATGAGATGTCTGTTACACAAAATGACAAAGTCAGCTCTCCTACATCTTTGCTATTCCACAACACACTGTTACATCTGCTGTGGGTTTCTCCCCCTTCCCAGATAAAGAACTTGTCTGTAGTTTTACACTCCTCATGCTCCTGCTGGCAGTATGTGTCAGTGTAAGATCCGTCCTAGACTGAAGGAGGGCGGGGCTAGAGTGCAGGGAGCAGAGAGACAAAAATTTCAGCTCCACCCCCGTCAGACAGAAAACCATGTGGCTTCCCCAACCCTAAGTCAGAAGCTACAGGGTTGTGTCTAGGGGCAACTGAAATTGTGTACACAAGGACTGATAGAGACAGGTTGGACTTAAACTTGTCTTCGTGGGAATGCCTCTTTAACTATGAATCCTTGCAGTTTGTATCCTTTATATAGAGTTTATGGTTCTACTTTATTAAAACATTCAGAACGGGATAAAATTATTGACAACATTTCCATTTAATAGGTCCCCAATATAAGATTGGTGGGGGTCCAACACCCAGCACCTCCACATATCAGCTGTTTTTATATATACTAAATGGCAGCAGACACTTGAGTTTAGCCACTAAGCTAAACTGTGGAGGATGCTGGGTACTAGATTCCCATCAATCAGATTTTGATGAAACATTCTAGGAAATTTTTTTTAATATATTAGCCCAGAAAATTCATTTAAGATATTTAAATTCATTAAATGTCTATTGTTAGACTGAATGCAATAATGCAAGCCATCCGATTTATAAGAATCTAGGTATCATTGCACGTCCATAGAGAATTTGCTTATTTATTGTAATAATGGAAAGCAAGGAGTTTAGAGAGAAGAACCTATGAATAATGCAGTCACATTGTGAATATAAGTGTGTATTCAATTTGGTTCAGGTTGTACACCCAGGTGCTTGAAGTTTCAAGTGCCTTTAATGATCTCTAAGGGTGTCCAATGCCATCTATCCCATCCTTTATTCAAACACTGTATGTGCTAGGAGAAAAGTCAGTTTTTTAGTGCACCTCCCCTTTCCATAAATTCTGCCAAAATCAGTACTCCATCAGGAATAACACTGTTTCTAGTCATTATTTGACTTGAAGTCTTCATTTTCTATTTGTAATCTTTTTCAGTCTGTATGGGTAATTTACTGTTGCTTTGCCCCCTGCAAAGAGATTCTACACAGTCCGGCTTATCGAAGAACTAAACTGCAACTGGCTCACATCCCCTATAGACCTGCATTGTGCACAGGCACGATGCAGGGACAAGCAATGTCCACCAGATGAGAAAGGCCTCAAAATAGGCCTGTTTACGGCCTGTTCAGTACACACAGACGTATGTGTGTAGCTTTATGGTTTATGGAGGGGAGTCTCGAATAGGGAGACCCAGGTCTATGACATCAGAGTTCCTATTTAAATGTAAGCCATCTGCCATAACAAGTTGTTATGGTTTTTGGTCAAAGGGGTTGTCTGATCCAAAAAGATAGCCCTGTCCGTCTGTTCTATCAGGGTACATGGACGTCATAAGCTATTTTATCATTTTAATAAGCCGTTTTCTAACACCATATTTCTCTCTTTACAGATCCCAATGGCAATGTGGCTTATGCAAATGTAATAATGCCAACCGTTTTTGGGATAATTTTTTTGCTGGGGATTATTGGCAACAGTGTTGTCATCTATACCGTCTTCAAGAAATCTAAGTTCCGGTGTACCAGCAGTGTCCCTGATATTTTCATCATCAACCTATCAGTGGTAGACCTACTCTTTCTCCTTGGGATGCCCTTCATAATTCACCAGCTCCTTGGTAATGGAGTTTGGCATTTTGGAGCAACCATGTGTACACTTATTACAGCACTGGATACCAACAGCCAGTTCACCAGCACATATATACTCACAGCCATGTCCATTGATCGATACCTTGCGACGGTTTACCCTTTTACTTCAGCAAAATACAGAAAGCCACCTATAGCCATCATGGTCATTTGCATCTTATGGGTGCTGTCTCTTCTAAGTATAACTCCGGTTTGGATGTATGCTCGACTTATTTCCCTTCCTGGTGGAGTCCCAGGCTGCGGAATCACCCTACCCAATCCAGAAAGTGATATTTATTGGTATACCTTGTATCAGTTCTTTTTGGTCTTCGCTATTCCATTTGCTGTCATCTCATTAGCTTACAGAAGAATTCTTCTCAAAATGGCTTCATCAGAAGCTCTCACGGCTCAGAGAAGCTCCAGAATAAGGACCAAGAAAGTGACAAGGACAGCTATTGCCATCTGCTTGGCGTTCTTCATCTGCTGGGCTCCATTTTATGTACTGCAGATAATTCAACTAGTCATGGACCAGCCTACGCTTGCCTTCCATTATGCCTACTGTGTGGCTATCAGTATGGGCTACGCTAATAGCTGCATCAACCCTTTCATCTATATAATTTTGTGTGAAACCTTTAGACGTAGGTTTATAGTCTCTGTCCGACCAGCAGAAGACCTTCCACCAGGCAGAATCAGGATGAAGTTTGGCACAGATCCTCCATCAGGTAGTGGTCAACCATTGCTTCACCTTGTTCCTGTTTCCTCTGGTAGCTAAGAAAAGGAATGTTTAAAGTGACTTTATTTAACTTTTCCATGGCACATCTTGTGGTGGAACATCATGGCGATACGGTTTTATTGAACTCTACTACGGACAAGTATAAATTCGAGTCACGTCCTTTGACTCCTAATCTACGCAGATTGCTTTACATTTGCTCTACACTCATTTTAAATGCAAGCAACAACTTTCTACCATGTTTATTGGTACGACTTGGCAGGTTCTTGCACACTGTGAATGTATAATGTCTTTACTCATGAGGAGTTAGTTTGCATTTGGCAAATTTCATCCTGCGGCTCCTTATCTGTGCGCTTGTCTTGGCCACAGAATAACAAATGACTATTGATTTTTTTCACAGCTGGTCAAAATGTGTTTTTGAAGTTGTTTATTCTGTGCTTTTTCTTGGCAGCTGAGCTATTCAATCATATCCAAAAAGGCAAAGGAATGTAATGTACAGGAAACCCTATCTAACAGGTTTAAAGGGATTTGTCACCATATAGAACTTATCTTCCATCCACAGGATTTGGCATAAGGTGATGGAGGACCTCCACTGACTTCTTCCATGAACACAAATCCAAGAATGGAATCTCTTGCCCTTCTAAACTGAATTTAGCAATGGTTACATAGGCAAGTTGCTAGTTCTCTATCTCTGGAAGTTCCATAGAAATTACTGATGCACTTTCCTCATATGAGCCTCTGTTGTCCATGTAGCTGCTTGTAGTCATTGCATCTGTCAGCTCCCTCTTCCATGCAGCTCCTTCACATGTTTCCTTCTGCTGACAGGCTGGTAGGGGGTAGACTCCAAATGGCAAGTTCTTCTGAACCATGACAACAAAAAACTTGTGTTCCTAGGTGCCACAGACACAGAGATATCCACTGATAAATTTATAGTCCCACTCCTGACACTCCACACATGGATGTATATGGCGGCCGTATGCTAGCTATACGAACAGCAGCTAGCATATGGCCGCCATAGAAGTGCATTGTGCAAAGCATGGAATGGTGATCACACACATGTGGCATGCACTATCTTTTGCCGGAAATACAGTGTGGCTGCACGGCTACCTATGGAGAGGGAAGGGGTGCGGAACACTTTCCCCTTCTCCAGCCAGCCGTATGCTACGCATGAGTCCCAGCCCAGGTGTAGCATAACGTTCATATGCATGATGCCTAACAGTGGATATCCCTCTTTTTTGTGTGATTTTAAAAGCAGGGATATCCACCTCTTTAAAATGACACCAGTACTGTGTTTATAAATGCCACAGTCTGTAACACATAGTTGGTTAAAACTCTGGCTTATTTTTAGGCTTATATTCCAGCTCTATTTTGAAAAGGCCGAAAAATCAAGGTAGGGCTTATTTTGGGGTCAGGCTTATTTTCTGACTAACACAGGATCTAATGCTTAGTGGATTTGTTTTTCAAGGCACATAAATCTCCCCCAACATATTCTAGGTATGGTCTTTTATGGGTGTTTTCCACTCATAGACCTTTACCACAGTCATGGCATGTTTTACACATGAAGGAGGCAAATAACAATGAATCAGATTCCATTCTTTGACTTGATTTCCGTGGACCAACATGGCCGTTCATAGCTTTTTTTTTGCACTAATGATCTTTATTTTAAGATTGTCAGTGTTTCTACATTTTTTAAAGTTGTATTATATGTGAAATAAATATGATGTTATATTGTGATATTATAAGTATTGGACACTGTACTTGTCAATTTCTGAGAGAAAATATGTGAAATGGGAGTGAGAGGGATAAAAACTCAACAAGCCTTGAGGATCTAACAGGTCTAACATAAATTTGCCCTTGTTGCCCGTAGCAACCAATCACAGATCAGCTATATTTGTTGCAAAGCTAATATAGGAATGTAAGCTGAGCTCTCATTGGTTGTCCAGAACAACAAGGTTTAATACACTTTTGATAAATTAGGCTACTCCTTTCTTAGCTTTTATTGTAGAAAAATAGATAAAAGTTCAAACACTGCATCTATTTCTGCACTAAATGAAAGAAAAATAACATTACAAAGCAGTTTTCTGGCTCAGAATGTACTTTCCACTCACTGTCATCTCTGAACCTGTATTTTTTTGTCATGGATGACAGCAGCAGGGTGAATTAAATAAAAAATGCCTAAGGGCTCACTGAAGCTGTTCACCGATTCTCAGTGAATGGTTTTCTGCTTCAGTTTCTCTCAGTAATCTGAAAAAAGCACAAAAATAGCAAACAATGCTATGCAAAAATATATTACATGGGGATACATTCCTCATAGCTGAAGAAGGTGAAGAAGGGCTGCACTAAAATAAATCTTGTGAATTAATATCATTTTTCATGTTTACTATTAAACATAAGGGTAAATTATTGCTTCTGAACCCCAATACCTTTAACAGGTCCCCACTTACCACAAACCCTTTATAATACAGGTGTCTTCCTAAATTGCAGGGGTCCTTTTGGCACCAAGTCCCAGGTGCCTACTGTGTTGCTACAAATGATGAGTTAAAGTACTGCCTACAAATTATCCGAAATTATCCTAAATAAGTAGGGATGAAGTGGTAACTTATAGATTGCCTGTGTAGAAGTAGTATTATTTCTGTCTGAAACACGAAAACCTTACACTTTTATATGTCCAGTGGTGGTGGTCACACACTTAAAGGAAATCTACCATTTGATTTCATGCATTATGAACCAAACATACCTTGAGAATGCTGTAGCTACACTGATGCATAAGCATATCTTGTTTAATCCCTGAGCTAAGTGGTTTTGCTGAAAAAACAATTATAATATTCCGGACTTTGGGGAAGCTGGATTGATTCCGCCTGCCATTCATAAATACATTACACGGAGCTTTCTGAACAGTCTATACAAGAATAATCAACCTGAGCTGGATCACTCATACACAGCAGCTGGGGGATGATGCAGCGATTGATTTCTTCTGTCTCTCAGAGATAACATGGTGATTACATCATCCTCTTGTGCAGTGCATAACTAATGTGAGAGAAAAAGGACTGAGTTAGGCAAAGGAGTGACAGAGCTTCGTTATCATAATTTTATTATTGTTTTTTCAGCAAAACCACTCATCACAGGGATTGAACAAGATATGTTTCTGCATCAGTGTAGCTACAGCATTCTGAAAGTATGTTTGGTTCATGATAAATGAAATCAAATGTTAGATTTCCTATAGGAAGCCCAGTCCTTTCTACTGGGATGTTCTTGTACAAAGATGGTAAAGCAAGATGGTAAAGTAATATGTATTGATGCGTTAAAAAAAATCATTCTTTTTGTAACAATAATTAACAAATTAGGGGACTAGCCGAACACTAGGGGGGACAATAGCAATTTTGTAACAACAATATCTAAACACACACAAAATTATTATGCCTTGCATAACCGAACAAAAGAGTATTACAATGTTGACATCCAAAATTAATGAATATAACAAATTGTGTCTGACCAGTCTTTTATTATCCAGCAGTATGTCATGAAAATTCCTGCTGAAGCGGTGGTCCCTTCTGAGAGTAATATTTCTGCTGTGCTTGGAATGACTCTTGTTTTCTATCTTGCAGCTTGCGGCCTCATAGACATTTGAACTGCATGGCTAATAATAAGAGGTTTGAATACGAGTATGCAGGACATAATCGGTACACATATTCACCCTTAGCCCTCATTCACATGGTCGTTGGGGGACGTACAAACGGCCGACGTATATACGTGGGATATACGTCCCCCACTGGCCAGCGATATATGAAGCAGTGCGGTGCCGAACACGTGCGGCACCGTACCATTCCGTAGCCGGGAGAAAGATAGGACATGTCTTATCTTTCTCCGGAATGCGGTGCCAGAATGCGGTACATCTGTTGATGCAATGAGGGTTTATTAAAGTCTACTTAGACCCCTTTCACACATGCATTTTTCACACGCGTGTTCTGCGCATGCTTTTGACGCGCAGAACTTGCATTGCACTCTGACCCATTGTAATCAATGGTTTTTTTCAGACTTGCATTTTTTTGCACGCACACATGCATGTTTTTTTTTACGCATTTAAATCTCGGCATGCTCTACTTTTGCAAGTCACGTGCGTGAAAAACGCACCATACAAGTCTATGGAGATGCAACACAAACGCATTGTACTCTGAGACACTTGCAAGTCCAATGCAATTGCAATGCATTTTTCACTGATCAATTGCCATAGAAAAGATAGAGCTCAGTCCTGAGTCTTTTTCACATGTGTTATCTGCGCGTGAAAAATGCAATGAAAATGCATCGGAAGCACAAAAAAAAGCATGTGACACTGAATAAACTCTGACTGAAAACTGATTGAACTCTGAATGAAAAATGTCAGTTTTTCACTTATAGTTGTAATATTAGATTTGTTTGCACACCATATGTTGTATATTCAGGTGTTCTGGAAATGGTCCCAACTCCCTTCTTATACAATTAGATGGTATTCCATAAACACTGTTTTAGAAGCTGTTAAATGGTTTACCATCGAGTATTTACAGCAAACTTTCAGTGACGCTTCAATCTTAGGTGCAGACCTTCTTCAGACACTTTAATTCAGTCAAAATTAATTTAGATCCATGAAATACAATATTGCTAAATATTGTGGTACGTCAGAATTTAGATCAAGTAGGCTAGTCCAACCATATAAAACTAGTACACATAGCAACAGACATAGCACATTGGGGCACATTTACTTACCCGGTCCAATCGCGGTCCAGCGGCGGGTTCTCCGACGCTGATTCAGGTCCGGCCGGGATTCACTAAGGTAGTGCGCCCGATGTCCACCAGGTGGCGCTGCTGCGCTGAAATCCGCTGGAGTTCACCGGAGTTCACTATCCTATCCTAGGTGCAAGCGACACCTTTTTTTTTCAAATTCCGCGGTTTTTCCGAATCCGTCAGGTTTTTCCCCAATTTCCGTTGCATGCATGCCGGTGCCGATGCGCCACAATTCGATCCCGTGCACTAAAACCCGGGGCAATTCAGGGAAAAAAAAGGCGCAAATTAGTAATATTTGGGAAACCCTACGAAAAATAGCGATTCAGGCCCTTAGTAAATGACCCCCATTATCGTGGCTTTTCAGCTATACACATAAATAGGCACCGGTTTCATACACTTACACACCCTTTACCACTACGGCCATTGGCCATACAACATGTACAGCTTTCTGTGTGCATATACTACTGCAAACCAGTAAACCTGTATTTATATTTTTATATTGGTTCTTTTGGCTCTGCAGAAACACTTACCTGATGGTGATTTAGACTTCTATCTCCAGCTCTTTACTTCTTTTTGAGACAACGTGACTTGAGTCTCTTAACTATACAATTCTACTTAGTTTACTTACCCTGGAAATATGACATAATGTGAATATGTCAGTTGCTATGTGTACTAGTTATATATGGTTGGTCTAGCCTAACATGATTTCAGTTCTGTTGTACCACAATATTTAGCATTTTTTCTTTTGTGCATCTATATGAATGACTCTGCTACATTTTGTATGAATTACAGTGGCTGAAGAAGGTTTGCACCTAATACCGAAACATTACTGAAAGTTTGCTGCACATGCTAATGGTTCTAGTCCAGTTTTACACAAGCAAATTACAGCACTTATCACAGCCAAGTGTCCAACCCTGACCATAGAGCTTACAGCATTTTAGACTAAGCCCGCTTGGCTCATGTGCATTCTTGGGCCACAAACAACGAACCCATGTGTCATCAGTGTGTGAGGTCCGCTTACACACCAATGACAGTAGAAAAGTCTGCCCAGGCCACAAACTTAGGCAGGAATAGAATCTACTTTTAGTTTTGTGGCCCCAGCAGTTGGCTCACACATGGGCCAAAGAAACCACAGCCAGTTTGGTCGGTAACCTGGAGCCCATGGCCACCCAAACCCAAATTTTACACTTTCACCCATGAAATCCTCAAACATCTGCCGCTGTTTTCAATACACGCGTACATAAGAGCCATTTCAGGACTTCTGAAGGTCCTCCAAAGGTCGCAAAACCAGAAGCAGGCAGAAAGAACGCAACATCCATTCCCCAAGAAGCTTGATTTCAGTACCATGTATAGTAAGTGAATTCCAGATTTGTAGGGGCTATACACAAATTTTGACCCTGGATCTGCTCAGTTTAGGGTTGGCGCACATATTGTTCTTCTGTCTGATGCTGCACTGAGCTCTCTGCTCTCTACAGTGGCGCCCACCCTTACATTCTAGGATGAGCTCACACGCACACACTGTCTTCCTGCCAGCAATCAACAACACATAGTGAGGAGAGTAAAGCTACAAGCTACAGGCAGATAAGGTCTTTATCCAGAGGAGGGGAAGGGAGGTATAGGGAAGATGCATATGTTATGGCTGTGATAGTAGAGCTGAGAATGTTATGTGTCATTTATATGTCATGGATCTCATCATCTCATCTCTAATTTGTCTCATCTCTCTTTCTATGTGTCAGATACTAGTGAATATTCAGAAACTAAATGAAAGTGTAGATAAACCTGTGCCCTGATAATCTAAGCACAATGTCAGCACACAGCATCTCATAGCACTAGAGGGATCCTGAAGTGTCTGTTTAGAGAATCCCGACCCACACCCTGGAATCTTACAATGACCATCACTGAGTGAAAGGAGCTAAAACAGAAATAAAACTGAGTAAAATTTTAAAGTAAGGGGTTCAAATGATCTTTATTGTGTAAACATCCCGAGGTGGATCCAATTTGAGAACTTTCTTTCGTGGACAAACCCCTTTAATCTGCCCTTGACTACAGCCATACGTATGAGCAAATAGAAATGAATTTGTCTGTGCAGTATCCATTGTGCGAGGAGCCTTAGGACCCTTGCACACAATAGCATGCTATGACCAGGCCAGGACCTAGGTGTAGCATACGGCCACCTTGAGAAGGGGCAGAGTTTCCATTCCCCTATCCTTATTGCAGCAGTGTCCTACGCACAGTGAAATATATAGCATGTCCTTTTTTCCAGTGATGGCACGGTATGTTGAAAGACATGTGTACTCACCATACCGTGCCAGGCACAATACACTTCTGTGGCAGCCGTATGTCAACTATTATTTGTAATTTATATAAAACCAGAAAAAACCTTTCGCAGCTGAAGACTATTTACAGACTATCCAAAGAATGGTACTCGCACTGTGATATTAGAGGAAATAACCCCAATTTACGGAAGGTTCTTGTCCTATCATCATCTCCCATAATTTTGTTACATTTTAACTAACATTTTTCAGATTCCTCATTGAAAAATCCTCTGATACATTAGTTGCAGTCCTGGAATTTTGCCATTCGTTTTTTTAAAACCAAATAGAATTATTTTTTAATACTAGATCCTTTTTTTTCAAGCTTTACTGCTTTTCTAGCACTGGATATTGTGTTACAGACAGTGCAAGTTGAATTTGTATGTAAGTCGGAACAGTATATTTCATAATTGTAACCACAGCCAAATGTTTTATTTTGGTCTCTGTGAAAATTGGATTTAAAAAATGTTGGTACAGTAAATTACCAACACCCAGAGGTCCGTTTGTAACTAGGGGTTGTCTGTAAGTGGGATTTTCTTAAGTAGATGACCGCCTACTTTTGCAGGTGGCACTTTGTTGCTATTTGGCTGCTCCCTAATTCTGGCCAAATTCTGGTGCATTTCTAGCACACAATTCTGCATTAGATTTTGACTTACTTAAACGGGTGTTCCAATTTCAGCAAATAAATGTTATTGTGTGTATAATGAAATGTTATACAATTTTCCAATATACTTTCTGTATGAATTCCTCACTGTTTTCTTTATCTCTGCTTGCTGTCATTCTATAGATAACTTCTATGTTTACTTCCAGTGGACAGAAATCTGTCCATGGTCACACAGGTGCACAGTTATATCACACAGCTCTGATTTCTCTCTGTGATACTAAGGAGCTGTGCACCTGTGTGACATCACATGACCATGGACAGATATCTGTCCAGTGGAAGTAAACATAGAAGCTTCCTATAGCTGTACAGCAAGCAGAGATCTAGAAAACCATGATGAATTGGTATATTGGAAAATTGCTGAATATTGCTGAAATAAGAATACCGCATTAACACTTTTCAAATGTATCTGTATAAAGTTTGTCTTAGTGATTTATATGTGACAATGTGTGCTACACTGTGGAAAGGTTTTTGGTGTAATAATTAGAAGCAAACTTAACAGAATTAAAGGGCGTATAAAGTTACACAAAGGGGCAGATTTACTTACCCGGTCCATTCGCGATCCAGGGGCGCATTCTCTGCGGTGGATTCGGGTCTTTCTCTGACGTCCTACAGGTGCCGCTGCTGCGCTGAAGTCCGCCAAGGTCCGCCGGAGTTCACGATCCATTGCTGGGTGAAGGTAAGCGCGTATCCAGCAACACTTTTTTTAAATGTGGCTGTTTTTCCGAATCCAACGGGTTTTCGTTCAGCCACGCCCACCGTTTTCCATTGCATGCATGCCGGCGCTGATGCGCCACAATCCGATCACGTGCGGCAAAATCCCGGGGCAATTCAGGAAAAATCGGCGCAAATCGGAAATATTCGGGTAACACGTCGGGAAAATGCGAATCGGGCCCTTAGTAAATGACCCCCATTGTGTCTAAAGAACCAGCTAGGACACAAGTTGAGCTTCTTGCCTCAGGCAGCACCTAATAGACTCCTAATCGCGATCACGACTGTATATTAAGACTAGGAAAGACTGTCTGTAGGTGGGATACATTTGGCTGGAACTATACTTAGCGGATTATCTGTACTGAACGCACAGCATCACAGTGATTTATGATACTATGAATTTAATCCTGACTGTGGTTCTACTGTCCCATCTTCAAATATTGCCATGAATACAGGACATTAGAGCCACAGCCAGGATGGAACTCACAGTATCATAGACAATCACTATACTGGTATAAGTTAAGTTCAGATGAGCTGTGGTCAGGCCGGGAAATGTAACCAACACATGAACCATGTTTCCAGCTCAAACCAAACATAGAAGTTTTTGGTTTTCTGAAGTCTGTGTTTAGTATCAACAGTAATGATATGCTAACTGTACAGTTATCACAGTTGTGGCCAGTAATCGGCTGACACGCCCACATGTCTAATAAGGTTTTACTAAATCTAGGCGCACAGATCTATTAATGCAGGAGCAGCAAAGGATTTCACTGCAAGACTAGTTATTATTTCTTGTTATATGTTGTATATACTGTAGCTTGTTAAGGTTGGTTGTCATAAAAAGATACTTTTTTTACAGTTTTTTTTTACAAAAATTCTCGCTAATAAAATAAATAATAACATGATAGGAAGAGTATTACAAACATTCCTACAAAATGACCAGTGCAAAACACTAAATGGGTTTACCAGCCAAAAAAAGTTTGGTATCAGTGTACTGCAAATGGGTTAAAATGTTAAAAGAGTCTGAGGTCACAGGTCATGTTGGTTTCCATTTCATGTTTCTACCTGAAAATAGAAGGAAATGTCTACAAATGATCACTCCCCATGGGTTATCACTACCTAAGGTGGGCGTTCCCAGCTATTTCCTTAAAGGGGTTGTCCACTTTCAGCAAATATTTGATATTGTTTGTGTAATGAAAAGTTTGACAACTTTCCAATATACTTTCTATATTAATTCCTCAAGGAATTTCTACATCACAGCTTGCTCTTATCGTATGGGAAGCTTAATTTTTTTATTTTCTGTAGATAAAAACTGCTCCCTGGTCATGTGATGTCACACAGGTGCACGGCTCATTAGATCACAAAGAGTAATCAGAGATGTGTGTTATATAAAGACACCACTGTCACATGACTATATGACATCAAATGACCAGCGATTTAATGAGCTGTGCACCTGTGTGACATCACATGACCAGGGATATAACAAGTCATGCACCTGTGTGACATCACATGACGATGGATATAACCACACCACTGTCACATGACTGTGTGACATCACATAATCAGGGATATAACAAGTCGTGCACCTATGTGATATCACATGACCAGGGATGTAACCAGCTGTGCTCCAGTGTGACATCACATGACTAGGGATATAACAAGCTGTGCACCTGTGTGACATCACATGACCAGGGATATAACGAGCTGTGCACCTGTGTGACATCACATGACCATTGATGTTATTATCCACAACAATGAAACTACCTGTTGAATGACAGCAATGCTGGAGAAGACAAACTTTTAGAAGACAGAACAGAGCCTAATGAACATGTTTGGTTCTAGAACAAGTTGTACTGATCATAAATGGTGGGGGCTACAGAAGACCTTCCAACTGCACCGGAATAAGTGAGCAAAGGATACAAAGAAAGCAGAGACCAGCGAGAACCTGGGAAGCCTCAAATTGGTAATATCAGTAAATGGGTTTGGTAAAGATGATTTTTTTTAACTTATTTGCAGTCATCTGACATCAATTTTTTTATATCTGTAAAACCCCTGTAAAGAATCTTTAATGAACTTGTATTATATAGTTACTGCCTTTTAGGAGATGAAATGAGCACTTATGTTCTCGTAACATTCCTGTTGTAAATGTGTGAATAAGTCGTTACATAAGGATTGGAATAAAATCTATTTTTTCTATTGCATTGCCTGTAATTATATGATGTATATGAGAGACATCAATAATGGTGCATCAGGGTACATGCTATTTCTTTTATTGTATGTGATACATGTAATGCATATTGTTTGACACATTTACTGAATGTAAAGCATGCATATAAAAGATACAAATATCTGTGAAAAGAAACGCAAGAGTACATAGACCTAAGTAATAAAAAAAAAGATTTTTTTGCATTACCGTTGTGTATACAACATGAGCCTTAATATCGTCTGAAAAATATTTAATGTACACATACATAAGCTGTACATATTATAAGCTTATTGAGGACATTAAAATGGTATTCCTAGTTGATCAACATCAGATCTGCAGTTTTCAGAACCCTAGAACCTTAAACGATCAACTCTTAGAGCACCATACATTTTAAAGAGACCGTGGCTGGTATTGCAGCTTAGCCCCATTCACTTGAAAGGAACTGAACTACAAAGGAACAAAGTGACCGCTGAAGGTGACATCAAGGTCATGTGAAGTGGGTAAAGGGTAAGACCAGTAGAAACAAGTTTGGGATCCAGCACTCTGTACCATACGTGGAGACGGTTAGTAAGTAAATCAAATCTTCCTTTATTAGAGTTTAAAAGTCATGCAGACACACATAGCTGTGACATAGGGTAAGACCCCCACTAATCTGGTATCGAATATATATTACAAAGACAGGTGATGAAAAAGAAAAGACCTGGAATCCCACTTTAATGCTGAGGAATAAGGCAATAGTCATCTTTTTATTTAGCTTTGTTTTGTTTGTTTGGATGTGGGGATACCAATCATGCATACAGGCAGGTTCAGGAGGTTTGTTCTTAAGTTGAATTTGTATGTAAGTTGAAACTGTATATTTTATCATTGTAGATCCAGACAAAAAAAAATTTGCTCCAGCGACAATTAGAGTTTAAACATTTAGTGCTGTAATGGGACCAAGGATTATAAATAAATCTTCATTACAGACACCTTACAGCTGATCATTGCAGTCTGGGACTATAGTAAAGCATCCAGAGAGCTTCACCAGAGGTCAGAGGGGTCCGTCTGTAACTATGGGTTGTCTGTAAGTTGGGTGTCCTTATGGGTGCCTATATTTTATAATTTTTTTAAAAATACTGTATGTTATATAGGATATAGGGGGTAATTAAATTTTGAAGCTGAGTCTTTCCCAGTTATCATAGTAACGTGCATTTATGGTTTGTGTGCCTCCTCTAATGGGTCCCAAACAGTTATTGCATTTTATAGCCTTGTATACATAGACTTCATACCAACAAATTCTGCTTTACGTCAATGTTTGTCATGGAGCTTCATAACACCATTTCTATTAAGAAAATGTATAAAATAGACATCCCATAGAAAGTGTGATTTTTTTTCCCGGATTAACTTGTTTATTTACTGAAATACATGAAATAATGGGTTATTTATTTGGTGCAATTAATTCAGAGTATCACTGCCAGGACTATGTCAGCTCAGATAAAACGGAGGCCCCGTGAGACCTGATTTGCATCCTGTAAGAGCTATTAATTTCTACTGATTCTATTAATTTGCCAACATTAAAAATTCTGGCTCACGAAATATAACATAGATGATTGTAGCAAGGAGAATTTTGATTTAGACAGGAGGAAAGTGTATGGCGCACATGAACTGTTGCGACCGCTGCTGAATGTCCTAGAATGTGGATAAATAATAAGAAATTTAGGCAAATATCAACATATTTTGCCTTAGACACAGTTTGTAAATTCTAAAAAAATTAATATATTTTCCCAAAACACAATACAATTTGTGTGGCTCAGTGGAGAAGTGGTTAAAAAAACCTACCATCAGAAATCTACCTATTAGTACCTACTAAACCCTAATATATCTTTACATAACCCTATTATGCTTTCTAGGCTAAACTTTATCTACATAATATGCAAATTTTCCACAAAGGCTACTTGGGCATGGAGTATCCTCTGCGGGCAATAGGACCAAAGGCTACTCCACGCCCCAATAGCCTCTGCTGTCCCTCCTACCTGAAAGTTCATGGTGCAGTCCTCACACTGCTACCACTGTTCTCTGCTCCATCTGAGCTCTGCGCATCCGCAGTAGTTCCAGCACCAGCGTCCATGCACACCCATATAACGATGCTCCCGTTGGTACTCTAGCCCAGGCTACTGCACATGCGCAGAGCTCCAATGCAGCTGGGAACAGTGTGTGGTGTGCACCGTGAATACACAGGTAGAAGGGATCACAGAGGCTACTGGGGCATGGAGAAGCCTTTGCTCCCCCTGCCCGGAGAGGCTACTCTACGACCTAGTAGTCTCTCCGGAAAATTTGCATATAAAGTAGATAAATTTTAGCATAGCTCAGAAAGCATTATATGGTTAGGTAAAGATAGATGAGGCCTCAGTAGGTTAGTAGGAACCTACCATCAGCTCTACCTTAAAGGAAACTTGCTGTCAGAAGTAGATCTTATTGTAGATTGCTCCTGCCTCTGCACTAATCTGTAATATACTAATCCTGGAACCTAACCTAATTTGTCATAATTTATATTCCAAGATTGTAGCTGGATTTGGAGCACTCTGGTTCACTGGTATGTGAGATCTCTTTATTGTAGTGCCGCACAGACCCACGCCCCTGGACGGTGCTGTATGATCTCATACACTAGTGCACCAGAGTGTCCAAAGCCTCAAAGTTAGGGTAATACACATTGGTGTCACATTTAATCTCTCATTATCCGAATTATGTCCAATTTATGTCAATTGAGACAAGTGGAAGCGGTGGAGCGGTTTTAAAGCTAATTTTATTTTAATTGAAATGTATGCATTGGTAAATTTAAGTTTATTTGGTTATAGGTGAATGTCACGCCTTCTTTCTTTTTTCTTTTGCACTCATCTATTTGATATCCTTTTTGGAGTGTCGCTTGAGGAGTAGGGCACAGAAAGTCACTGCATCCCATCCCAGCTTATTGGTTAGCCACACTAATAATCAGATTAAAGCCATCTTTTCCTGGTGGATTCAGGACTGTTCCAGGGTGACATATAGGGGCACATTTACTAAGGGTCCGCGGACCCCATTTCCGTTCGGTTTACTGATTATTTCCAATTTGCGCCGCATTTAACAGGGGTTTTTGGCGCACATGATCGGATTTTGGCGCAACTTTCATGCAACTGAGGGGGTGTGGCCATCGAACAACCTGACTGATTTGGACTAAGCGCAGGATTTAATATTCCAATTGTGTCGCAAGCCCAAGCACTCACATACACTGGGGAGAAGAAGGTGAACTCTGTCGGACCTGAGCGGGGAAGCGACACATGCAGGATATCGGGCACACGATCTTGGTGAATCACGCCGGACTTCATCCTCGACGGACAGACCGGATTGGGGATCGCGACAGGACTGGGTAAGTAAATGTGCCCCACAATGATCTATACGCAACAATCATGTGGCCTCCCGGTGAGCACCTTCACAGGGAGATTGTTTCTCTGATGGGTTTGAACCCCTCAGTTGTCCTTTTTTTTCTAGCGAGATAAGATTAGACTAAGTAAAGATTAGACTTTTCTCAAAATCCCTGTTTTAGATTCAAGGATATTCTAAACACTAAACCACCAGCCTATTAAAAATACTAAGCAGTGGAGAAAGAAACATTTTACCCTGATAAATATTCTTTTGCAAAGCCATACACACATAATTCCTGCACATAGCCATAACTTGAGGTAACTATTGTCCAAGTTTATTGAATTTTAAATAAAAGTGTATTTTTAACTAAAACAACAGATAGGCTACGACAAGTTCCTGAATAGCACAGTATTCTATGTATGTGGCTTGTTGATTACATTACCTTTTATGTTGAAAACATTTTAAATGAAGCAATTATACAAATATGACTATTTCCATGCAGAGAATAAACTACCAAAATGTGTAGGTGGTAATCGTGTATGTAATTATCAAAGCAGCATGAAATAATCGCTTTGATGAAGTCATTATCGGTGGCTAGTAAAAAAAAAATACAATTTTCTTCATAGTAATTAACTGGAGGTTGGTATTTATCAAGAAGAGACACTTCCGCACTTTTTTATTCTCATCACTCGATTTCCCATCATGCTTTTTGGTATTCTTATATATTGTTCACATTTGCTACAGATAAAACAGATCAAAACAGTACTAGATGGAATATGAAATTCAAAGACTTAAAGCAAGCAAGGAATAGCAGGAGGCGGCTTTACAGGCTAATTTGTATTTCCAGTTATAAAACAGACACTTAAGAATATCAAATAATGAAGTTAATATGCATGAAAATAAGTCAAGACTGTTTTCGTGGTTCTTTTGTCTTTAAGAATACAGAGAACAAGGTGAAATAAAGCGGACGGCATTCACATGACAGCAAAGTAATGTGTAAAAAGTGCATAATCTCTCTAATGCATGAAAAGATGTTATTATATATTGAAATGTATCACCGATCCTTGCTATTCACTTCCCTAAGAAAAGGTTCTGCCTTTAGTTTTTAATTAAAATGGCTTTCCAATGAAAATATCCAATTAAAAGAAAAATCTTTAAATTCTTAAGTTCTTAAAAGCATAACTAAACTTTTAACCAAACTGAATAAAACAATAGTGCAGTGTATAATAGCAAACTTTGCAATATATTTTATTAAAAAAAGCTTTTCGTCCTTTTCCCCTGCTTTTCTTCCTGCTTTTAGTAGTGGGTATAACTCAGCTTTCTCTCCTACACTCAAAGACAACTGATAGATAAGGATGCATAAATAGTTAACTCTTAGCCTGCTTATCAGTCTTCTGTGGATATATTTGAGAATGCGTTCAGAAACACAGCTCACAACAGGAGAAGAAAGTAGCAAAATGGGAGGCAGAGAAACTTTTAGTTTACTATTTACTTTACTAGTTTACAATTATTATCACCTGCACTCATTTTGTAAATAAAGAAATAGTTTTGAAGGTCCAGTCATACTTTAGGTCATAACTAAACGTTTTCAAAAAACTGTTCTAAAGGATTTGTGCAGATAATAGTAAACTTTGTAATAAACATTATGAAAGAAATAAGTTTCTTTGTCCTTGTGACGGGTGTTCCCCCATGCCTCTCCGTGTGCCTCTGTGCCCTGCGACATCTACTCACCTAAAAAAGCTTATTGTATGCCTCAGGCTATTGTTCTGTATTCCCGTTGTGACCTTGGTTCTCCTATTGATTTTGATCCTGTTCCACCTTCCTTGACCTATTACTACATCCCCGACTCCGATCCCGTGCTGCCCGTCCTGACCTCCTGCCTGTCCCCAACTACGATTCTGCCTAACGTCTGTGTACCTTGCCTTGGCTGCCACCACGGATAAGTTGCACCTGTGGAACGACTTGGTGGTACCACACGGCAGCAAGTTCAACCTGCTTTGCAGCGGGCTCTGGTGAAAAACGGGTGCCATTTAGATTCCGGTCCCAGCTGTCGGCTTACCTCATCGTCCGCGGTGCTCCAGTGGGTCCACTACCCCTGGAGCCTGAGAGTCCTTCTTTTTACCTTTGCCTTTCCTCCCTTATTTAAGTAGTTTGTGTTAATCAGCTTTCGGTCCTGTATCCACTTACAGTGGAAAGATAAAGTAACCTGATAAAGTATCTAATGACTTTACTCTTTAATGACAGTCCATGGATAGTCTAATCTCCTCTGAGCGCTCAGTCATTAAGTGAAATATGCTCAAGGTATCGAAAGAGTTACACCATTAGCCCCCTTATCTGTCTGAAGTGGGTGGACACCAAAAGGCTTTCAGATGCACTACTCACTACAGGAGAAAGAGCAGAAAAAGGCACAGAGAAATTACTTTTGCACTATTCATTTTTAAAATAAAAAATGCTTAATTAAGTATGTGAGTTGCTTTTCTCTGAGCTATACAATTTGATGTATCCTACATAGTAGATTTCCTAATATATATTTAGGAAGTAGGAGAGAAGTGTAAATAGAGTTTTCTATAAATGTTTGCTGACAGTAATCTAATGCAAGATATAAGGGGTCAGCAAATGGCCTATTGGATTTCTCTGTGATATTTTCTCTGTCCCTATGGGATGAATATAGAACTTGAGGTGTCTGGCAATATCCTTTCTTGAAAGCTCATTGTCTTTCTATATCTGAACTTTACAACAGCGGAATACACAGGGAGATCATACAGATCAAAACTGGCACTGTATATAAAGCAATATCAACCTGTGATGATATACTATATGAAATAAAAACATTTGGTCACCTTCTGGAGCTTTTATGACATACTTTACTTAATGCATACGGATGAATATAGTGCTGTTCCCTCCACTTGCAGATACAATAGCTTCCACTCTTCTGGGAAGGATTACTGTAAGATTTTGGAGGGTGCCTGAGGGATTTTTTGCCCAGCCATGTGTGAAGGCAGTGATGTTGTGTGAGACGATCTGGCTTGCATTCTCCAATTCATCCATAGGGTATTGGATGGAGCTCCTGCCCAGCAAAATTATGAATGTATACCTGTGAAGTTATACTAGATCTTTTCCAAAAACATATTGGGCTGATAGGGCTACATAGTTGGTGGCTGATGAAAGACACCAGAGGGTATCAGAAACGCGTCACTTAGTTGTAACTCACATGATGTCCTTGATGAAATATGAATAAAGATCAATAACTTTTGAAGCAAGAGAGCTGGATCTTTTTGTTTGTTTGGGATCTATAACATGCTCCCTGCAGATACCACGCTATGTACAATCTGTGCAGCCAATTCTGCTCTATAGCATACTGCCGTCAGATACCACACTATGTACAATTTACTCAGCTACTCATGCTCTATAACATGATCACTGCATGTAGGACACAGTATTACATCTGGTCTATAACATGCTTCCTGTACATAGGACACTATGTACCATCTGTTCAGCTCTTCCAGCTCTATAACATGCTGCTCAATTCAAGTCAAGGGAAATTGTATAGATCCTGCAGAGTGACTACTGATCATCAGGGACATGTGCTATAGACTTACTGCCCACAATTAGGTCCTTATAGGCAGGGCCGGCGCAAGCACTGGGCAAGCAGTCGCATCAAATGTATTTCCTATGAGACAGACCTTGATGTCACCGGTAACCTCATTTGTTTTTTGCCACCGCAAAACCATCCGACCTCTTCAAATTACGCTGAAGAATTGACACATCACTCTGAAGACTAGAACCAGAGACACATTGTTCTCACTACAGTCTGCAGCAATTAGTTTCATGGCTGCGGCTGGTTAAAACATTGTGTACACTGGAGACCAATCTCAACTATGCAGAAAACGGCTAATGTGATTTCTTCAAGAAAAGTCGCTTATTAATAGACATTGGTGTTTTCTGCCATGCTGCCACTTTGCATTTCTGGCATAATAAATTACTGTAGGCGAATGATATCCCCAGCCGAAAATGACTTAAGGAGAACTGATCACGAGTCGAAGAATTTCCCTGAAAAACATACAGTAAATTAGTTTATGCCAAAAATAAACGATAACAAGGCTGAAGTGACATATTGTAGAATACATGCGCTTAATAACTCAATTATTGGCATACCAGACTCATAATCCCATATATTGTAATCTCCTCTATAGTGTAACTGTGTTGGAGACCAGTCACAAGGGTTGCAGCATAGACAATTATCGTACCATAGGCCATGTATAGTTTGTCTATCATGTTAATTACTACATCCCCCTGATACTGCTCATCTCAGTCCAACTGAAACCAAAGTGATACAGCTTTAGCCTGGTTCCACTGTCTCTGCCTCTAATTTTATGGGGGGTTTTTTTGGAAAACAATTAACAAAAGGTGAGAAACAGTTCATCAAATTAGAGGTATTAGGTATTAGGTAAAACGAGTATATAATAAAATTGCAATATAATGATCAGGTATAAAATATAGAAGTAGGAGGTCTTGCAGGACCCTAGTAGGAAAAATCAAGAAGCAAATGATAATTACAAGAAGAAATATGAGAAAACAAAGAAAGAAAGGGGAGAAAAATGATATAAGATTGGAGAAGGAAGGGTAATGGGTCTCCACGGAGTTCCGGACCAAGTAGTAAATTAGTATTATTGGAACAAATCTCTATAGGCCACAGAGGCTTTTAACTGTATCCAAGGTTATCAAGAGGAAACTATCCATGAGGCCTGAAGATTCTGCAGATTATTCCTCCATCCTACAGATACGGTTCACTTCTTCCACCCACTCAGGGATAGTAGAGGGAGACATGGAGCCCATATGGCGAAGAATTACTGATCAGACTGTAGTTAGAAGAAAGGACAGGGGGCTCCTTTTTCCAAAACCGTTTACACTTTAATGCGGCAATAAAGATTTCACAGTGCATACAAATTCTCGGTGTGGCGGGATCTATTTTTCTCACAGTTTCTCCTTGGTCTGGTAATCCCAGTCAATAAGGCATGGGAGTACTGTGGCTTATGGAAAGCTGACACAGTCTGAGGATTCAAGACCCACCAACCGACTCCGATTAGAAGTTACCCCAGACAAGTGGATTATAATATAGGCGGTTTGGCATTAGTCCGGGCCAAAACCTTCCAGGGGGCCCATAGCCACCAAAATGACCCACCAAATTTTATGATGAGAAGGACCGTCACCCAAGAAATGGAATTGAAGCCCAGGGCCCATGGCAGTCTTAATCCATCCCTGGTAGCAAGGCTGAGCGCAATTTCACAAACAAGGAGCTTGGTGGTGTGATAGAAGCCCCTGAAACAAGAATATGTCCATTTTTGCAACTGAACCATGATAATGGCTTTCGTCTACATGTGGCAAGGTCTACAATAGAGTGGTCAACCAAAAGGAGCGTAATAAAGTTTGTAAATAGTGGAGTGAATCGCAGGGATTTGAAGGCCAAGGTATGTGATGGCGCTAGTACACCACTTAAAGGGCAACTGAGGTGCTAAGTGTTTAGCTTTTTTGGGCAGGAGGGACACATTTTGGGCCTCTGATTTGTTATTTTTTTAATATTACACTGCCTCCTGCTTATAACAGGTTTCTCCTGATCAACTCTTAAAAGAAGGAGGCAGCGGCACCATTTGTATGAAGTGTGATGGAACAAACAGCTATTGACTCCATGTATTTGGCCAAATCTTGTATTTGTAGCTGTTTTCCTTGGCTTTTACAAATGAGGACAAACTGAAAAAAAAACTTATATATTGCATTATGACTTGATAGCTTGCACTGAAGAACCTTATGGACAAAGCCCAGAGTCCATTCAGACGTGCAGAGACTCCACAGATCAAAAGTGAGAGAAAATTAAAAAAAATACAGTGTATCCTTCTTCTCTTTGTAGATGGAAGTCGTTCTGACCTTGTTTCATTCTTTGTATTATAAAGTTTCTTATTCAGCCCCTAATGCACCGCTGTTTCTCCAGACATCACCCATGCCTAACCTCATGAGCTCTAATGGCTGTAATACAGATGAAAAGAGTTGATGGAATCTACTGAAGTCCAAGGACGTCTCCATGGATGATGATAGCGCAGTGAAGTCTACAAAGTGACAAGGTATATGACATATTTGCATATCCATTATAAAAATGGCAATGGTGTTTCCAAATGGTCCATTTTGCCATGTTTAAAATCTCTTTCACAGTTTATCTGAGGCTAATTTAACTGAGAAGCCTAAGCCAAATATACCAGACCTTCAGGGGTTGCCAGTAATGATGCAAAATGAGGCAGCTGTTTCAAGCAGACGTCTGTAATCATTTGAATAATGATTAAATATTCAAGATTTGTCATTAGTATCAGACACTTATATACTGCAAATGTCCCCAGTGATTTTTACATGATAGTCTGAGACGTATTATGCCAAGAGCAACACTTTGTTATACGCTATAAAAAACTTTAAGATTGAGAACTTGCCGACAAACAGAATACCAAACGAAACTCTAAACCCTTTGATGACATGTGAAGAACCTATACGCCTTCAATACTGACTCATTCTGAATTACAAATCAGATTACAAGTGGACCTTTAGCTAGCTACAACACCTAAAAGTTGCTGTGTCCTCCAGAAGAAGAGTGAAGAAATCAGACGATACCTTTTTGAGGCAAACTGAGTATATTTGATGGTGAGAATCCATAGAATACTAGTTCTCTTCGTCAGACATGATGTTAAGCATGAAACAGAAAATTCACAGAACTTTATACACACTAGTCAGTGATCATAAAAATTTTAAAAACTTTAAAACAGCAGATTGATAAATACAGGGACATCTTATATACAACAGGATGGCAATGAACACACTAAAAATCTGTGAGTCGAGATAAGAGAGCCCTAGTTCTTATTTGCTTGTGGCCTCCAGGTCAGAGGTAGGAGGTCACGAAGCTGGCATGAATGTTAAGGCCACTTTGTAAGGTGTTCAATCTCTGCATTCATTTATGCTCCCATTCTTTCCTTTCCCTCTGTGTCCTAAAATGTCCCATTAAAATAGTAATCTGCAAATCTTCCATAGTGTGGTCCTCTCTGGAGAAATGTGCAGCCGCTGGGAGATCTTTCCTTTCATTAGCTGGGTCCTTCATGCATTCCTCTCTGTTCAGGTATTGACTGTAAGACTACTATATAAGCTGGATATTACCAATGTGCTAGGGGAACAGTATAACTATCCATCTCTCTCTCAAACTGCCTAAAAAGAAACTAAAAACAGTTTACAGTCAGGGAGTCTCTACAGTCATCATCTACATAATAATAAGCTGTTCAATCTTCAGCAGTAATTGTGATAGGAGTTTGTGCTTACCGCTGGAGAAAACGGCTGTGGTACTATCTAGGGTACTATCTAGACAATTGTATCTTCCAGAGCTTGGTGTCAAAGGTAGTGAAAAGAAAGGCATGTAACTCATGGGAGGGAGACTGCATCATGGGATCACATGACCAAATGGTGAGACACATCCTAATCTAATACACTGATCAAAAAAATAACAGAACACTCAAATAACACATCCTAGATCTGAATGAATGAAATACTTTGTTCTGAACTGACAACAAAATCACAAAAATCATCCATGGAAATCAAATGTATTAATGTAATGTCCATAAAACAGGACAAAATGAGGCTCAGTATTGTGTCTGGCCTCCATGTGCCTGTATGACCTCCTTACAATGCCTCAGCATGCTCCTGATGAGGTTGTAGATGGTCTCCTGAGGGATCTCCTCCCAGACCTGGACTAAAGCATCCGCCAACTCCTGGACAGTCTGTGTTGCATCTTGAAGTTGGTAGATGGATCGAGACATGATGTCCCAGATGTGCTCAATAGTTTTCAGGACTGGGGATTGAGCAGGCCAGTCCATAGATTCAATGCCTTCATCTTGCAGGAACTGCTGACACACTCCAGCCACATGAGGTCTAGCATTGTCCTGCATTAGGAGGAACCCAGGGCCAACTGCATCAGCATATAGGTTCTCATCTTGGTACCTAATGGTAGTCAGGCTACCTCTGGTGAGACATGGAGGGTTGTGCGGCCCTCCAAAGAAATTCCATCCCCCACCATTACTGACCCACTGCCAAACCGGTCATGCTGAAGCATGTTGCAGGAAGCAGATCTCTCTCCACAGCGTCTCCAGACTCTGTCACGTCTGTCACATGTGCTCAGTGTGAACCTGCTTTTATTTGTGAAGTGCACAGGGCATCAGTGGCAAATTTGGCAATTCTGGTGTTTTCTGACAAATGCCAAGTGTCCTGCACGGAGTTATGCTGTGAGCACAACCCCCATCTGTGGATGTTGGGCCCTCATTGCATCCTCATGGAGTCAGTTTTTAACCATTTGTGCAAAAACATGCACAATTGTGGCTGCTGGAGGTAATTTTGAAGGGCTCTGGCTGCTGGGTTGTTGGCCTCCTACAGCTCCCTCCAAGTCTCCTGGTGTACTGTCCTGTCCCCTGTTAGCGCCTAAAGCCTCTGGACACTACGCTGACAGGCACAGCAAACCTTCTTGCCACAGTTCCGTTGATGTGCCATCCTGGATCAGCTGCACTGCCTGTGTGGTTTGTAGAGAACTTTTCATGCTACCATGAGTGTGAAAGCACCACCAACATTGAGAAGTGTTCTGTGGTCCCCACCTGCAGAACCTCTGTTGTCTATTCCTTTTGTACACCAGCATGGTAAATTGATTGTCAATCAGTGTGGCTTACAGTTTGATTTACTTGGAGCTATATTGTGTTGTTTAAGTGTTCCCTTTATTTTTTTGAGCAGTGTATATAAAGCTGATTGCATGTACATGTATATATCCACTAAAGGAATCTGCACCGTCACTTTTACAATCACCAAGTTTTCCCTCAGGGAACATTATAGACTCAGTTTTTCACATTTTCACCTACTTGGCCACAGGTCATTAATATGAGCTCTGAGCTTTGACTGGTTACTATAGGAAATGACTATAAGACAGCTTAGGTGTGAGGTAATATGTGAAGTGATATATGAGGTAATATGCAAGGTCATATGGGAATATATGAAGTAATATGTTAGATATAGATACAGTAGATAGATAGATAGATAGATAGATAGATAGATAGATAGATAGATAGATAGATGATAGATAGAGATATACAGATACCATTATATCATCTCTGATACTCCAGTCACATCGAGTGCTACAATCATCTATACATTGTTATATAATGTGTATGTCTGCTAAAGGAATCAACAGTATTGCATCACAAAATCCTGTGACTCAGGTAACAAGTCTGTTTTGAGAATGAGAAGGCTTTGAGCGGAAATCCTCATCCCGTACTTTCCAGGTATGTGCCAAAAAATTACCTGGAGTAGTTGCTCCCTAACTACAGAAGCCATTGGGGTAGATTACCAATGCCTTCTCTGCCGGTTTGGCTCCTTCCCCATCACTTTGGGCAAGTCGTATTCACTATAGCTGAATAGTCTGCCAAGTCAGACTGATCTTTATGTGCAAAATATTTTTTATTGACCTACTCTACTTTGTTATACTGTAGCTAAGAGCAGGTATTTACTATCCTATAGCTACCACTAGATGAAATGAAACACCTAAATGAGCTAATACGGGCTTAATTATACACAGTAAGGAAATAGACTTGAAAATGAATATATAAGGCTGCTCCCCCTCCTAGCAATGCACGGTTCACAGCAGGGAACGATAGAGCATGCTCCATCTTTTTATCATGGAAGCACCACCCGGCGCCATAGCCATCTATGGGGACGTATATCCGGGCCCCTGGATGAGGCAGCTGTTTCGGGTAGCAGTACAAATCCACCAGGTCAATTGTTTAATTCTTTGCGAAGTGAAGCATGTTCTGAATGTCTAGAATCCAATTATATTTCTATAGAACAGAGCTGAAAGAAATCAGTGAAAA
Source organism: Engystomops pustulosus (assembly GCA_019512145.1). Taxonomy (NCBI): domain Eukaryota; kingdom Metazoa; phylum Chordata; class Amphibia; order Anura; family Leptodactylidae; genus Engystomops; species Engystomops pustulosus. The sequence goes on from CM033648.1 coordinate 16,802,097, forward strand.
TTAATATCGTAAGCTGCCTCTATAGTACAGAACTGCTTCATTGATGCTTATTGTTGGCCTATCACATGCTGGATCTCTAAATCTTAATTGTCTGGAATAAGCACATTGTAATTGTCAGTCATTCGCTATTCTTCAAGGACATCTGTTGGCATGTACTGAATGTACATAGACCACTTATCTTATGTAGTTTTCTCCATAGCATGAATAATAGTAAGCTACTTACAATACAGGCTCAAAAACACATTAATATCAATTATTATTTAGTCATTTTTTGTGGTGGCTTTTGTTTGTATTCTCAAGTTTGGTTATTATGTTTTATCATATTATTTTTATCAAAAACAAAACTGTTTATCCATAAAAGTTCGACTAATGGTCTAGTAATGGCACAGCAGTAGTGAAAAACATATTTGATGTCTCTTCCATATGTTGATGTTGGTAACTATACCTCTATGCTGTAATGCACATGGTGGCTTAGTGGTTAGCACAACAGCTTTGCAGTGCTAAGGATCTTGGTTCATGTCCCAGACCAACATCTGCAAAGAGTTTATATGTTCTCTCCGTGTTTGCGTGTGTGTCCTACGGTTTCCTCCCACACTCCAAAACATACTGATTAGATTGTGAGCCCCATTGGGGACAGGGACCGATTTGGCAAGCTCTGTGCAGCGCTGTGTAATCTGTGTGCGCTATATAAATAAAGGAATGATTATTATAATGCACCAGACTGCGAGCACGCATATGTCTACTAGCCAACATATGTAGATGCCTCAGTGGTGGGAAGGACTACAATGGATGCCCATGTTTTTAGTGCTAGTGCCTTCTGTATTATTAACCATTAGGTATTTTTAGTGACTGGCAAGCTATTAGAGAGTCATCGGGGGAGATGTGGAAAGAGCAGAATGTATATTTGTATTCTGTATTATTTGATAATATGGCTATATGGTCAGTTCAGAGCAATGATTTTGACTTACAAAGATGTTTTGATTTTCCCTTGGGGTAAGAGGTGAATAATGGGGTAGATGTATTTTATTTAGACTCTATCATTAATATGGTAGATGGTAAAACTATACAAGATGGCCAGTGTATGAATCACTTTTATGGAACATTGCTAAATCTTTAGTGGTTCTCCCTTATAACAATATCATAATTATTAATGCTTAGCCCAACAAAAGCCTTAGAGGAACCCGCAGGGTGTTTTCTTGCCTTATGGAGCAAGAGACTAAATTGCCTTTAGGTTCCTAGTCAGCTATGGAGATAGAATAGGGTACGAAGAATTCCCTCAATAAACTCCCAGGGGTCATTTATCATAGTTGTTCTTTTTTTTTTTGTCATTGCGCCTTTTTGGCTGTTTTGCGCCTATGCTATAGGTTGCTTAAAATTAAGAATTAAGAGAAATTGTCTGCCGCCTCAGATTTTCCCTATTTACAGTATCTTAGAAGTGCAAAGGCGCTTGTTTGATTTGTGTCTCTTTGATCCAAGGATGTCCACCTTTTTGATAAGACCAAATATGAGATTGAATACATTTAACATAGCAAAAACCTAACCCCCTTCCCCAGACTTCAGGATATCAGGTTCACAGGTGGGCAGAGAAAATTGTCAGTGACGTATTAGTAGCCCCAAATTCTTGTCCTCAAAATGCAAATATACTCTTAATGGTCTGGAAGATTTCTTCGGGATTCTCCTTCACTGGTTTTCTTGTCTTGGAGAAATCCAAAAGATGGAAATTGAGCTGCTGTGAAGATGACTTCCTGCCTGCTATGATGTTTTATACCAGGTGTCTTCCACTTAAAGAGTCTGTACCAAGTTTGATCGTTATCCTCTATCCAAACTTTAACAACCCCTTCAAGTAACATTACTTGGCTCCACTTTCCTTATGAAGTTCCAATTCTGTCCTGTCTACACATCCACGATTCTCTGGATCAGGGGCGTAACTACAGCGGTAGCAGCCATAGCAGCCGCTATGGGGCCCACAGTGTCAGGGGGCCCCGTCATCCGACCTGACACAATAAAGAATGGAGGATGTGCACCATTATATCTATATTGTACTGCACATTGTCCAGCATAATATGTATATAACATATACTATGATGTATATATGCAGTATCTGTGATGTGCATAAGGTGTCTGTATACACTGTATGTGAGTATGTTACATGTGGCACTGTATGTGTGTGTATATGCTGTGTGTGCACATGAGTGTATTTATATGTGATTGTAACTCTCATGTGTATATGTGATTGTAACTCTAATAAGTATATTTTTTAAGTGGGAAGGGGGGGCCCATGCAGAAGTCTGCTAGAGGGCCCTGCCTCTCCTATTTACACCACTGCTCTGGATCATTAATAATTTAATGATCCTTAAACAGTGCCTATTCTTTATCGGGTTATGATATTGTACTAAAGGAATATCAAGTAACAATATAACACATTGGATTACAAAGGTTATACATTACAAAGGTTCATGATGTTCAACTTATTTCTGCTGCATTCATCCTTCAATGCTTGATCAGTCGGGTTTGTCTCAAGGTTGGTCTCTGGTTTTGTTCTTCTGATGAGAAGAACACAAATGTTTTTTTTCTCAGATAATATGGAATTTCTTCTACCAGTTTGAGCATACAGTACGTGCTATCGGGAGATACAAAGGAGGGGGTCCCTGGTTTATGGCGTTTACTTGGCAGCAGTTGATGACAAAGGATCTGCAATCCTCCTTAATATACTGTATGTTCTCATTATTCTCAAAGTCTCTCCAAATTATTACTAGTCTATCACACACACACAGAGCTTTCATTACACCATGGTGCCGCATTCAGCTGTTTAATGGACCGAAAACGTCTTATTATGAATGTAATTTCTGGATTCTGTTTCCAACAATTGCTTTTCTTCTGAACACAAATTATGGGCTGAAGTTATTTGTGGTGTGTCCTTACAGAATGATCAGGCTTCATGCAGTATGAAATCCATACTGATTAGTATTTGGGTGCAGATGTCTAGGCTTCCCAGAGTACTCTATCATATTATATGGTGACGCAAGCAGAAAAGCTAGAGGGAGGCATGCCACGCTGCCCTCAATGTTAGAACAAGGATACATTGTGGGCTGATTTGGCATTCTGCAATTCATAATATCCAACTTGACAAATGGGAAGTCAAATTCAAAATTCCTTCACATCCTTCATACTTGAGATCAGACCACTGGGAAAACCCACCAGATTACCTTTGATTCACATCTGCTGCTCATCTTCAGGGGCACACGCATCCTCATACTTCCTACTGCATCACTGCGGTCTCAGCTTGTAGGGTTCTCGGACCGTCGCCCATCTGTCCCTTAGAGCCAGTACATGTTCTGTGTTTCCTAGGGCCTACCAAATAAAATTATTCTGGTGACCCACCCTTCATCATCTCCAGGAAACAGACCATACAAGTACATCTAAAGTAGATTGTTATCTGCTATATCTATGGGGTCCGCTGTTAGATTACAGTCTTGGCCAACCACAAAATCCTTTGTTAGGCTGCATTTGCATGACTGTCAGATAACATACGCTCCAACGTTCGTGGCACCACACTGTACACAGAGAAAAGATAGCATAATCTATCCTTCCCAGTGTGTACAACTGAGCAGCACTCACCCCTCCTCCTCTACAGTGCGTGAGTGTATGCTCACTTGGCCATAGCTTTACTCTGGTGGACCAGTTTGACACTGTATATGTTTGTGACATAAATCAAAGAAGCAGCGTGGTGATAAAAGGCACCTTAACCAATGGGAGGTTATCTGAACATAAAAGCTCATAATTGCTAGTATCCTGCGAGAGCATCCTTTCTTCTGACTTCTACTTGACCAAGGATAAGGTTCTACAACACCATAACTTGATTTTCTTCTTCTTCAATCACAACCTCAACTAGTCCCAAGCATAAAGCCCTGCTGGCTACTTTGACTTACAGGGGGAGATTTATCACTGCTTCTATGCCAGTTTAAGGTAGAGACTATGCCAGCTCCATGCATTGTGGGAATGAAGGGGGCATAGAGGGGCACAGCCAGCAGTGGAGCATGCAGGCACAGGGCATCCCTGGTAAAATCATGCAAAACTACACCAGGTTGGACCTGGGGAAATTTTGCCTGCCATCCACACTGCTCACCAGATACATCAAAAGGCCTAAGCCTATCCAAAGGGAAACGTAGGACATGCAGGAGTGCCGTCATATGATAAAACTCCCCCACAGTGTCCAACTGCCTCGAAATCTGTTTACTCTTAAAAGGGTATTAAATATACTCAGGATACTGAAATAACACATTCTCTAATTCACTGCTATTAACAAAAATACAGCATTTCACAGATAATTCCAATCTGTCTCTATCAGTCGTGGTGTACACTATTTTGGTTGCCCCGGGATCTGACCCTAAATCAGAAGTCTAGGGTCCGGCATGGCAGATTGTTCTCCTGTCTGATGCTGCAGTGAGCACCGCTCTGCATCAGACCCTCCCCTTGCATTCCACGATGAGTTCACACACACAGTGACCTGCTGCAAGCAGACTGCAACGTGAGGAGAATAATGTACAAGCTACAGGCAGATAAGGTCTTTATCCAGGGGAGATTGCTGAGATAGCAGAACTGAGAATGCCATTGTGTGTTTTATGCATCTCATGGATCTCATCATGTTTCATCTCTCTTTTTCTATGTGTCAGATGCTAGTGAATGTTCAGAAGCTAAATGAAAGTGTAGATAAACCTGGACCCTCATAATCTAAGTACATTGTCAGCATGTACAGCTTCTCACAGCACCAGAGGCATCATGAAGTGTCTGCTTAGAGAGTCCCTGCCTACACTCTGGAATTTTACACTGACCAGCCTATGGAGTGATAGGAGCTAAATAGCAATAACACTGGGTAACATTGTAAAATAAAAATTATCTTTATTGTGTACACCTCACTAGGGGTTGAAATTTGAGAATTTTCTTTCATGGGCAAACCCCTTTAACTATTTCTTGCCTGACTTCTGGTGCTGGGACTCCTGACCCACTCAAATCTGTTACAACAGGGCTGCTTCCTCTCAGCTAAGTTCAGACAGTGATTAGTGATGGGAAAAGGTAGACAACAACCTTGGAAATAGCCGAGAGCCAAACTGTTGCATTTGCAGTTCTATAAAAAATTATAGGCGCATTGGTTGAACATGCATATCCCTGCTCCATTGAGATTGGGCAATCACAGGGTCAAGGTTCTTATGATTGCTGCCACATGTAGGCAAACACTGCCCATAGATGGACATTGTTAAAGATGGGTGTATAAGTAGACAGAAGGATGGGTGCCAAAGTCAGGTCTACAGACCTGCATGTACCCAGAAATATTTAAAGCTGCAAGGTAAGAGGTTTTTCAGAAGCAACTTGGTGATGCCATCCTGGTGATGTCACTTTGGGTACTGGATGTAGTGGCACTCTGAAACTGATGTGGATCAGGATCAGACTGTAGGTTTGGGGAGGAGAACATCAGGTCTCCTGTCTGAGGGGATGATACTTTGGCAAGGAGGCTAGAAGAGTTGGGTAGTGCCTGAACAAGGATTGGGCGAGTAACACAGATGATACAAAGTTATATATGCCAGAACCTTCCGCCAGTAAACTTATACTCCATAAACACAGTGCGCACCAGGCCTAAATAACATGTATAAAAGTAAAAAAAAAAAAGATCTTTTTCCCCCGCCGAGGTAATTTATTTGCATAGTAAAGGCAAACCTTCTGGAAAAGCTACTGCGTCCATTTAAAACACCTGTTTAAGATTCAGACTTGTTACGAACACAGAGGGTTCCGGTTGCATAGATCGGGAGAGAATGTATTTTTATTCTCCCAGCTGGTGTGGGTGGAAATATTTATAAGGTCATAGAGAAAGCCATTAGTATTTGCTAGATTTAAAATATGTTTGCTATTATTTAGCATGCACCGTTTGTGTCCGCTGTATTGCTAATCTTATGCTGTGAAGGAATAATTCCCAGTTTCTGCCTCAGATGATATATGGGAATCTGTCACTCAAATATAATGAGTTATACAGGTTGGTAAATGCAGGCAAATGTAATGGGAACACAGGTACAACATTCATTTATATATGGCGTTCCGAAAATTAATAACATATTATTAAATAGCAGAATATTCATTAGAAAATGTTCTGCACATCCCAACAAAGCGGCTCTTACAAAATATCTATATGGCTATTTTCTAGATTTTTGGGGGCCATATATAGGAATGGGTTAACTAGGATTGGGGGAATGATACTGTTTTGTCCTGCTGAATCTTCTCCTTGGTTTGGTTTAACAAAAAGATAGCAAAACCTGCAACAGAAAGCAACAAATCTGTGTCTGTGTCTCTAGCCGGCAGCTAACCTGCTTCAATTTACAGTCACAGCCAAGAGCTGCAGCACAAACTACCTGGCCAGAATTTTTGGATGTTTACTCTAGATATTCGTCAGTGATCCATCCAGTGTTACAGGTCTTAAAGAAAATCTACCATTAAAATCAAGAAAAACCAGGGGCACTTGCTCATAGACACATGGCCTCCTTACTTCTAAAATCAACTTTCAAAATTATGCTAATGAGCCTGAATGGATCCTAGGGCTGTAGCTTCACAGGTTGTTACACTGTCTCTCCCCCCCCCCCCCCCCCTTCTGGCCACTTTCTGCTTCACTGTCTGTCTGATGTAATCTCACTGCAGTAGAGGAAGTTCCAGCATGCAGTGGGAAGTGATCCTGCACAGTGTAACAACTTGTGAATCTGTAGCACAGAGAGGCTCTGTCTCTTTTGGCTCATTAGCATAATTATACAAGTTAGCGTTAGGAGGAAAGAGGCCATGGATAACAAATATAAGAAGATTACCACAGTCAAAGTGCCTGGATCTATCATTAAGTCTCCCTGGTTTATAATGCTTTGATGGTAGATTTCCTTTAAGACGCTAAACAGAAGGAGATTTTTCAATCAAATTCATTAGCAAAATTGCTTAATATTTCAATATATATTGGAGTTATTGAAAAATAATTGCAGTGTTGCACATGCCCTTTATACAAATGATTAGCCGCCCACAAATGGATCAACTACTATAGTTTATCGACATTGATGTCAGAGCTGCCAGGGAATAATGACAACCTCATGGGTCTGATAATTGCTATAATCTTTGAATTCACTTTGTAACCTAGCCATTTATAATCTTTAAGCTCACACATGTTCTAATATGGAGAGAATTATAATAATAATAATAATTCCTTTATTTATATAGTGCACACAGATTATGCAGCGCTGCACAGAGTTTGCCAAATCAACCCCTGTCCCCAATGAGGCTCACAATCTAATCAACTTAACACTATGTTTTGGAGTGTGCGAGGAAACCATACAAACTGTTTGCAGATGTTGACCTTGATGGGACTTGAACCCAGGTCCCCAAGGCTATAATGCTAACCACTGAGCCTACATAAAAAATACTAATAATAGGAAGTCAATTATAATATATGGAGGAGGCATAGCTAAAAGTTTGCTAAAATGCAAAATAATTTCTAGTTACACTGTATCAACTGTATCTCATCTGCCACCCAACTTTATCTCATCTGCCAACCATATCTCTATTACCCTTGCCTGCTCCCTTGTGCTACACTGACATACACAGGGCTCTGCGGTATACAGCGGGCGCTTACTGAGCAGCAAACTAGAAGTGCTAACCACAGAATAAACATAGAGGAAACCTAATGTACTTTACTGGGGAAACTGCTGCGCTTGCTGCATTTCGGAAACTAGATTTCCCAGTAGATTAGGATAGTGAAGAGCATATTTTACCTCCCAGCTGTTTCACAGTCTCTAAACTACTCGGCGTGAGTCACAATGCTTAGTGTAACAAAAAAAAGAGGAAACCAAAGCACCAGCTTTTTTTTTTATTAATTTTTTTTTTAAGTCTACAGCAGAGCAGTAGCGGAATAGTCACCTAATTGTGTATTGTAGAGTCTCTTACTCAGGGGCTGACCATTACACCTACACACCTTCATGACTCCATCAGCACTGCAAGAAGACTGGAAAAGTAATAGGGTTTAAAAAAAAAAAGCCTTATACAAAAGCAAGAAATACTATAAAAAACGGTAATCTTGCTGTAATCTTATCATTTTAACCACCATCCCATGTTGGCTGCACTTAGGTAGGGACACAATTTGATGGCGCTATATGTAGCAAATAATGAATCAGACCAAAGATGTAAACCAAGTTATGTCCGACTACAGACAAACTTCATCAAGAGCTGCTTAAAGGGGTTGGCCACTCTTCAATAATGATGAAGGAATGATGAATTAGTTGATGAACATTCATGGATAGTAAAAGTACTTGGGGAACTTATATAAAAGAGGGGCCAACCTCATGGCGTCACCCACTGTGTCCCTCTCCCACGGTCCATCTCAACAAAAGGGAGAGGGAAGCAGGATTAGTCATAATCTCCTGGCGCTGCCCCTCCTATTCACCAGAGCTCAGACAACACTAAAGTAAGTAGCAGGAATAATGAATCAGTTGATGAACATTCAGGGATAGTAAAAGTACATAGGAAACTTATATAAAAGAAAGGCCAACCCCTTTTATTTTTAAATCCAGCCATCCACCCATACAGCCTCACACCTACATACCATGTTTGAGCAAGGAAGCGCATTTCACATTACCAGCCCCAGGTTCTCCACATTTCGGTACCATTTGTCCAATTATAGCCTTAATTATGTCATACTACCTGTACAATATAAATTGGCTCAAAATCGTAGCTGGAGAGAAAGCTTTTGGTGACTCTTTCCTCTGGGGAACACATTTACATTGTTAACAGGACAGGAAAAATCTTCGAAATTCAACACCACATTGTGGATTGAGGATGTCTCTCTCCACACATCGAATGGGTGAGCTGAACTTAATGTTCAGGCTAAGATGTGTAAGGAAATCAATATGGCTGATATATAGTACTATATATGCATTCTAGTACTAATTTGCTGGTACTTAAAATGAGTGTTATTTCCATCTGCGAACCAGGTATGAAGGACAGAATAGCACTCACACCACCACTCAAGTAAATGAAGGACCAATTAGGACCCTATGTGCGTCCCTTTGAAGTATTAAAGAGAGCCTCTTGTTAATGGAGGCCTCGTAACCTGCTGGAACGTCTTACATATTCTTTTCATGTAATTAAGGAAACTTTGATATCTCCAATGGAAAATGTCAGACATCAGGACTAATTATCTGACCATAAAACAGGATAATTGAGCCCAGCTCTTCTGGTGGTCAGAAACCTATAAAAGTCCCCCCAAAGAAGACAGCCTTAGGCCTCATTCAGAAAATGTATTGTACTTAAAACGGTTGCTCAGGCACAAGTTATCCCCTATCTGCAGCATAGGTGATACCTTGCTAATTCAGTGGGGGTCCCAGTGACGTACTCCAATGCAGTATGTTAACGGCGGTCTACTGCACCCCAAAAAAATGGAGTGGAAAGTCAGACATGCACGCTGCCGCTCCATTCATTGTCAATGGCACTGATGTCTATTGCCAAGTCTCATGATCTATAGGGGGTCTCACCAATGTACATTGTCCATTAGCAAACCACAAGTCAACTGCTGTTTACAGTGGTAGTGTAGTGGCAGTAAGGTTTTGGTGGCAATGGTATATATTTAAGAGACAATGGAGGGGAGGGGGGACAAATTCCATTTGCGCCCAAACTTTCCAAGCTTTTGCAAGAGCTATAAGTGGAGGTTATAGCAGGGGTGGATTAAGACTGCCATTGGCCCCCTAGGCCGTATGAATATTATAGCCCCTAGAAGTCTGGAATTCACTTCCTACATATAGCACAGCACTAGCATCCCTTCCCTTCTGTCTGCTTCCAATCTGTGGTTTCAGGACCTTAAAAGGTCCTTGAATGGCTCTTGTGTTCATGTATATATGTAGTACCCTGGATCAGAGGAGCATTGAACTGTGGACATTTGAATACTTTGTCTATGCAAACTCAGCACATCTTAATGTATTTTACATCAAGGGTTAACTTGCATTAATCTGTAGTGTTTTGTCATATACATTCTGTTTATTAGTATAATATTTGTATAGACAAGTGAAAATGGTTAATGAACATTGAGAGAAATTTCTGACTATATATCTATCTCAGAGAGGCCAGTAATTCTCCACCTCTATAGATTGCTTTGCAGAAGACCTTTAGACTGGCAGGTGCTGTCTGGAAAGTTGTTTACACTGTAGAATCTTGCTGCCATAGAATATTATGGTGACTCAATGTACATCTATGGGAAATGCTTTGTCATTATTTTCGTGCTACAATGCAACCTCTCCTCACCTGGTAGAAGGTGTACAAGTAGAACAAATCACAGTCCTTGCAATTAGAGAATAGAGTCCAGCGAAGAAGACTGCCAGGCGACTGCCCAAATGGCCTATATTATAATCCACTACTGGTCATAAGTCGTAGTAACCAAAATCACATACACTTTTTCCCCTTCAAAGCCTATTTTTGCTGCAATAACACTGAAAACTGGCAAACTCTTGGCTTTTCTTTTAGATACATCCATAACCAGGCCAGTATGGTTGGGTGAAAATAAACAGCAGCCCTATCCAAAGAGTAAATTGGGGGAAGGGTTGTTCTTTATTGTCTGGCATTGATTGTGGAGCTAAACAAAAACACAGAACAGGGGCAAATCTTTCCATTATAGTTTGTCCTTGTGTATTCCCTGAACTACAGTCACTGATGGGTGAATAGGGCCTAATGCTGTGATCAATAACGATCACTAATTTCCCTGCAATGTAATATATTTCAGTGCAGAATTTCATCCTTATGTGAATATGGCTGAAGTCAGAATTGTTGAAAATAATTGATCCCTCGCTTTAGTCTATGCTGTCTTAGCTTTCTAGAGGAGGTTCTTTAGATCAATGCTTAATTTTCTTCAGGGATCAACAAAAGAGAAATTTGGAAACTTCCCACATGTAAAATGAACAGTTAGAGGTTATTATCTGTAGGCAAAGTGACTTTCACAGCACTAACTTTCTCAGGTCAATCCAATTCAGCAAAAGAGGAGCAGTGCTATTTTTATGATCAGCGTCTCGCCACCGGCTCTCAGCTCCCAATTGCAGGTTTTCATACATTTGTAAGTAGATCTGCCAATCACATACAGATTGGGAGGATTTCATTATTTTATCTAAAACTTTTTTTGCTACATCTCTGCAACACATATCTTCTGACACTTTAAAGGACACCTGTCATGAGGTCTGTGTCACTAGTCCTGTCACCTCTACCTGTTGGAGCAGCTCACAAGGATCCCATCCCAGCCTTTATCTAGTTATTTCATACATTACTCATTGTAAAATCATCTATTCTTTATCATGTAAATGAGTCTGGTCACATGGTCAGAGGCAGTGATGTCACCCCTGTTCCCCCTCCCCTCTCCTCCCCCTGCTCATGTCTGTGTGTAATGTATAGTAAAGCATGGCTAGTGTGAGTGCTGTATCTGCTGACATGCTGCATCCTCCTAATACACATGTGACATCAGCTACACAAGTACCTGACATGTTCTGCTGTAACATGGCTGTTTGGAGCTGTTGTATCTCTCCTATACACACACAGGCTGCAGGGGGCGTGGCCACCAGCACCAGGAAGCACATCATTATACAGCCTCACACCATTATACAGGCTGTCAGTCAAGCACTGGGGGTGTGGCTGTGCCTCCCACTCATGAATAAGGTGGACAGCTTGAATATGCTAATGCTTCATTGGACATTTCACAGGTCATTTGCATACAGCTTTAGGACCTCATTGCTTAGGTTTACAGACATGTAGAAGCACAATGAAGGGATAGAGGCAATGCTCTCTAATGGCAGTTTATGAAAATATATTTAGTTTAGGGCGGTTCTCTTTAAGGATGGGGCAGAGCCGCTGACCAGCAGCCCTTCATTCCAGGTCTTTGTGGGCACTATACAGTACCTGAAAGAATAGTCCCATAATCTGGGACCAATTTCCCATAGAAGAAACACCAACCTTACACAATTAGTGAGAAGTAGAACACGTCGCAACAAGGAGGAATATTGCCACTATGGTTAAAATAATCCGATAAGCGGCTGTTTAACATTTGCTATAAAGGTCACTCTTCCTAACAAATACTCACAGCAAGATCATTCCTTTTCAGGGTCTGCCTGAAATTTTAGACATGGTGCTGCGGAAACTATATCCTCCCATTGAAATCAGCAAGTTGGATTTGGGCATGGTACAACACCAATGATTGGTCAGGTCAGACACCCGAGTGAAGTTGGCCTCACCCCCCACCCCACCTTGTAACAAATTTGGTGTTAAATGTTTGGGCTACGTTTTTTGCCGCTATTGTTAAGATAAGTTTCCAGAGTTCAACCAGCCCCCCTACATAACCCAAATAAAAAAAAAAACTGGTGCCAATCAATTGTACTACTTTTGTGTTGCTTTTGTTTTAAAGTTAATGAAAGTGTAAAGGTCAGGTGGTCAGCCAGCTCTCCCCCCTCCCCCTACATTAACCAAATCAAACAAAACATCTGCAAAGAGTTTGTATGTTCTCTGAGTGTTTGCGTGGGTTTCCTCCGATTTTCTCCCACACTCCAAAACATACTGGTAGGTTGATTAGATAGGTCCCTGTCCCCTATGGGGCTCACAATTTGGCCAGCTCTGTATAAATCAAGGAATTATAATTAAACTGGTGTTAAATGTTTGTACAGCAAAAATTTTCATTTGTGTAGCTATAATTTTTAAGGTGTGTTTAGAGGAGTTAAGGATGAAAGGAATTTTAAAAACCTACGGACAGTTCTCTGATTACATAAGCAAACACATTGGGGGACATTTACTTAAAGTGTCGGTGTCTGCATTGGCTTTGTTACCGACCTGCTCTCGGAAAGAAGATACACATTTAATATTGTGGAGCTGTGCAGAGACATTTCTGGCGCCGAGACTATTTTCTGTCCCGAGCACTAGAAATGTGTCCAACAGTCCCTGCTAGACCAGTTCTTTTGGTCTACTTTCCGCCAGTTTACAGCACCCAAAAAGGGCTGCGACACATATTGTGTCTGAGTTTCCAGTCCGCCAAAGCCACGCCCCTTTTTGGAGAAGAGTCGGAAAAAATCATTTTTTCTGGCACCGCCAGAAAAAAAATAGGTCAGAGCAAAACATGTGGTGAGAGCGCCACAAAACTGGCGGAAACGCCATAGTAAATGTCCCCCATTGTACTTTAGAAGGAAAAAAATGTTTGACACCAATTTTGTTTGATTTGAACAAGATGGGCAACCCCCCCCCACACTTCACTCAGGTAGGTCAGACCCCTCTTTCATAAACAGTGTCCTAGGTCAATACATACCGTACTTTGCAGTGTAATCAATGCTAGTCTTTTGAAATTCCCATCCAGGATTGTATAGGATGGACTGAGTCGCTGAATCAAAGAAAAACAAAGGGCGCAAATACTCAAGTGTTGCATTTAAAGTTTAAATATGGAGAGTAACAATTCTTAGGGTGCACCCCATTATGGTGTCTTGGATCAACAGCATAATGTATTTGTTTCAATGAATAGCTGCTTGCGGTGGAAGTTGACCACAAGGAGTAAACATCCAAAAGGTTTGTCAAAGGCTTCTACATGTTTCTCACTTTTTAATTTAAGGTTAAAATACAACAATGCATTTTGGCAATGAGTGAGTGCCTTCATCAGGTTGGGAAAAAAAAAAAAAACAAAGAATGATAAGAAACCAGATACACACAGCCTCAATATCAATTTAGGAAGTACATCAGGACTGATGGTGGTTTGATAGGATAATTCATTCTTCGCCACACTTCGTAGATACATATCAGATGCAGAATACCACATTTTATGCAATCTGCTTAAAAAACCTAAACGAATTCCTAAAAAGTTTAATATTTACACTAATATTTTATGTAATTATATAGATATGGTTTTTAAAAAATTAGCTATTCATTTAGTTTTTTTTTAAGATTACGTAAAATGTGGTATTCTGCATTTGATATGTACGTACGAAGTGTGGTATTGGATGAATTATCCCATCAAACCACCTTCACCATCCTGACATACTCCCTAAATGGATCTTGAGGCTCCCTGTATCAATATAAAAGAAAACCAGATACACACAAAATTGTTTTTATTATTTTCCCCCCCCCCCCCCCCAACCTGATGAAGGCACTCGTTCAGTGACAAAACACATTGTTGTATTTAAACAAATTAAAATGTGAGAAACATGAAGAAGCGCTTCCAGTGTGGATTTCTCCAACTTGCATGAATCTACCATCCAGGATTGGGAAGGGGCTGGTATGGTTCTGAGACTTATAGGATTTTCCCTGCTACATGTATAGTAATATGCCGTGTTGCATATGATAGAACTGTAACAAACAAATGCAGGCTCAATTCCTCACTGTGCAGGGCTGGAAATCTTCATAATCAAAAGGCGCCAGCTGTAAAAGGGAATTTATGTGCACAATGTGGGTGGGATGCCAGGCACAAAACTTTATGCAATCTGCTAGCCTTAGGGCAAATCATATCCGAATCCCTGTGCTCAACCACCGAGTAGGCCATGCTCCCCATTATCATTCAATATATTAGAACAATGTCTAAATTGAGTTTCTCTTCTTGCTCTTGTCTTATAGAAGTGCATGTAATATATATTCCAGAGATGAGCAAGGCCTTTCAATTTGGCCCAATAGCCTGAAGCAAAACATTAAAAAAAAAAAGTCAGGGCAAAAACTTGAACGAAAAGATTGTATGTATATTTAAACACCCACATAGTATAAAACAAGATCGCAGCCACAATGCAGTGGTGGACTATGTCAAATATACACTTAATTTTCCCCTGTAAAGGGGTACAATTGGAATGATCAGTTAAATATTTAGGATCAGTATGGGGCATCGTTCTTATTCAGGAATGATATGCATGCAACATGGTGCATAATAATACACCAATGTGTGGTAGCCAAGTTTCAGGCTGTTGTATGTACATGACAGTGGTTAGGACAGCACTGCCAGCCTCTTGACACAATGACTGGGGGCACTGAAACAGAATGAGCACCAGTGGTGGTAAAATGTTTAAAGCGCCCAATACATGATTTTTTGCTGCCCTTTAATAGTGGTTCATACCATATTATTGGATCTTTATGCAATACTTTCAATGGATCAGTACTGTTTTTTTTCCCCCATTGGATCTCAGATACCAAACAGATACCAGACTGAAGCCAGTGGGGGGGGGGGGGTAAATAATAATACATAGAAAGTAATATTTTCCCCCCCATTAGCGGCCGGGGGGGGGGGGTGTATAACAAGCCTACACCAGCAGTACAAGTTGGTAGCCTCAGTCAATACAGGGACCCATGGCCATTATGGTGTTGAGAGCCTTGCTCAAGGGATTTTTGACTATCCTTGCCATAGCAATTGTGAAATCAACTTCATTATGACCACACCATTTGTCTAAACCTAAGGGCTTTGTTAGGAGCATGTTGCCTGGACATTAAACAAAAGACACCTATAGTTTGTCTAATAAATTAGAAAAAAGTTTTTAATTCACAATTTAGACTTCCGAATCAGTGAAATCAACATGGCAACTAGAACAATCACAGCAACCAGTGCAAAGGCAGGCAGGACTCCAACAGTCACTTGCTTTACAACATCTTGAATATCTAGAAAAGATCAGAAAGTTTTACAACTTGTTCTTAAGAAAAGAATTTTAGAGAAATTACAGGGCAACATCTAACCTTCAGATTTTAGGGAGGGCTCGGAATCCAGAAGGAGGACTGGACCAGGAGGGCTGGCCAAGTTGGAGTGTCTGTTCAAGAAGACATCATCTAAAGATTGAGGGTTTGATAGTCAGTATAGTTAGGTATAACTTAAGGACATAAGTAATGATTACCCAGGTAAATACTTACCCCTTTTTTTCCTGGATGGAAGACATATCTTTCTACAGAGTGGAGAGTCCAGGGCATTCAGATTGCAAATAATGGCACTGCAGTGAAAGTAGACCTACGAGCAAAAGCTATAGATTAACACATCCGTTCCATCAAATCTAAAAGCGTCAACTCATGATTAAGCTTTAGAACCAGATACTTACCAAGTTGTTTGATAGTTCCCCACCTTGCATAAAAGCAAATGCCTTCACTTCAAATCGTTTACGATATTTCGCTTGTGGCACAGACCCATCGACTGGATGAAATTTTGTAAGATAGTTATCTTTACTTTCCTCGCAACTAGAAATAAAACCATAAGACAAGTTATTGAGTGGTAGCCATTTTGCAGTCTTTTGGGTCAACCAGTGCATTTGTTAATGTAACCACAGTTTAGTACCTTTTCTCCATTCAGATCAATTCAGGTCAAGAGATTGATATACTAGAGATCAAGTACATACCCATCCACTACAACATTCCATTGTGGCAAATCCTTTGGATCTGGAGACATTGTTGCCCAGCAGTCTTCAAGAAACAGCTCAATGTTTGGATCATTGCGGTTTAAGACTTGCACTTCTAAGAAGATTGGATCACGCAAAGTCTTCACAAGTGGATATTGATCATCTCTGTAGGGCATCTGGTAAGCTAGATCTTTAAAAGATATAAGATCTTAGTATTTATTGTTCTGCATGTGTAAACTCCAAGATATGCTCTAGCAAATTCATACCTGGGTAGATGTTGATCACAAGTACAAGAGGGCCATCATTTCTGCTGGAAGCAGGTGGTGGTAGAGTGGCAACACTCACATTAAGGATTTCAAGGCCAGAGCCTTTGTAGAAACACCAAACAGTTTGTCTGTAAATAAATATATACTCTAATTTTGGTACCGAACGTTAAGCACAATATTAGGTTTCTCAAGCCTTTTGTGCACAGATCTTTACAAGGAAGATATCCTTCCCTTGGCAGCATTGGCTAAAGCAAGAATAGAAGAAGAAAAAAAAAAAAAAAAAAAAAAAAAAAAAAACCACACATGCTACTGCAAAAGCCATCATTAGTGAGCGAGCAGCCAGCACCAATTTTGAGCCCGATTAACTTGGTTTGGCTAATATACCAACTAGGCTAGATCATTATATTCTGCATTGAAGTTTACTGTGGTTGACAGTCCCAAGTTGCCAATATCTTTACCTTAGTTCACTATCTCTTGAGATAGATCTACGTGGTAGATTCTTCCAGAGGGCACTGACTTCATTTTCATAAATCATCCTACCATCTACAAACTGAAGTTAAAGTTACTAAGCATGTCCAGTGACAGTACAATAGCCAATGGTAACAAGACTTTGGTGCATGAGAATTTTTACAGTACAAAGAATGGGAAAGGAATCTACATAAGCCATGAAGATAGCAAAGAAAGTACTTCAAAGAAATTCCTTCATTCAAGGCAGTGGCCATCAGTCAAAAATCTTTATTTTGTAAAGTCCTACTAAGCAATGTCAGTATGGTAAGAGCTAGAACAAGACATTTTGAATGTAAAGTTACTGCAATGGTCCCGGTCACACAATCAAGCCTTGTAATCCACAAACCTACCCGTTTAGTAGTTCCACAATCAGTTAGAGGGAATTTAAAGACAACTCTGGTACTAGTTTCTTCTACTGGTGGACATGTTCGATCTCTTACACGGACCGTTGTCAAATTCAAGACAGGGGTTGTACTTGTTGCAAACACTTCAATCACCATAAAGCCATCTCTTGTGCATGTTTCCTGAACTGGATGAGAAATACAAACTTCAGCCACAGCCAACAATATGAGAATTGCAGTATGACATCTTGCAAGGACTCACCAGGTGAAGGAGGATCACACTCTGGACTGAGAGTCATCGGTACTCTGACTCCATCAACAAAGATGATCAATGTAAGGGACGGCAAGCGATAAGACTTCTTGTTTGGAGTCTGGAGAACCTACAGAAATTCAAAAGTGTTTAACATACTATATACACATGATTGTTCCCAATAGGGAAACCCCATTTTTTCAATACCTCTAATTTAGCTAGTGTAATGTTCAGTTGGATACCATTGCTTGTGTCTACAGTCATTCCTTGTTGTTGAAGGGTATAAGGAGTCAATGGAACTCTTACATCACCAATATAAAGCAGTTGGAGAGAACCAGCAGCAGGAGGAAGCCACAAAGTCATACGTTCTTCATCACAGACAGGAGGTCCTAGGTGAAAAGATAGTGGGCATCCAAGTTAAAGACACCTGCATATTAACAGATTACACATATTACAGCATACACAGATGTTACCTGCAGCACAGATCATTGTCACATCAATGGTGATCCTCTGGCTTCCCCTCACCTGGATGAGGGAGATGTCTCCACGGTAGAAACTCTGACCTTGGTGCTAAAGTTTAAGAACAGTCAGAATACATTTTCTATTCAATACACAACGTCAAGGATCCAAAACACAATAAGACTTACAGTAACATTTTTGATTCCAAAGGCATTGAATTTGGCACGGATCATCAATGAACTGGCATCAGTAGTTAGTGTATATCCAAGACTTCTGGCAGTCGCCACATCGAGTCTGACTAATGTGCTATTAATTCTAAGAGACCATACAGACGGAGGAGGGGTACCGATTATCTACAGGAGAAATTAATATTGTAGTTTTATTTCAAGAAAGATCAGTACTACAAGAATGACCTGGATGGCTATTACCTCAAGCACAAGGGAGAAAAAAAAAAAAAAAAAAAAAAGTTTTACAAATAAGCTGTTCACATGTTCAAACCTTACCTCATCATCAAAGTCAGACAGCCTCCTTGATATAGTTGCCTAGAACAGAATAATTTGAGTTATACACGGCCACAATTTTTATTGATTTCCCTTTTGACTATGGAATGGACATATGCTCTGTAATCAAGCATAGGCAGTTACTACATGTTTGTAACATTGCTTTACCCAATACATTACTGTAAAGAGTTAAGGTTTACCATCATGCTTTGCCGGTTACATTCAATGACTGGTTCACCATATTTAGCATCTGCCTGTTCATCAGGGCAAGATATTTGATAGATTGTGTTCATTTCTGAGGAATTGTTCAAAGATATGTGGGCAACCCGTCTTCCAGTCTGAAAGAAAACCCAGGTCAGTGACTTAAAGAAGCAAAGTTATGTTTGTGAAGACAGGGCAGTTACTTTTTGGCAGAGAAATTATGAGTGCAAGATCTGGTCCAAAATGGTTCCTGAGCAGTGTAATATCTAGAAGGTGGGGAGGCATTTACACCCAAGAGTACTTCACCGAAAGTTGCAAAGCTTTGCTTTGGGATTATACAGTTTAATGGGACGTCTTAATGTCTAGTAGTTTCCTATTCCGCAGCCTTAAGGCACCTTTGGTCTCCAGACAAGTGTAAATTGTGACTCGACTCCCAAATGCTTCCTTCTCCATAAACTTCTTTGCAATATCACCCAAAATTAAATGTGAAACTTGTACTTGCTTCTAGAAAGGTACTGCAAAAAGTAATCTATCATCTACAAAGGTGAGGGGACACCTTATGGTAGGTATAAATTTATTAATCTGTACCTCATGATTTATACATCTCTCGGGGATAGTCAGCAAGCTCCCATCAGGAAGGACATGGCAGTCTTCCACTTGCGATCCTGAAGAATCTGTTCAGCAACATATTTTTACTATTGCAACTACATCGTATTATACTGACTGGTAACGGATAAGGTTACATTTTTACTACCTACCTACAACGCGAGGACTCTGCCAAGCACTCTGAAGGACATCTTTAGGTTTCTTTATAAGAATCTCACCGTCTAGACAAAATGTAGAGCCTGAAACAAGACACTTCAGTTACAAGAGACATTGGAAAGAAAACACAATTTTAGGCAAACAATGTTTTTGAAAACAAATACACTGCACATTGCAACAGGGAAAAATTTTTTTTAACCCTAGCTTCTTTTTGCAATGTTGGCTACCACAACATAACTAGACTACACCAATCATTGCACATTCAACTGTGGTATAATGGAGAACCTACAAGTGTGCAGTACATCTCCAGCAGAAACCCCAAGGAGAATTAAAGTGCTGAGATCAATAGGGTGTCTAACAAAAGGTGCCATTGCATTCAAATTAATAATTTTAGTCCACGGTGAAGGGCTAAGGGCAAAGATGCTAAGCAGTATTAGTTCTGACAGATTACCTTCCAGGCTTTAGATATTTCCTCCATTACCAGCCCACATGCCAGGATATACATATATAAAGCAAGAAATTACCCTTATTAAATCAAGCTAAACAGGACCTTCCACCAGCTCCATCCATATCCATGGCCGCCACTAGGAATTTTGGGGCCTCTTCTCCCCAGCGCCATCTTCTGCTCTTCTGTGCCGGGTGCATCCCTATGACATGGAGTGTCGCGGCCATGTGATATCAAATTGTAAGGGCCTGCTCAGTGCATACAATATGATGTAACACGGCTGCGACACTGTCACGTCATACTGATGAGCCTGGGCCAGAAGCCGAAAGGAAAGCGTAGATTTTACATTGGGAATGGGGGGGGGGGGGTGTAGTGGATACTGTGACCCCTTGGGCCCCCCTTTTGATAGGAAACCAGGGGGCCCTTGAACAGTCCCACTAGACCCCTCATGATGGCAGCCCTGTCCATATAGCACAAGTCAAACAGAACAGGAAAGGTTCTTGGCCTGATTGCACAAGTTTAACTAAAACACTTATGCAATCTGGCCAAGCCACTCCCTATTCCAATTGAATTGCAATTCAACCTGAATCTAGCAGTACGGGTGCATCCACAAGTTCAGTTTTTCAGATGCAGGTTTTGATGCCGAAACCAGGATTGGAGTGAAAATAAAAAGTTATATTATATAAGCATAATAGGAGTCCACACTAAAGCATAGTGAAAGTACGCTTTCACGCTTGTGTCACTTACAATAAAGTGAGTAGCGGTGAGTGCCGCTACTTTACGCTTTAGTATGGACTATGTATCTCTTGCTGAGCAACACCAGAGTTTCTCATAGCGGATGGTATACCGATTGTTTTGGTGTGCCTGCACTGCAAGCACTGTTTCAGGTAGTAAAGCTAAAACGATCCCACATGCACTGTGTGATTTCACCTTAAAGTCTTAAACTACATACATGCGGCTGTATATATACGTGCAGCACTGTACCATTCCGTAGCCGGGGGAAAAAAAAAAGGCCATGGCCCATCTTTCCCTGGAATACAGCGCCGTGCACATTTTAATATGTTACAATGCGTTTTGCTACACTGGAAGAGTTTTTTCTTCATTGCAGTAATTGTAAGCAGTTGTGTGAACATTTTCACGACTGCTTAGGATGGTGGCACACGTGCCGTTTTGAACCTGTTTTTAACTATCCCCCAAAAAAACAGGTTCAAAGCACCACATGTGCCACCGGCCTTACACTCACAGGAATGAAGAAAACCCGCTTCCAGAGTAACCAAATGCATTGTAACAATTAAAAATACAAGCATTTTGACGCACATATTTTAAACGCATCTAAAACACCCCTGAGGCTGCAGGTTTCAGCAGAGCATACAACTAAAGTAAAGATAAGCATTTACCTGGAAAACTCAGCAGCCGTGCAGCATCAGACAAGACAAACAGAAAACACACAAGTAAAAACCTACAAGAGAAAGACATGAAAATTATACTAAACACTCAAAAGAAAAAGATAGGGGAAAAAACCAAAAACATATGCACTGCTATAGTGTTACCTCATCTCAAAACACTTTATCCAAACCTTGGGCACACAAGTGCCCTTCACCCAGCACCCCATCAGAACACACTACAACTTCAGCCACCCACAGTAGGGAAGCCAGACACCACTAAGAAAGAAATTCCTCTAAATGTACAGGCTCCCTCCTCTGGTGGTTTTATATACTGCAGGTGCAAGTAATTACGCCCCCACCCTGCCCCAGGACTCTGAATGAATACATTAGGGCACGTTCACACGTTGAGCTTTGGTTGCGTTCCGTCATAACGCGACGCTAGCGCACAGGGGGAGGTCCTCGGCCCGAACGCACATGCGTTTACAGGGAAACGCATGCGATTGGAGGTTATAGGTTTTCTATATGAAAACATAGCAGGTAAGCAATAGGGATTATTTGTAAATTACGTCTCTGGGGTTCATTTACTTACATGGTCCAGTCGTGTGCCAGTGGCGCATTCTCCGATGCTGATTCGGGTCTGCCAGGATTCACTAGGGTCCGTGTGCCCGATATTAGCTCGGGTTACGGAAGACCCGAGGCTACCATGGAACGGATCGCTGCCCGGGGAGCGGCGATCCCAGGTAAGTGGCGGCGCCCATGCGCCGCTATCTTTTTGAGGCTGCCGGCAGCTTTGCCGGCAGCCATCGCTGTGGAAGCACCCGCGATCGGTGCTAGCACCGATCGCGGGTGTTACCGGTAAGCCTTTGCTTACCGTGAGCCCTCTCATGCAGCGCGATACACGGCGGGCGGTGCTTTTCCAGGTGGGGCCGCAAAATGGGCCGCGAGTTTGACCCCTGATCTAGATTATCCTGATGTGTTATCAACTTGGAAGTCTAAGACACATGAACTGAGCTTGGTGTACAGCTTCATTCTTTGTAAAATGTTTCAGCTGTGTACTGCAGCTAAAACAGCTGGTTGGAGGGGTGGCTAAGTGGTAGACAATGGGGCTCATTTACTAAGGCTCCGCAGCCGCACTTTCCTGACTTTTTCTGTTTTGGGCCGAATTCCGCCGGGATTTTGGCGCACGCGATCGGATTTCTGCACAATCGCACAGGCTTTCACGTGACAGAAATGGGGGGCGTGGCCGTCGGAAAACCCGAAGGATTTTGAAAAACCGCGGAATTTAAAAAACGAATTGTGTCGCAAATTAAGCACTTACATGCACCGGGGAGAAGATGGTGAACTCCGGCAGACCTCGGCGCAGCAGCGACACCTGCAGGAAGTTTGACGCACAAGCTTAGTGAATCGCCGGAAGACCCGAATCCTCGTCGACGAGAGATAACGAAGCGCAGCTGAATCGCGAAAGGACCGGGTAAGTAAATGAGCCCCAATAACTTTATCTAAAACTGAGACTTATACTAAAGATAGGTGAGCAATATAATAACCTGGAACACACTTTTAGTTATGACTGCAGTCTCATGCCCCCTATGGATGTAAGTTATTTTTTTGAATGCCAAATACTTAATGCTAGTCTACTGTAAATTCTTCTGTTCTCTTTGTATTCATAGTTTTATAGTCAAGTCATGTTACAATGCAAATGATATGACGTTTTTCACGCTCCAAAAAAGAGACTTTGGAATTTCTATTGAAATGTTGGCAACTATGTCAAAGGCTTAAGAAATTAAGAAGCGGAAGAAAAGCGTTTCTTACATCAGTATTCAGAATTAATCTAAGCCTTTTAGTGGTGTGATCTTTAATCCCCTGTGAGGTAACATATTTTTAGGACGAAAGTAGACCGCAGATGACGTGGGCCATCAAACTAAGCTGAAGGGCTGGAAAGAATCTAGGGGAGAAATAACCTTGATCCAGGATTTTGAATACATTGTAGCTAATGAGGTTATGTCATCTAGAGTTTATTAGCTAAAAAGGTTAGTATAATTCTAGTGTAAGAGCTGTATAGGGGCCAAAGCAAAGTCTATCTGCTATCTGGAAAATTACATATAATCAGGCATAAAAACTATTTTGGTCCCCACTTGGATTGGTAGTACTCCTGGATTGCAAAATGTTGCAAAACATTGAATGAATATGTTCCATGTTCCATACTGACAACTGATCATTCCCCTCCAAAAGGGAATAATAATGCATACTCAAACCATTTTATGTCTTCTATTTAGCTGAAGTAGCAGATAGTCGATTGAACTGGCACTCTTGAAAATCCTTGCTACAAATAGTAGTACTGATGGTGTGACAGTCTATTGTGCACAAAAATAACTATAATGATTACTGTGCACTTGGACATGGACTGTAAAGATAGATTGTGGACCCTTAGACCCCCACACTCATTAAATGTTGTTGTCATTTGTCCACAGTTATGTATCATGAAATAAAAGCTCTTCTGGTAGGTTTAAACTTTCCCGATCCTTATCTCCTTGATTTCAGCCATCAAAGGGGGGTCAAGACGTCCTATATAGATAAATGGTTGGGAATTTGGTGATTTGATTTTATTCATATGTGTTTGGTGGACCCCTGCTTGCCTAATGAACCTTAAAGTGACACTAAGTCCCACCCCTTAGTATTATATTATATATATATATATATTTTTTTTTTTTTTTTTTTTTTTTTTATTTTTATCTTTTATTATAGTTATTTCTTTTATTTTTTTAAAAAATAAAAATTTCAAAAGTTGACGTCTTGCAATCAGGAGAAGTTCTAAGAACCTTGTGGTAATTGGCTCGTTAGAAGTTCCTGTAATCTGTTTGTAAACATATATTGGAGGTTATAGGTTTTAACAACACTTTAACGCATTTGTTATTTTAATGCCAGCATTAACATTGTGTTAACAAACGTAAATGGTAATGTAATTAGGAAAATCACCTCATTGCGTTTCAAACGCAATGAAAACGCGACCAAAACGCGCGTGAACGTGCCCTCAGGGCGCTGTCCCAGGTTACTTTAATACAAAACCACCGGTAGCTCGTACCCAATCGCAGGCATTTCCATAGAAACGCCGATGCGATCGGCCCACGGCCCGCCCCCGGTGGGTGCGGTTTTGTCTGCGTTTGAAAACGCAGCCAAAACGCAATGTGGGACAGCCCCCTAAGGGCACAGTCACACTGTGCTTTTTGGTTGCATTTTGAAACGCATTAAAACAGCTGCGATGAGGTGAATTGCCTAATTAGCCAAATTTTACTATGTATAAGCGTGCAGGTTTTTCGGACATACACACGGGGACCAAACCATCTGGATTTCGAGGTTTTGTAGAGGCTTCTGCCAACACCCATGGTTTGATGTTACAATACAAAGGACAAGCCTTTTCTTGTCCTATATTCCCTGGATTTTTTGTGAGCTTTGTTTTTAAGTGACCAAATGTAAGCAGGAGCTTGTGTTTCTTTTATTTGTTTTTCCTTCATTTTTTGGTGGCAATTTTTTATTCATTGCCACTTGTTTTCCTAAATCAGCCATGCATTCTTTATAAAAAAAAGTTTTCTCTACGACTTGAATAAAAAGGTGTGAACTAAAAAATAGCTTCTTTAACGATACCCGTCCTTCTCCCCATCCCAACCCTTTTCAAGAGAGGGGCGAGATGAGTTGAAACTCAATTTCACAAAAAGTTGTTTTGATAAGATAATGTAGAAAAACACTTGTGACGTTTTCTATGCCAATAAGCAACTCAGTACAGAAATGAATAGCTAAACATGTGCAATCCAGGGCAGCACTGCCTATACATACAAAAGATAT